>CAJQUW010014174.1:0-85645 GCA_907163375.1 Prostheceraeus crozeri | reverse complement strand
CACCTGGATCTGATCAAACCCATACTTTGCAAATATTGAGATTTCTCCCAAACTGTAAGTCAGAAGGTGTCGAAATTACATGGCAATTTTCTAATTACCCATAAAATTGTACATGTAAAGTTGTATTATATTTGAATCATATCTAACAAAGATGACAACTTTCATATCTTGATACTATTTAATTAAATGATAAGTCGGGTTGGGCCGGACCGACGTTGACTTTTATTATTCTGACTTCTTTTGAGTGAACGATGCGTGATGTTTCGTTTCCTCCTAACTTGATCTGATGTTAGTTGGCTATTTGTAATGAAAAAATGTACGACAATAATGTAGAGGTTATATCTCGTAAGGTTGATGTAGTGAATTGTAATTGTAGTCACTTGTAATTGCAGTGAAGACTTGAAGCCTAATTGAAAAGTGAAGTTATTAAGTCAAAAGTTGAACTAAATATTCATTATTCAATTGGATCTTTTGATCAAAATTCCAGAGAAATGTTGCTAATCGTCTATCCATTGTTGTTTCTTGTTGAGGAAGCATATTTATGACTCTTCCGCCGTATGCCGAGATTTATTTCATATTATTGCTGAAGAACAGAGTTGATAAGCCATGAAAATGATTCAGAGCATAAGTATGATCAAATGAGGAAGATATTTCTAATTTCAGACAGAAATAATGGGCCCGAGTGCTAGATATTTCAGGCCCGGTCCAGCTCTGCGCATAATACGGTGGCATTTTCCTATGAGGTACATTGTACCCCATTTGCCCGTTTAAACATAACGGAAATTTTACTAGGTTCACAAACACCAAATGGAAGAACGATCACATAAGCAAATTCACCATCAAAAATCATGAAAAGTCAAAAATTCCAGCTTTCTACTCAAAGGTTGCAGTGGCACCACTTCAAAGCATGCTGTGGGGTACTGTATCCGAAAACCCGGATAACCATTAATTCTACATTAAGGCCGATTTTTTTTTAATTTCAGTTCGGCGTGTACTGTATTTTGGGCTTAGCTATAGGAGTGAGCAGTTTTCAATGCACATCTGGAAGGTTGTCCTACGTCGACATTCCGCGTTTTAATCTCAGTCCCAGAAAATCTTGAAAATTGCCGCTATTCCAAGAATGTTTGTACAGACATGCTAACTACATATCTTCGTTGCCGTTGTAATTTATTTATCTTTTATGCAACCAACCTTACAATCTTGATGTCTTCCTAGTTTCTTTTTTGATGCCACGAGTAATATGCTACCTATGGATTGTGTGATGACAAAATTTGGGTCTAAACCATTACTTCATTTGTATTCTTCATATACGTTGTCGAGGTCGATTTGTCATCGAAGCAATCATACTACAAAGAGGACATGAAGTGAATGACCATGGAAGCATGTTCTGGGTCTCTTGAAGGAGAGGACGAAAATATTACATAATTTATTACATAATATTATATAATCTAATATTTTTTATTAATGTAATTTTTCAAAAATTGTAATAGATAAAGTATTATATACTTTAACTTTGTAAGACGGAAAATCTTTCAACCATATCCAAATAACTGAAAAATAAAACCATTGGATAAGCATCATAATTGGATAAACTTATCTTTAGACTTTGCCAGCGACAGCTGTAATGGAAAAATGAAGAAAAAAAACGTAAATATGATCTACCTATGAGAATTAGAGTCATATCAGGCAAGAGACTACAGAACACAATAAAATCTAAAATAGATAATAAAGACTTTTGTCAATATGACATTTGTAAACAGATCATTAACTGTAACGACAAATATTAAGGTTACGAATTTTCGTGTAAAATCTGTCAAATAAAGTACATAGGCCAAAGTAGTCGACCTCTTCGATCATGATATAATGAACACGAACGTAGTGTCAGAAATAGAGACAAGAAAAGTGCCCTGAGTGATCATCATCTAAAACACCATACCGCTGAAATGATGGACATTAATTATTTCAACTGCAGCATTTTGGATAAACAGAAATCGGCGATACGGCTAAATCTCGCTAGATTGCGTCGAAAATGCCTAATTTGATGAATAGAAGTCATGATCTAGTGTGCGTCTAGTCAAATCCAAGAACTAAGTATATAATCCTTATCATGTAGCCCTGTCAGTGAAACCTTGAGACACGAGACGCGTCGGATCATTTTACTTTTAAAACACAATAAAACACGATAAATTTTAATTTTGATCGTACAATGTGAAACTTTATCTTTGTGAACTTCAACCAAGAAATGTAGCATTGAGAGAGAAATTCTGCGTTGTGGAAATGCAACTGATAATGGCATTGGAATGTAGGTTCGCACACCGCGGAATGTGTTGAGATTCTTATCTTTCCAACACATGCGGCGTAGGTTGTAACCTTTGTGGATTATTTCAGCTCAAAAATTCATTTTTTCTGACAGCGTTATGGAATTTATCATGTGTTCCATGCATTTGTCCCATTCACAAGCTCAGGTCATTACATAATCAGACACATACTAAAGCGTTGACACTCCTCCTCATTGTTCTGGCAGTCGATCTCCATATCGGAATCATGGACATTCGATTTATCGGACTAATTGGTAAGCTATTCAAATATAAATACCTCTGCTGGTAAATGCGACCACTGATCAGCCTCATGCATACATTACAATTTTTTACAAGAGGCTGTATTTTGCTTGATCTGAGAGCTTGGATAGATCGAGCAGCTCACAACAAGCATTCAAGTTGCATGTAAAAAAAGTTGCATCCTCTGGCCGAGTCAGAAGACAACTTTTAATTTTGTCTTCTGATCTGGACTGAGCAAGCTGAAGTTCAGGAATATAATCCTCATGAAAATAGAAATGCCTTTCATTCAGTCAACATGTATTTTTTAATAATCACAATATGAATTGATAATATCAATAAAAGCCCTTGTTTATCAAACAACATGATTCTGTAGACGCACAATTAAAAATTATACATTGAAAAACACATGACAAGAAATGAATGATTTACATAACAATAATCTTCCAAGCCGTGTAAACTAATTCACTATATACCGAGAAGTCCTTGCCTTAAAATGGGGGCAGTGAACACGTGTTTCGTATAGGCACATAACCCTTGGAAAAACAATTCTCTGAGTAAATCATTAACATTATCATCAGCTTTGTGAAAAAATGACGTACAAATATTGTCATTGCAGCAGCATCAGATGTTTGAGTAAAAGCACTTCTTATCTTCAAGATTCATTAAATTCAACATTTGTTAACTATTGTATTACCGCAACATAAAATTGTTAGATTCAAAGCAAGTGCATGTAGTTCAAACTTGGTAAAGAACTTAGGAATTCTATAAAAATAACACTGCATTTAATTCTTCTTGTGTTTCAGGTACTCTTCTCATATCAGTCGTTGCGTGTAATGAGGTATGTTCACAATCATATTAACATACATTAAACATACATATAGTGTATTATTAAACAGAAAATCGATGTGTTTAGCTGAAAGTTATCAAAAATACCAGTCATCGAGCAATAATATTCAAAAAGAGGAAAGAAAATCCGAAGGTATGCGTAGCTTTCTCCGTTCAAGAACTCGAATGTATTAGGGTATTAAAGTCACAAATTCTCGGCCGAAGCCTTCATCAGGGAAATTCATATGCGCAATTAAGATGCAGTTGGAAGTGTCAGTGGTGATCATGGAGTGACAATCATAAACGTCACATGATTTAGTGAAGCAGACGCTTCATCTAGGTATTTCTGGGTACATTAAAAAATGAGTAGCATTAACATTCTTATACATTCGAGTTCTTCGCATATCTTCGGATTTTCTTTCCTTTTTTGACGAAAGTTTTCACACAAAATGCTTGCAAAAAGTGGAAAAACTCAGACATTCGAAAATATTACTTTTTAAAATACGTCATGTATCTCCCCTGTCGGCTAGATCCAATGATTTTTGGTGAATAGCTACACTGTAAACCGTAGACCGACAATTATCCTACAAAATTACTGACAAAATCAACCGACGATTGTCACCTCCAATATTCTGCGATATCCGACGAATTTGTAGGTTCTCCACCGACATCGAAACAGATGCTTTGTATGCAAATTAACTAAACAAAAACTGTTGCATATTGATTGATTTTTTCGATTAGTGATTGCTTGACTTTTGGGCAATCTGTATTATTGTGTGGCAAAACCATGATTTATTTTGACATAATTTAATTAGTTACCTACATTTTTGATAAAATTTAAGCTATAATTCATTGCTACTCATTTTGTCGCTTTTTGACAGATATTGTAGGTGTTCAGTGGCAATCATCCTACAAGAACTAACAATGACCGACAAAATAGATTTTGTAGGATAAATGTCTGTCAGTTGTCAGTCAACGGTTTACAGTGTAGTCACAAAACTATAGGTTGGGCTGACCGGTTTAGTTTTAAGAGGACCACAGCAAAAGTGCGACGGGGCGAATCGTCCCGTATGGTTAACCAATGGGTGCTTTGATGCATAGAGCATCCCCAATGTGCATGCAATTTCGATTTTATTGAATGAACTCGAGTTGAGACCCAGTACAACATGTGAGATATACAAATTTTTACACTTTTGGAGAAATTTGCATGGGTTTGACTGATCATGATACAATTCAGAAGAGTTAATGATATTTTGCAAATCCTCCGTGTCATGTCAACCTTGGTGAGGTAATATAATTCGTTAGAAGCAATTCGATGGGCTACCATCACTTTAATGCTTAGCCTTATCAATAAGAGCATTTTCTTGAGCGTGCTCACATCACAAGATACCTGCCACTGGAAGGGCAAAATAAAATAATAACAGACAATGATTTCAATTAACTTTAAAAGATGTAAATGGGTCCGTATTACTTTTCAGATTTGAGTGAATCATAAAATCATAAATTTCATAAATTTATGAAGATTTGCATTATAATGTAGTTCATGAATTTTCTTTGATAATCAGCTTACTTAGCGCTTACTTAAAATGCTTGTTTTACAAATATTCATTCTTTTTGATATCCAACTTGCTTCATACAACTTAAAAAGTGACTTCACATCGGTAGTATTAAACAATGGAATAATTTGAGAAAATTCAGATTTTTAAAAACTGCTCAAATAATTTTTTGAACCCCAGAAACGCATTCTTCTCAAAAAAGCTGAATCTTTTCATATAAAAATGTTCACTGCATCAGAGATGCGGAGTCGGAGTCCTATCAAATGATAGGACTCCGACTCCGGCCTATAACTAGACCCGAAATATAATACAAGTAAATTATTTATTCTCGTGCATAGCTGTCACTGTCTTGATGTCAATTTTCCCCGTTAAACAAAAGTACAGTTGAGACAGCAGTGCATGCAAAGCTTGTAATAGTTGAGGGAATGAACCGTGATAGTGAAAAAAGGATTGTCTTTTCATTCGGTGATTTAGTAGAGAAGACAAGCCTTCCTAGTCTCGATCACACTTACGCACCAAAGGTCAGATACAAAAATGAAATACTAGTTTGCTTGAGAACATTACCTCTTACCCTCACGTTAATCGTGTGTAATCTCTCCTCCAAAGCGCATATTAAAATCGAAAGTGAAATCATATTTTTTGGAGAAGTATGGGGAATTTTCCTGCCTGGTAGAGACTGGAGAAAAACCGTGTGCAGCACACATCAACAAGATGGGAGGAGCCGAGTCGCATGCATCCAACTTCAAGCGGCATCTGATAAACTTTCATCGAAGATGATTGATAATTGATGCAACAATGATCTCTAAAAATAGGTTCAGGTAAGCCTATAATGATATATGATGTAGGTTACCAGCATATTTAAAAAAACTAGACTTTATATACTTGCCACCCGGAGTCGGAGTAGTCGGAGTCCTATCAAAATGATACAGATGCTTGCTTGAGTCGACACTCTAACTAATATAGACTTATTCTATGTTTGATCCATACATGGGTTCATATTTGCTCGATTGTTGATTTCTGTTTCATGTCTTGTAGGGAGATGGGGCTCGATTTCGTTGCGCCGTTTCTACATCATCTTCAAAACCTACTTCCGTCCATAACTTACGACCCTCTGACATAGAGGTTATTGGCGCAATCGGTGATTCAATCAGTTCCGGTAATGGAATTTTTGCAAGAACACTGTTAGGAGTCCTTCGTCAATATCGAGGACATTCATTCACCATGGGTGGAGAAGATTCACTGGGACGAATGGTCACTTTGCCAAGTTAGTTCGGATACACATTGTTCTATTTTTTTCCTTATTCCATTTTCTCAAGTGTCTCCACTTCATGAGTGCTACGCTAGCTCATATTTTATTATATTTTGTAAAATCCTGATTTTTCGACAGATATCATCGCCATCGTTCTTGAAAAGCTTCATTTTACCATCATGAAGATAGTATCTTCGGACTATGTCTATGTTTTTTTTCCTTTATTTTGTTTTATTTGAAAAACACACAATACAGACTTTTACAAAACACGAGACACAAGAGAAGGGAGGTCAGTCCTTATATAGTAATAAAGGTGACCAATTACAATTGGCCAATAAGGATTGACCTTGGCATTACATTTTTAAGAAGAAGGCAACTCTTGTGTTAGTTTTTCAAATTACGACATAAAAAAGTCTTTTGAGAGAAGCACAATGCGGATGAACAAGGTTTGAATGCAAATGTCTTATAGCGGGAAACGTGGTCAGCAAGGTTGCAGGACGTGCAAATGTAATGAACATGAGGATTGATTTGAGATACGATCAACTTGAGTGCCAGGAGTGCCGGTTGCTTAAAGCAGAATTTGAGTGCTGCAAAATTGTCTGTTAGGATTAAATGCTGGGGCCAAGTAAGAGCACCAATTAAAACTGCCAATAGTTCGTTCATGGCTTGATTGTTATGATTGGGTATAACCACTTCCGTTTGAGCTGTCTTCCAGGCGATTGTGTTGGGAGTAGCATCAACATATAAAATACCATTATTGTGTTGTTTACGAAATTTGACATGTTTGAAGGTAAGCAGGAACCGATGTAGAAGAGGACGAAGGCGCTTCCACGGCAATTTTAGTATGGCATATATTGAAATAGAGATCGACAAAAGGAATGCCAAGAACCCTCTGAATACCTGGTCTCTTTTGGATCCTAGTAGCGGGTGTGAAGCCGTATGCTTGTAGATTTTCCATCCGTGTCGGATGTGTTATGTTGTCGGCCCAAATTGTTGTTTTGGATATTGATCTGTAAACCTAAATATTGAATATTACGTACAGGTTTTAATTGAGACTTTGAAAGATTGACAATGAAGTTGGCAGCTTTCAAGCGTTGTAATAACCGATTGGTTTGTTTTTGTAATATTTGGGCGTCTCAAATACTTGTACCTCGGTTTCCGAAGAATAAAGATAATATTTATCAGTCAAATTTGGTAGAATGTATTTGGACCATTGCCAATGTTGATATGAAATTTTACGTCAATTGGATCACTCATTGCCGATATATAATTCTGTACAATGCGTTATCTGTAACAGCGCGTTCAAGACTGAGCAATAAGTCCATCTTGCATAAGTTTGAAATACGATAGAAAATCGTCATAATACTTTTGTAGTCGATTTCTAAAGATACCTATCTTCAGATATCGAATTATTGTAACTCAAAAAAAAATAATTAAATAACTCAATATCTGTGTATGAGAGATAGAGAGATGGAGAGAGAATTTAAAAAATCGAAATCACGAATTCAAAAATTTAATAATTACACAGGTGCGCATAAATCATTTACAAATAAAGTCGACATAGCAATTTTATCTACGATTCGTCGAGTTAACTTCAATAATAATGCGATCACTGTTTTTCTGGGAGGCAGCTTTGTACATTGCACAAAGGATATAATTTGAGTCGTGGCATTTTTATATGAACTCATGAAAGTGCTTCTTTCTTCTCATGGGAAAGTTTCCAAAAATGTTTGAACATGGACATACGGGTGGACAGATGATTATCTTAGTACGTTTGAAGATCTTGTGTACAATTTGCATACTTTCATACTGTAAACTGCGTAATACTTAAGTAGCATACTACCCAACACCTTAATGTTTGGAGTAAAAATCTCCATAGTACGTCATGGTTTAAAGCAATCCTCAGGACCTTTAAACATATAATCGCTTGGAGAAACTTGATTCAATATCTGAAAAGCAATAACAATGACGAAATTATAAAGGAAGATGCACTAAGTGACCTGTGAATATATAGTTTGCCTTTTCTTCTTGAATGACATGCAGTCGCACATTTTAGAATTCAAAGTTTCGAATTGGTGTTACAATCATATTTCTTTCTATCTTAGATATCTTGAAAGAATTCAATGGCAATCTTGAAGGATATTCTGTTGGTATTGGTGATCAAGATTCTACAGGATCAAATTTTAACCTTGCAGTCGCAGGAGATATTGCTGCGTAAGTGAAATGCAGACTGTGTTACATTGATTAGGGATGACTCGTCTCAGATAGTCTCAGGTCGTCTCTTGCGCATATAGTTGGAAGATCTGTATATGAGGATATTCTGTAAAGTGCGAGGCATTCGCTTCTGGTGTTCAAAAAAAATTCGCAGAGCATATTCAAATTTCTCCAAACTTGGATTATCATATTCTCTTTTGCACCAATCAGCTGATACTTCCTCATGAGTGATAATATCAACATCATCAACAAGATGCTCTAATTAACGATTCAATGATGAGGAATTATCTGAGTCTTAACATAAAAAATAAAGGCATGTATGGAAATTAAAATCGCAATTTGTTTGTCTTATTTGAATGAATTGCCGCTCATTTTATTGGTGAAACCGGAGTAAAACACCTGTCTAACATGTAAAACTAGTCTGATTTTAGATTTGTGCACTTTTCCAGAACGAATCAATTATTGATCAGAATAAGTGATACATCTAAATTCAATATCTACTTGCTGATTTAATTCACATTGTCAAAGTTGCTCTGACAGTGATTTGATTTGCTTGAAGAGTCGTAGATTGAATGCAATCTGGCAGGTTGTAATGTTATATGGAGGGCCACAGTTCTGAACTTGGTACAGTGTCCAAGACCATTGGTGGGCAACCAAGTTGGGATAGAGGGCCACAAGTAGTGGCCCGGGAGAGGGCCCACGTGCCGCCAATTTTAAAAGGCGGTCTATAGTATATCTATCCGCCTACATGCCGCACAGCGCAAAATACCATAAATAAAAACTGGTCAAACTGCATACTCCAAAGTGTACATAGGCCTATCTAAAACCCGCTCCTGTATAAATATTTGGACAACTGGTGCTTTTTATTCGAGAATTCAGGAGCAATGAAGCGATATAATGTGTGATTTATTTCTGGCCTTGAATTATTCAACTTTCATTAAACGAAAATTGATGGCTATTTTTATCACAGTGATGCGAGAATGTTTTCATATTCATCGACGAAATTTATACGGATTTCGTAATCAACTTAAATCATTATCAATACTGTTCCTGAATTGCCCAATACGGTAGGACCTTAAAATCGTGGAAAGTCACCAATCACCACCGCTAGGTTTACTTTTCATTCAATATGATCTTCGCATTTTATGAATCCCTGACATGACAATCACATCTTATTTGTTCGTCGAAGTTTTGATTATAATTTGAAGGCCTTACAGATGATGCTCTATAATCACGAGATGTCTAATAAGTGATAAAAATATACTAGCATCGGTAACCACTCAATACGAAGAGACGCACTTAAAAAGACAACGCTGGTTGCACTTTTCCATCAAAATCTTGATAAAGGATCTTCCGAAGGAATGGATATTCAAACGATTCTTGCTTAGCTTCTAGCATTTTCATTAGTATATTTTATACCAATCAAATTATTATCAATTTTTGACGTGATCAGTTGTTTTTTGTTCTTTTTTGATTGCATCATCAATAGATTTCCTTTAGATTTTAATCATGTCTCTTGCTTGTATAACAATTAATGAGGCATGGACATATTGCCGCAGTGATTGTAGTAGCAAGTAAAATCATCACTTAGTCACTTAGTCAATTATAATTTAGGCCATGACTACTTTGAGCAAATAAAATAGATCATCAAAAATTTTCCAGAAAAAGTCCACAATTCTCCAAAAAAACACTGCTGAATCGATTTTTGCAAGCAAATCTTTTTGCAACAAGCCTTCTAATTGCACAGAAAATAAACATGTATAAAATGTACAGAATCCACACCAATAGCCATTGATGCTACATGCCGTAGGTGAAAAGTTCAATCACTGGCAGTTGTAATTGCAGCTCTTATTGACAGTGGCTTATACTTGCGAGAGTTTTGTAATTCTTTAGTCTCTTCTCGACTGGGTTCAGAATCTTCTTTCAACGGATACCCTGTATGAATGCGCGTATTAGAGTACTGGATAATATTGATTACAACTTGTTCCACGGTTTTATTCAGATGGCATTAATCATCAATCAAATCTACCAAAGACACTGGCCTCCAGTCCAGTACATGGTATGGGAGTTGAACGTCCCTTGGATATCTTATATTAATCATAGATGTCCTTGTCTATTTCTAACTTGTCCGTCATGCGCATCATCTCATAATAAATAAGACAAAGAAGCGATCAATTTCGTGTCAGGAGGAAACATAATGCTTCAATTTTCGCTTACAGGGACATGCCTGGACAAGCACGACGATTGGTTGAGCGCATGCGTCAGAGACTTGGTAAGTTTGCTCATGTTTTGTTTATGATATCTATGATGAGCTTGTGGATATCGCTTGAATATTCGTGTAAAGCGCCATTCTTAAGGTAAAGTTCCTCGTTTTTTGATATCGACTTTGGAAAGCAGTTTATCACTAGGTGACATGCCACGCTCAAACACGCGTAATTACACATGACCCTAAACATCCGTGGCTATGCGGGATATTGCTGCAATATAAGTTAGTATAGTTGGCAGTCCTGTTATATAGACTTTGCGTCTCGTGTGTCTGCAGGTATCAGGGACTAAACAATGTGATAGGACCTCAATTTCATGCTCAGAGAAGACAGAACATGCTTAGCGGTTCATCCGTGGTTCAAGCGGCAGCGCAGACAACCGTGGACGACGCGCAAACTATGAACGCTCGCCCGCGCGTATTCATAAACATTCCCCATGTTTTAACAGCATCAGATCAAGTGATTTCTGACTCTTGGTGCAGCGCGCATGTACGCGGGTAGAAGAATAGAATGTCCTTAACCACGGATGTTTGGGGTGTTCTTCTTTATTGCATTTTGCGAGATCAGCATGTCTATGCACCGGCCCGAAAGGCGAGGACTTAGTTCGTTGATCGAGAATAATGCAATTGAAATGGATATCTTTGCACGAGTCTATGACCATCATAATTCTATGGCTGTCACAAATTTGCCTTTACTTATAATGGAATTGTAGATATCAGCGGTATTTCTTGATATTTCCATGTAGAATTTACCGTTTTACATGTAGATGAAAAGTGTTCTACACTGTAAATCGCTCAACACCAATCACATACGAAAGATGCATACCAAAATATTTTTTGGTATATTTCTGTATTCTCTTGGTATATATTTGTATGCTTTTCGTATGTTTTTTCAAATGTGGTATGCTTTACATACTAAAGCCACACCATCACAATGTTAAAGGAAAGCATCAATGATTTCTAATATATGTTGATTTAAGGCCTTTTGTCAATAATGATCACACCAATGTTACTACTGTTTTGTAAGTAGTGAGATAATTACATTTAATAGCCAAACTTACAATATTGAATTCGATTTTAATACATGTAAGTCTAAGGCATCTCATGAATAATCAATAAGTATTTGACCATCAACAATTATGCATTATGTAATTTTGTAACTAAGCATATTATCAATCCGAAATAAAAACACATAATAATTCATGAACGCAAAAATAGTTGCTTGAGATATATAAGTCAACATGGTTGCTCGAAAGTTGTCGTTTTATTGAAATGTTTATCAACTTAGTTCAAGGAAATGAGCTAATTATGAGTCTTGTGAATGCCATAAGACAAGTTGCAAAGAGGACATGCGGCTTTAATTTCACAATAAATATAATCTAGTTAAGTACCACACTTTCAAAAAGAAATATTCACGACTGGTATTACTGGAAAAAAGTTCTTTGTAAGTAGTATGTAATATAACTTATTTTTTGCCATGTGACTTAAAGCTATTCATACGAAACACATACGAATGAGGACCAATTTACATCGGGTCTCGTATATAAAACATACCAACAACTCGTATTTCATTGTAAAACAGCCAATCACAGATAGAATAGTTCGTATCGCTACATGCCAATCACATACAAATGTAAGTGAGATTTCGTAATAAAAACACACCAGATCTCTGTAAACATACGAGAATCATGTATCAGATGTTAGTTTCAAACTGTATGCGATTTTGGTATATGTTTGTATGTAATTTTCGTATCCAGCGATTTACAGTGTATGTGCTCATGTATTTCAATGAAGGAGTCCATGAATGAGCAGTCTTTATTGCACTCCTTCAATGAAGTACATTAGCACATAGAAAGTCTTTCATCCTCTAAAACGGTTAATTCTACATGGAAATCTCAAGAAATACCGCTGATATCTACAGTGCCATAACAAATAGAGGCAGATTTTTGACAGCTATAGTATTATGATGGTCATAGATTCTGACGATCCTGTGAAGTATAAAGTTCCCTACGCAACTCGTGCAAAGATATCCATCTTAATTGTATTATTCTCGATCAACGAACTATTCTATCGCGCTTTGGGCTCGTGCATAGATATGTTGATCTCACAAAATGCAATAAAGGTGGATACATTGCACTTGTTGCATAAATAGCTATTTTTAGAAAGTTGGCATACCTTCGGCGTCCAGCACCTTCAGAATCAGAATCGGAATTATTTTCCTACTCCACGGCCCTGGTATACACTCACATAACATTGGTTCATCGAATCTGAAAGAATCTGCAAGAAGCTGCAAGAAGCATGCAGTCCGTGAAACGTTTACAGAAACGTGCGTTAACGCACACGGTGTGTCCTATACTGATGCTTGAAATTAATGGCCTATTTTTAATTTATTTGGAGTCATTTATATTTGTTTCATTGACAATTAATATAGAAAGTTCTTAGATCTCAGATTTGTGTATTTTCCCTCAGCATTGGGCCTTCAGATGTCGGTGTCCCAAAATTACAGATTGCAAATTGGACACGGAGGATGCGAATACTCAGCGCTCAACACTATATGGCTGTATTGCATGTTCAATGATGATATCTTGAAGGAGATTCGTAATACGGGTTAAGCACTCCGATTTAATCCTGTCCCATTCAGTCCATTTTCGTATGCAGATGACATCACGCTCATGAGTGGCTCTCCGGAAGGGCTAAACCAGCAACTGATGATCGCAAAGAAATATGCTGACACTTGGAGATTTAAGTTCAACGCATCGAAATCAAACCTTCTTTCCATTAATGGTTCAAATAAGTGTACATTTAAATTCTGCATCGGATCTGAGTTACTAGAGCAAGTGGATACTATCAAAATTTTAGGGGTTGCACATCAGAAAAATGGTAGTTTTGTGACACATCTGAACGAGCATTTTGTAGTTTGAGTGGAAGTAGTATATGCAAAGGCGGTCTTCACCCTAACTCGCAAAGTATATACAGCAGCCGCACAACCTGTCTTACTATATCGCCTCCACACGTTGCCGAGAACTAATAATGCTAGCTTAAGTATTATACGAAAAGCCGATGGATTTTTATGTAATAGAATGAAGGTTGCCGGTAAAAACCACCCTGGTTTTCACCACCTGGTAAAAACCACCAGCTTTTGTCACCATTTTTCGGCTAAAACTGGCAAAAACTGGCTAAAACTTTTTTTTTCAGCATTGCCACTTAAGTTTTTTTGGGTACTAAAGGATCATCGTCACTCCTTACTTTGTTGATGAACGTTAGTCGAATTAAGCTGATTTTATTTTTTCATCATTCGATAAACATTTAGGCCTGTATTTTCACAATTCAAATCTCATCAATATCATATTACAATCAAGAATATGTTCCAAGTATATAGGTTTAAAAATATGAATTATTATAAAAAATGTTGTTATAAGGCTGTTGTGCATGCTTCCAAGCGTGCACGCATTCTGTTGCTTTACAAATTTCATTCATGGTAAGATGCAACAGATGTCCATGCTGGAAGGAAATCACTTGGCTCTATGTAAAAGATCGAAAACAGCCATTCCAAGATAGGAGCTAGAAGGGCATGTAGAAATGTAGAAATCTGGTTTCGGATTTCTACGACTAACCTCCCTGCTGATCTCATAGAATACATGTAGCTTGTCTTCTAAATCTGTGGCGAATGTTCCATGCCCATTGTGATTACACGAATATTAGTATGAAATTTATCCTTCACTCCAAGAAGGACTAGATTAAAAATATTGCCCTTCAATGTTGTTCATGTCATGGTAATTTGCCCTCGCATATTTAGAAGATAAGGTAATGTTGAGTGAATTCAATACCGAAAGTAAAGTTTTGATTTGAGCTTAAAATGTGGAAATTTCAAAAACTTTAAACAAACTTAAATATCACAATAATGTCACAATTGTATGTCGCTCTCAGATTCTATAAAAAAGATCAGTTTTGCAGCTTACTGGAAATGTTCTTTTGGTGAGATTATAACTGAAGCTGTTCAGACATACACTATACCTCACTTTATCAAGATTGCTGCTGCGAACTATGTTATTTAATTATTATTTGTTCTTGCAAATCATGATTTTCTGCTCAAATCACAGGCATCAGTACATTAAATATATTTCTAAAGAAAAGTAGAAATGTATTTTTAGTGACTGTTGCACATTGCTTGATTTGAGAGATGAGATTTTCCGGTGTAGAGGCTTTTTGATAGAGTGTTCTCTCTGCCTTCATGAGATCTGGATTCAAATCTAGATCTGATGAAACCTAAGCTACTGTTAAAACACTCTCTGCATTTTTGCTGAACACTCAGCACAGAAGAATAACAGTGGGATTATTGAAGCTCGTACACATGAAGAAAGTGGCAAATGCTTAATTCAGTTCTCTATAAACCAGTTTTATTCATATATTTATTTTCATTTGTTTTCATTCATTTGATGATAATTCTGGGAGTTTCTAGCAACTTCTATTACATGAACTAATGGGCCCAAATGGTGCTGAAGTCTACATTTGTTCTTAAATCACAAGGAAAGGGCGAAGCAATCGTAAACAAAAGACAACATCGTATATCTTTTGTGATAAAAACATATCATGTGGTTCTATCACAGAATGAATGTCATGTTTTGGAAGATAAGAGTTGCAAACTGAAAACCCGTATGCATCATAATGCTCAAAACCTAACTTGCTTTCGATCATTTCGTGAAGAAACAGACTGATTTTTCGGAATTTTAGTTTTAGCCCGTTTTTACCAGTTTTTACCAGTTTTTACCAGTTTTTACCAGTTTTTACCAGTTTTTACCATTTAGTGGTAAAAACCAGTTTTAGCCGGCAAAAAGCCAACCCTAAATAGAATGCTAAGTCAAGGAAAATTTGCATACCATCGTTTATCTCGAAATGTTTCAAAAGTCCGTGATCCTGGACGTTTACTTGTCTTATCTGAAGTAAAATTAATCCGACCCCTTATGCGATCAGCTACCCCCTTAGATGATATACATAGATAGATTAAGAACCGCAAAATATAGGCCTATAAATGAAAGTTTCTTGATCAAAAGCGGTCTGCTGGATCGAATTCTTTTTTATGATGTAAATCCAATTCTATCAGCATTTTCGTCACAATGGCAACTATAGCTGTTTGCCTTTGCTACATCATTGTGACATAATATAATCTGAAAAACTTCAATTTGCATCAATCATGCGATCGTATTGTAGGGAGCAATGACTTCGAGAATAAATGGAAGTTGGTGAATGTTTTTATTGGCGGAAATGACATTTGCCGATATTGCTTCAATCATGATAAGTACTCTCCAGCAAATTACTCTAGCAATCTACGGGCTGCATTGGATTATCTGAAAGCAAACTCACCAAGAACATTCGTCAATCTTATTTCACCTGTTGACGCCAGTGCTGTCGCTGATATTGTGCAAAACAAAAGATGCGCTCAGCTGTAAGTATATTCCTTCCTTAATAATCAACAGAATAATTATATATTTTGCTGCCATCCTCAGTGGAAATAAAGTGGGAGCATGCCTGTGTCTGAATAGCCGTCTTTTCATGCAATAACAGGAATCATCAGCAGATCTGATCGCATGGAGTGAACTAAAGATAGTTTAATGTATCCTGAGAAAATGAACTTATCTTTTAAAATTTTAGCTACTGCAAATCTTTGATAGAAATATAAATACGAAATTAATATTCCGACTATTAAAAGTGGCCGTCATCAGAATTGTATTTTCTAAATCATTGTATATGTATTTACTAAACTATACAAAATTCAAGATATATGGATTACTGATTAAATCACTTAATAACTTATTTCTAACAGTCTTACAGAATGAAATCGAAATCACTACTTATCGAATTGCAATTTTTTTATTTATAATTAGTATTTGTCAAAAAAGAACTTAATCATTTTTTTAGAGGGTGAATTATACCAATGTCCTTTTCTGATTTACTTTGTCCGTTCATCAATTTAGATTTTGAGAAAAGCTTATCCTGACACTGGACTCAAAGTTGAGCGCCACAAGCCAACAAGTACAGTGGAGGGCTTCCAACCCTTATGGTTGTCAGCCCACTTACCGAAAAGTCCTCTATGCTAAAATTGTCTTAAATTTATCAATCGATCATTTTAACACATGTATATGATGTAGCTTACATTTTACAGTTATTGTGGCCATCGGTAAAGGACAAATCCCTTCTTTGAAAGTGCTCTCAGCAACTATCAGGTCTGCCGATATAACGTCATGTCGGACAATGCAAGCACTCATTGACTCTTATACTTCACTTTGCACTTTGCATGATCAAGGCAAGATGCTTGAAATAGAACGTCAAATACTTTATCTATTGTTATTAGAATAAAAAGAAAAACGAAGAAGCGAAAGTACCGTTGTCTGCGTATACTGTTCATGCATTGATCAACTGTTAAAAGCATGTGGTCATTTTGGTTCAGCAGTTTGCCCTGTACTGTATTGTGTAGACAAGATTATGAGCATAGACGAGATTGTAGGCGTGACTTTTCGGTAAATCGGTTTTCCGCTATGTGGGATGAAATGAAACCTCGAAAATTGGAGAGGAGTGGAGCGAGAACCTCCAACCGACTAATGGAGTGCAGCGAGTGCCTCAGACCGAGTGGGGAGGAGCCGTGTGCCTTGGCGTATGAGCGAAGTGTCTCTATCCTATTAATGAAATGTGATAGAGCATGACCATTGGTGGAGGAATGACAATGATCTCTGGGATTACTATTCCTACAATTCAATCACAATAAATTTCACAGAGAAGTTTTGTGGTTGATATTTTCTCTTCATTCCGTTAGGGATGCACGAATGTATGTTTCGACAAGTTATTTCTAATTCTGCTGTTACGCTGTATGAGAAAATTACTGAATTTATGTAAATAATTAAGAAATAGTCAGTTGGCGCAAAACAGAATATGGGGCTGAAGCTGGGCCGGTAAGGTTCTGCGGTCAAACGTACGAAAAAAGATCGCAAATCTTGCGGTAGATATTATAGATCTTCCCCTTAATCTTACTCAACTTGTGAAAAATAAGGAAATCTTGCATTGCAAGATCTTATAGTTTCTTGTAAGACATTGCGGTAGATGTGCAAGATGCTACGGCAAAAGGGAAGACCGCTCCCATTGCTCCCCGGGGCCATGTCCCGGATGCAATTGTAGGTTGTTGCTGTTAGTCATAGAATATCGTTCTATCGTAACATCATCGATTTTCAACAGGTATATCATATGCCCTTGTGCTGCATTGAGACCTCAACATCAAGTGAAAGATTACGTCGATGAATTGCAAGAGAAAACTGAAGAATTGGTAAGAGGAGGACGCTACGACACGAGTGATGACTTTACCGTCGTTGTGCAGCCATTCATGAAGGATACTGTTCCACCAATGAGGAGAGTGAGTTCTGCTTATCCATGCGTAGATAATCAATATTGTTGTATTTAGTACTTATAACTTGGTCAGAGTCAATAGGAAAGTTCATCAAAGTCGCTATTGAAGAGTTGAAGATTTCAAATTTGGGCTCTTTTCTGGTTTCCTCCCGCCAGTACCAAATGAATCTCTCACGTTGTGAGAATTTAAGGACCATCAGATGGCCACTACTGATTTGCATACATTGCGTAATACCTTTATTCTGGAGGCATCGACAGTTGATGGCATGTCAAAACCTTGATTTGCAAAGTGAATCACTGCGACGACAGTGTTCCAATAAAACTCGTGCATCACGTTTTCCTTGGAAGTTAGTGCACGCGTGAGCAGTTTGGAGCGTCACAAACGCCGTCAGGCAAAATGAGTCATAATAGCATGAGTTTCCAAGCATCTAGGATACTCATGTTCCTAATGTTATGATCATACTCGATTTCTTGCGATTCCCGGAAAGCAATACGTGTTATGGTTCTGGCGGGTGGAAACTAGAAAAGAGTCGAAATGTGAGCCATGCATCCATGATTTGACTTATGAGGGAGCTTAATTTGCCTTCTGAAATCGACTGGCCATTTCTGATTTTCTACATATTTGGTCATGTCATCAAGTGGAAATAATTTTATTCATCATGCATTTGAACTCTTTTTGGCCAATTTCAAGTGAATAGTCTATGTTCCTGCTGCATTCCAAATCTGGCTTTCTGACTTGGAAGTCAATTTTTGTGTTTTTTCACGTATTTAACGACGAAATGTTTGTTCGCATGAAAACATGAATCTATGCATGGAGCAATCGTGTTGTTATTGCGTAGATTCTTCTAGCAAACTTTTTTCCAGAAGTCCAATGTAGGAATTGATAACCAACCGCAGTACTGCTGTTTTAGAATGTCATTTGCTTGTAGTTCAATCAGCTCCAATTAGCACTGCTGAAGAGGCTCCCTAAATGAAATTTTTGCATTACGAATAATTCATCTGGTTGAACCCCCATGGGTCATAGTCAGAGAAGTTAATGTACTGTGTATTGTACTGTGTGATCTAAATTCATTTGATCTTGTTCTAAATACGGATTTCAACGATTCGATGCAATTGATAAGCAACTCAAGACCATTTCATTCTCACTTCTTGTGCTTGAGCTAATTGAAATGAAGGCACTAAGACACTACTGTTTCCGCAGACATGGATGAAATACAAGTACATAATACATCAAACACCTTCCTGTAACAAAACCCTTCTTTTTGGATCACGTCAGCCAGCTACATGCAGCCGGAAAACCGAGCTTGCGGAAACATGCTTCAATCCGCTGCCTGTAAGAAGAAGGCAAAGTGGAAGATGCTATCTAGGGCGTAGCCGCATAGATGGATTCGGCTGTCGCTGCTACTCTAGAAGTGACGCGTTTCTATCTCAGCCATTGTATGCGATGGTAGTAACGTGTGGAGCGAGTTGTCTCCCTTTGGCTTACGTGATTGGCCAAGCGCGCGCACTGCGTGAGGAAAGCTGTATTAGGGAACATACGGGCTGTCGTTTTCACATTGAAGACTGAACATCTGCCAAGTGAACAGTACTTGTGGTTGACTAAATGTTTCTCCATGATCAACTCGTTAAATGGAAATATTATTCACATCGTTCGACTCCTCACGATCTAAATTTACTGACTGTGAGCGTTCAATGCGGTGTCGATGATTTACTTCGTCAGAATTCAGACTTCAATTTGCATTACGTTCAATGGAAAATGGATCTTCTTGACCCTCGGGACTAGTTCTAAGCGTGACCATCAGTATTAAAAATGTCATCTCTATACCAAACGATCGCAGACAAAGCAAGTTATCTCTGTAGGCGTAGCATACTGTTTACTGCTATTAATTATATTGGCAGTAGTATATTATACTCACATTTCCTTGCATCTGAAGTCCAATCGCACAGTTCGTCAGCAGTAAAGTCAATTTTCTGTTATTTCCAGGGTGACGTCGACCTGTCCTACTTCGCACCCGACTGCTTCCACTACGGTTGGAAACTCCACGAATTGTCATCAATGTATCTGTGGAGAAATATGGTGAGTATAAGGAAAGCGCTATTTATCTAGTGGTGAATAAAGTATCTCTGGGATGCCCAGGTTGCCCATCTCAGCTAGAAATCGGTTGAAAATGAAACTAGTAACCCCAAAGAATTATACTTAAATACAGTTCATTATCATACATAATGTAGCCACTAAATCCATATCATCCACTTAATGTGCATAGTAATTAACGTACATCAATCAACGGTGCCATCGAGATGAACATCTTCAGGCAAATGGTTTTGGTGAGCTTGAGCATCTTCTATCACGCACAAATTTTCGGCTGTTCGCCTTTTTCCAAATCTTTACTTGAAAAAGGCTACGGCCGAAAATTTGTACGTGATAATCCATGTTCGAGCTCACCAAAACTATTTACCTGATCCGTAGTAATCAGCGTCATTGCGGTACTGCAGGTCATCTCAGTGTTTCAGCAGTGATTAATGATTATGAAGTTGGCGTTGCATCTAATAAAGATAATTAGATGCGAGATTATTGGCACTTCGGATGGCATCCATATCAGAGATCAAAAATGCTCTATGGCACGATTCCAACTGGTGTTTTTGTACTCGTATAACAAAGAAATTTATTGGTGTTCGTCAATCTTTTCCTTCCTGAATATATTTAAATCAATGGCTGAAAGAAATATTCAAAAGATTCTGACTGCGGCATAATGTGGAAAAGAGAAGGCAGCAATGTATATCTTATAGCGATGATATTTGTATTGATTCAGTTAAAAGAAGTTATGATAAGAAACGTCAGCTTGAAGCTTTCATGTCCATCATTACATCGTGTGCCCATTCTTTTCGTACATACGTGTATACGCAACACTTAGTTGCATGTCCATTGAATGAATTTTATTTACGCGAGTGACAATAGCGCATTGACTTCCTGACTCTACTAGATTTCTGCCGAGTTTTGAGCACACTGATCTTCTATAGGCCTGAAAACAACAAATCATTCATCATCTCGCATCGATGAAAAATGTATTGTATACTGATGCAGTTGAAAGATAAATAACAAGTCTCAGTGTTGTGAATTATAGCATAGTCTGTCCGCTCTTTCCTACTGTTGACTATATTGAGCTCTTCCATCTCAATCGCACATATTTTTCCCATGTTATAATTCAGATATTTCGGTCAGCCATGTAAGACATCTTCTTCTCCTGGCCTTTATCCTCCTCCCCTCGTTTCGGTCTTGTATGTCCTTCTCGTCCAGGTCCGCGGCTTCCATGTCCTCCTCTACGCAATCACGCCATCTTCTCCTTGGTCTTCCTCTCTTCCTCCTCCGGACCTTCATATCCATCGCTCTCTTCCCTAACTCTCATTCTGCCTCTGCACATCACCAAACCATCACAATCTTTCCTTCTTTCATCTTCGCTCCCAGCTCACCAACCTTCACCTACTTCCTGATAACTTCATTTATGACCTTATCCAGCAAAGTCAAACCGCACGGAAGCCTTAACGCCTTCTCCGCTACCTCTAGCCTCTTTTCCTTTCATCCCGTGATCGCTACCGTCTCCATGCCGTATAGCATCGCCGGTCATACAATTACCGTGCGGAGCCTTCCCTTCACCGCACTTGGTACTCTCCGATCGCTTCTGAGATATCTTCTGGGGCTGGCAAATGTTCTACATTGTTCCTTCAAAAATCCAGGTTTATGTGGAACCCGAAATCCCTTGATTTGAATGAGTCCAGAGATTGAAATTTTATTAAAATGAGATGCGGAAAATTGACGAAAAATATCTGTTGCAAATTTGCAGATATCCGGTCTTCACGCTTCAATATAACCGTCAATGTTACGTTTTCAATGACATTGGCCGGCTTTCTGATTAGTGAGCAAGAATTGAATTCCAGCTTGTCACTTTCTAAAGCCTGGAAAGATGACTACTTTAAAGATGAACATCGACATTATAAGTTTTTAGTAAAATGCACAGGCTCGAAATTAAGAATCAAACTAACCCCGGGATTGAGCTCTTTACGAAGAAAATTAATCACCAGATCACAGTTTTGCCTGCGTTATTAGCCTCTGGTTAAAACTCAATCCCAAGATCGATCTTATTAAGATGCTCATTATGAAGAATTCCTGTGATTTGACCACGTTTTATACATCATTTGCTTAACATGGTAAAAAGGTAAATCTAAGATTCTTTAATCCCAAGGTCAAAAAATTGAAATCTCTGATTATTTTGCCATTTTACTCATAGCTACAGTGTGCCATGTGCTTATACGTGTATTTTATCAATCTCGATTCCGGAATACAATTTGCAATCCCGGGATCAAGATAAGCCTTGACAAGCTCATCACTCCACCAACCCCGAATCTCGTGATCATCAAAATTCGGGACTTTCCCATTATCTTCTACTACTCTAAGTGTTTACCATTATCAATTCATGTGAAATAAACAAAATATCATGCATCATTATTATAGTAATGCATCTCCAAAAGCTAAAATTAATATACAATATTACTAACGCTCATGTTTTATGCCTTTAGCACATTTACGATTCTAATCAATCCCAGGACAGGGATATATTGTCTTCTTAGTCCCTAATAGTGTTTACAGTCTCTACTAATATTTCTTGCCTAAAATGTTATCTCAAACATTGTATATTCCAGCAAGTGCGTGAACAGTGTATCGTATATTAATATGATACCTAATTAAAATAGAATATTGAATCGTATTTGCCAATTTCGTTACTTTATTTAGACGACGATTTACGGATCGTACTTCCTCAAAAGGTTATCCCTGATAGCAGTGTATCATTTATTGTTAACATTTTAGCTGGAGCCTGTCGGACAAAAGACTGAAGGAGTTAATTATCGCGAACATTTATCCGTTGACTGCCCAAGCTGGGTAAGTAATGTGGTTCTGTTTCATTGATCTTTTAATGAAATTTTACAGAGGCTTTTTGAAGCAACATTATTCAATTTTTCATAACTTGCGAGATGCCAAGTTGCTGCATTGATGTTTATTGATTAGTTTACACAAACTCTCACTGTTGGACGGCCTCATCAAGCATGATATTACATAAAAAGGATCATTGACAGATGCACATGTGCATGAAAGATGTTAAACATAAACTTTGATTTCATAATAAATCAAGTAGCCTATCACAAGATTAATTAATGTTTGATGTTGAGTTCACTCTTCACAGTTGTTGATATTTGGCTGTTGTTGATGGATAATCACAGATTTTCTAAGCCCTAAATTTATATTATCTTGATCTCAGCCTAAAATAGTTTAATCAATAGTCTACAATGTTGTAAATCAGTGGCGAATGCTCCGGGCATGCTAGGCATGCGGCGCATGCTCACAATTTGTGGCTTTAGAAGCACTTTTAACGCTGAGTTACTATTAATGCGATTCAAGATCAGACTGTAGCAAATCAGACCTTGTCAGCTCTGTCTATGAGAGCATGCGGAAAGGCAATAGCTACTACACTGCTGCTGCTGCGCTTGCACTGTAGAAATCTGTTACTGAAAATAGAATCGCATCGTTCCCTGTAACACTTGCATCGCTGCCGAAGGCATCTTCCCGGCATGCGCTCATCGAGAGAGCTGACTAGGAACTGACATGATCTGAATATGGATCAATGCCATCAACGCACGTTGCCTGACATCAGTAATGAATTCCCTCGCACACGTGAGCTGATGACCAATCACAAGGCGCCATGGGAATGACGACATTGTAGCTCCAACTTGATCGCATGGCCAGCTTAGAAACCGAGTGATGACATGTCTCCCGCGCACGCTTTCTCTCTTCAGAGGGTGTGAGAAATAAACATCTACTGCCATTCCTTCGTCGCTTAATTAAGTTTGTGTGAACAGTTACTTGTGTACGCCGACTCCCAAAACTAAAATGGCTGAAGATCAAATCGCGTCCTTGATTCAGACTCCGTTTAGTAGGAGAGATATAGCCGAGAAAAATGACATCATTTCGAATGGAAGACCGAAGCCGGAACTACCAAACCTCACGCGCATTCACAGGGCCAAAAATAAAGAATTTGTAGGGCATTTTCATTCTTCCCAATATGATAATACATTTTGGTTGACTGGTTCGAGTGAGCTGAACATATTATTTTGTTGGCCATGCGTGTTGTTTTCAGGCGACCACAACACATGGTATAAAACTGGGTTTGACAATCTCAATACGCTATCCATTTCTCTAACACGCCATGAAAAATCACTTAATTACATCAAGTGCTTTCTTCAATTAAACAGCTTCGGGAAAAAACTATAGAATCGATCACCAACTTGATCAACAGAGGCGTATCAATGACATGATGCATAATGAAAAAGTTTAAAAAAAATCGCGAAATATTGACCCGCCTTATTGATGTCGTCTGCTCTATCGCCAAGCGTGAGCTTCCTTTCCGAGGCCATGATGAAGCAAAAACTTTGGCCAATTAGGGTAATTATTTAGAGACTCTCGATTTGATAAGTCATTACGATGCAACATTAGCAACCCACTTGAACGAGTCAACCATTTTTAGAGGGACTTCGTCGGCTATTCAGAATGATTTGATCGAGGCGATCAGTTCGTTATTAACTGATCACATCAAACAAGATTTAAAAAACTCAGAATTTGTGTCTCTCATTCTAGATGAAACATCCGATTGAGTTAATAAGTCTCAGCTCTCAACTGTTGTACGATACGTTGATGAGAATTGTGAAGTTCAAGAAAGATTTCTTCATTTCACTGATATGAGTTCTGATCGGTCATCTGATGGACTACTACAACACGTGAAGCAATTGTTGATGAACTTTCACATGGAAGGTAAACTTGTTGCCCAAACCTATGATGGTGCTGCCGTGATGGCTGGCCACCAAAACGGATTAAATAAAAAGGTCAGAGACGTTGAGCCAAGTGCAATATTTGTTCATTGTTACAGCCATCAACTGAATTTGACACTTCAACAATCAGCCAAATTGATCCCTAAATGTACATTATTTTTCCAAACCCTGTCTTCGATGGCTTCCTTCTTTTCTCGATCGCCTTTAAGGACTGACGCTCTTCAAGATTTTGTTCAAAAAAGATTGCCTCGAGCTGCTCCAACTAGATGGAACTTCACCTCAAGACTGGTAAACACTGTTATGGAGAATTATGAAAATTTGAGGGCATTTTTTCAGCATGTATTGGAAAATTCCCAAAACTGGGAAGATGATTGCATTGACAGATGTCTTGGATATATTGCTTTTCTTGATAAGTTCCAGACTCGCTTTTTGATAACCGTATTTTCTCGTATTTTTTCACTGACAGATACATTATTTGAAATTTTGCAATCGAAAGGTATCTTGTATTGTGGACAGAAGATCCAGGAATTGATAGAAAATGTCAAAAATATTAAAGAGAGTGATTTCGAACTTATTTTTCAAGAATCCTTTGTCCTTACTGATGCGTCTTTCGAAATACGTAGAACTGAAACACCGGATCTTTACAAACATCTTTTTCAGGAAATAACGGATAATATTCTGACACAGCTGACAAACAGGTTCAAAACGATTTCTGAATTGGAATTCTTTAATTTATTTAATTCTAGTTTCTTTTCAAAGCACAATCAACAATTTCCAGAAAGGGCATTGAAATCGCTAGATAAGCATTATGGCCGATTCTTCGATGTAATTCGTCTGAAAAATGAGTTGATTGCAATTTATTGCATGTCTGACTTCGATCGAAAGTCAGTGCTTGATATTTTGAAAAGCATGCATGAGCAGAAATTGTACCTTGAACGCTTGTATGCTTGAACTGTTCAAATTAGCGAAATTGGTCGTCTCCATCCCGTCTTCAAGTGCAGGTGCGGAGCGATCTTTCTCGGCTTTAAAACGAATCCATACATACTGCCGGCGCACCCAGAAACAAAACAGACTTTCTTCTTTGAGTTTAATGGCTATTGAGAAAAGCTTGTTAGTTTTGCTTCAAAAGAAGCTTGCCTTTTTCGATAATGTAATTGAGAACTTTGTAAGAAAAACAGGAGGGTTGATTTTTTGTATCGTCAGAGAAGTGACAATCTTTTGAAATTGTGAATAATATTTGGAAAAAAGCGGTCGTGCTAGTCTTGAAATCGTCTTCTGTTTTAGAATATAATCATTTTGAGTTGTGAATATGGCTTTTATTCATTTACATATACCGTTTATGCGCATATGTAGTGTACGGTGTATAGGCTATTATATAAATTAATTGCAAAGATATTAATTTTGTTCATCAACCCGAGTTTAGTATCATTGTACTAATAATATTATGTAATATTAATGATGATAATATTAGCATCATAAACTATGATAAAAAAACTCAGTGTGGAGAAGTAGGCTATAGCCTATATTGGTGACTAACATGATGATAATCAAGTTAATCAAAATAATCATTGAAATGAAAGTATCATAGGGTCTATGGTTTATGTTATGCATGTTGGTTTATGTGCATGCATATTTAGACGGCGCATGCCTATTGTGTGAACGCAGGATTCGCCACTGTTGTAAATGCTCACACACTGAAGATTGTTTTTGTATAAGATGCTTATTGATACGTGCAAGAAGAAATCGTACAGTACTGCCAATATAGCATGCCTTGGATTTGCGCAGTTGATCCTATACACTGCCATTTCTTCAAAACAAACTTCTTTCATTGGATTTCTGCAAGCTTTTGAGCTGCATGCTCGTCTCTTTCTACAGTATTGTTGTTGGACGCCATTTGTAATGTGAAAAGTTTGTGATACAGTGATCTCAAATTTGAGATTTTGGAATGAGCATCAAAATATTTTTCATTTTTTTAATGGGAGCATTGCGGCTTGCAGAAAAGTGGTGATCATTAAAATGAAGTACTTCATGAAATTCGTTTTTTCAAATTTGCTGTCGCATGCTTTCTGAACAACTCGTCTTTTTGCTGATTTTTTTATTAACTTGATCTTGTTTTTTTTTGTAGATAAAGCCGAATAGTTTAAGTACGAAAGCTGTTTGCCATCGCTTTGGTCACTTTTAGTTTGAAATGTTCCATCTTCAATTTTAATGTTTATCACTACTAGATTATAATAGCCACATATTAACAGCCGTTAACAGTGCACTCAATATCAAGCATTAATCTTGTGATATTTGTCTGATAATTTATCTCATCACAATTTATATTTCAAATTTTTTTGACCGAATATGGCATGATGGCCTGCTCATTGAACTCATGTTAGTGGACAACTTATCGAATGGTCGATTTCCTCTCTGACTATCGGCGATCAGCAATCCTCAACACGGCCGATCAACGCGGGTGTGCCACAAGGTCCCATCCTTGAACCGACACTTTATTCTATTTTTCAGCGATAATTCATCGGGCCTTCAATAAAATCTTGATTGCTATGCAGATGACAGAACACTCCACCTTGTTATTGAAAGCGAAGTGAGCGCAACTCTGCAGCCAACATTACCAGCGATAATCTCCGAATCATCAAGCATTGAGCAGACAAATGGTAAAGATTTCAACACCTCGAACACTCACGCACTCACCATCAGTTGACCGCGTGACCGAACCGACGGGCATCCTCCCATTTACTTTGGTGAACAACAACTTGAAGACGTACGCACTACGCAGTCTGTTTATCGCTGGACTTGAAATGAACGATAGACTGTTTTGGGTTACCGCATCAGGGAGATCGCCCGAAGATGCAGTCAATAAATTGAAACTCTCCCACAAGCTGCATTCTGCCTTCCAGATTGCAGCGGTGTTCGTTGCCTACAAAGAAGAATCCGGCCACAAATTGAATACCTTTCTCCTGTGTGGTCTGGGGCCTTCCGACTGACCTCGAATTTCTAGATCAAATCCAGCGTCGAGTCTTGCGATTGACAAGTCAGAGTGATGTCAACAACTCCTCTCCTGAGAGTATAGGAACGCCATTTGATTAGTCTCCCTTAGCCGAGCAGTGACTGGTACTCCCCCTCACCGGTGCTTGATATCCTTCTTGGCTTAACGGAACCGCAAAGATCAACGCGCGCTGTAGACGAGGCTCATGATCTGATCTTAAACCGTCAGAGGTCCCGAACCGTCCATCACTCAAGAACTCACTATCTCCGGTAGCTTTATATCACAGACTTTACTGCTTCAAAAACCATATAATGCTGAACCCAGTGTCATAATAATATTTGTAATGTGCTTGCATTTCTGTATTGTTCCTTTCCTTAACATTGCGATAGTCTGGTCCTATTGCCATGAGGGTTCCCATTTGTCAAATGAAATTATGAAATTAAAGAAAAAATCATACACATCTGCTAAAGATCCTTTTTATGTAATATTTTGCTTAATTGTCTTGTGATGAAAGTTTGCGTTAACTAATTAATAAACATATTTCAGCATCTTCACCTGTACTCTTAAGTCTGGAATTCTGTTCAGTTAGATGCACAGTGATTGATACAATGGTTTGCTTCATTTTATTATTATGAAGTTGAAAATCAGTGTTTAAGAAATATTGTGCAGCATGAATTATCAAGCTGGATTTCGGTTTTTTTAAATGTGGATAGAAGAAACAAATATTCAGAGTACGTGTTTGAATGCGGTCAACGTTGTCATGAATTCGTAAATAGTGAGAAAAGCGATTAACCATTATTTTTCACATCAAGCAAGCATTTGAACTTTTCAAAGTTCCGATTCTTGAAAACCTCGAAAAGCCTTGAATTAAAAAAGGACAGAAACCTTGAAAAACCTGTAAAACCCCTAAATTTGGGCATCAAGCTTTGAAAAATGAATGCAAGTTGATTTTCGATGCCCAAAAGTTACATGAATATGATTGCTCATAGAACCCCAGTTCAATACACTTTCTCTTTCATCATGGATGTGATTGGGTTTTATGTGTCGATGACATATGTTGCATGTATTCAGCTGTTTGTCGATGAATGGATGTAATCCATCATTATCGTAGCTGCATCATTAAGTTAAGATATGGTTAAGATTTTAACGTTCATTAGAGCTATTGTTTATTTCGTTGTTGAACATATCAGTGCATATGATATTTTCTGTTTTCAAAATTTAAAGAATTTAAAAAAGGCTTATCACAAAACCAGCAGAAGTAGAATATTCAGATAGAGTATCAGTGTTATAAACTAATTGAAAATTTTTGTGATATGAGAATGGTTGACGAACGCATCAAATAAAGGGTGGTTTCGTATGTGATTAAATGTAAGAAGTTTGAATTTTATTGCATGATTTTTACATTATAGCTGCAATGAATCTCGTGTTTTGTATCCGTAAGACAACTTCCTCATTTTTTCAAAGAAATTCAAGACTGAAGATTGGAAGGTCATTAAAAATTGACAAATCTGTAAATCTGAAATTCTAAGATACTTTTCAAAAATAATTCAAATTTTAAGAAGTTTGAACTTGAAAAACTTTCTGTAAAAAAGAATTTTTAGCGTGAGTCCTTGGATCTTGAAGAATTTTGTCTTTGATCAGCCTTGAATTACAATTTCAATCTGTCGCGCGGACACACTAGACATATTTCACAGGATATCCCACCTGCATCGTCACCGTCCATTGGGTTTACTTTAGAGTCCACCAACCAGGGCACGCAGGAAGTTAATAGGCTAATTAAAAGATTTATTAGCCTATATTAACCTGCTGTTGCATGCTGTTTCAGTATATTTCAATATTTTTGCCTTGCACTATTTTTCATTGTACCTGGTATGCTTTTCCAATCCTCGAAAGAACTACCGCATCCAAATTAGTTGCATGTTTTATTGAATATTGCTACAAAGTATATTATCTATGTAACCCTGCTGTCTGCATAAGTTTCTGCAGGGAACGAGGTCGAAAATGAGACTTTTTCAGAATGATGTTCACCAATAGCTGCTACGAATCTGCGTGCGTCTGACGAGTTCTATGTGGTTTGTATTCTTGTGAGACGCAATCATAGAAAGCACATGTAAAACCAATGGAAAACAGATTGAAGCTTTCAGTTAAAATAGAAATTAGGAAGTTGACATTTGAATTATAAAACGTTATCTATGATGACAAGATCAACTCAAAATACAAAATGAATGTCCCGCCAACAAGAAACATCATGCGAAGGTGTTCATGTCACTATGATTTCATGCGATTTACACATTTATTTGAGCAACTATGAAATTCAGCAAAAAGTCGAGTTAAAAAAGAAGAAGCGTGTACTAGCCTACACGTCCTCAATGTTATAATCCATTGAACGATAGCTTGCTCAAAGGAACTGTGTTAACTGACGGCAACTTGCTTGTACGTCTAATTGACTTTATCGAGCAATTTCCAATCATTCGCATATAACTTCCTCGTCTGTATCATCTGGACAAATTTTCAAAGTACTTCTGCGAATTTACTATCTATCATGGCCGTTGCTTCTAGGAATAATAAGAACACTATCATTAATAGGAGTTGGAAACGTAATTGCTTCTAGCAAGCCTCATATTTATAAACCCTTTAAACTTTTTATGTGGAACAAATGTGTTTACGATTAGCAATGTTGCATGATGATAACTAAATTTTTGATTGTGGGGCAGTTGAAAATGATTTTAGAAAAGATCAGCAATGTAGACCTGAAATTCTAAAATAATTTATGAATGAAATTGACTTAGCCTATTATAATTGACGTAAATTGTCATTCATCATTCTTCACGATAAAAATTATAGCGTAATTATGAACGACATACATGCAGACTCTCAATGCCACTTACATCAGACATCCGTAAATTAATAGGATGTGCTGCATTTGGTGCACTGTCTTCAGTTTTAAAGTGGTCGTTGATATGTTTTTTCTCAAATTGAATGTTAGGGCACTAAAGACATGGGCCTATTACCTTTTATAGAAGTAATATTGACGATTAAAAAGAATTGAAATAAAGATATTGCGCATCTTCCATACTACAGAAACAGTGTGCCAGCATTGTAAGCATACAATCTCGGAAAAGAACAAACTCACATAGATACAGAACCAGTTCTACACATCAAAAGTATGGAAAACTTTATATCATCAGATTTGTCTGAACTCACTGAATTCAAAAATCGGCAAAGTAACCCACGAACGGCTAAAGGAAAATGTCAATGACGAAAGAACGTGCTATACACGTCCTCGGCAGATACAACAATGAAAATATCGACGTATAATACACGTCCCCGTCATTTCCCAGAAACCCTGCCGGCGTCAAGGGGTTAATGGGCATTTAACTGTCCTTTTTCCTTCATTCGATTCTGTGCGCGTTCTTGTCGTTTACGTAACTTCGAACACCGAAGATCTGTCCAGTTTATACGTATTTAGCTGCTTTAACTTTTTTAACGACCTTATTAGTGGCCGATTAGTGGGCGTTTTCTTATAATTTATCTGGAAAAGGTTACCTATTCAACAGAAAAATATACTAGTTTTCTGTATTTAATAGGTAATTATGCGAGTACACGCTACTGCTAGTATGGAAAACTTGATTAGTCATCACTTGAACTGTTATGCTACTGATCTTACAAATCGGTGAAGGGCGATAAAAGTGTAAATCTTGTTTCGCAAACGGTTTACAGAAGTTTCATTATCTTCTTGTTGTGAAGTTATGTTTCCATATACATGCAGCCTACTGTCGAGTGGAATTGATCATCAATTTACTAACTTTTCTTATCTTTTACAGTCGCGGCCATACCTCGCAACATCCAAAAACAGCTAAAATGGATAACAGTTATTTGGTATTGAAACGTTATAACAATAGTTTGGATAGTGTTTTGATATGTCAATATATATTTTATTGTTTCATCAGATTCAGTTTTTTCGTTAATCTTACATTGGATTTCAGCTTAGATATAACCAAATATTATACAGACCAGCGACGGCTTCTTCTTTTTCTGTTTGATCAGACTCGTCCTAAGCACTGGAATGGAAGCGCCTTAAAGCTCTGCATGCTTATAAAATAGTCTCACAAAATTGCTCATTTTCATAACATTGCGATTGTAATATGATTGCTAGAAAAAAGGGTTCCAAACGGCTCTACTGGATTGGATCACGCAATTTAATATCGCAATCCAGAATCTGGTGATTTATGAGTATTGTAATACTGTAATCTAAAAATGATACTTTTGAGGACGGTAAAAATATTTTATTGGCTTTTCTCTGAGATGAAGACGATGTGAATGCAAAGTTTCTTGCCCGAGTTGAAACGTCATTTATCTCCAAGAAATTGGAGGGTAAAATATTTGTATCACTATACCATGAATTTGAAAGCGCTTTGATAGTAAAAATCAATTGGCAGATTTTCTATTTGACAGGATTAAATCCTGAGAGCGGAAAAAATTATGCTAGTATTAGAGTGGATTATGTAGGTAGTCAAAGTGAATGCAGAAAGCGGCATCGCTGCATGAATAATTTCATAAATCAGGCGTTGCCTGACTGCGTAGTCGATGCTTATTTGACGAGATGACTTGACCATTTTCCCATTTTCCATACAACTTTGAGGTATGGCTGAGATAAAGATGATACCTAAGTAGTATGTTTCTTCTAATTCTGCCAAGTACAGACAATATGGAAGACCTCGACGGTGCTTTTCGCTGCATTATGCCCACTAAATGACTTTCAAGCGAAAATGTCTTTATATTCTGAATAAGTGTTCCTCAAGTTGTATTTAGCCTACATGTAGGCCTACATACAAATTTGTCCTTGCATTTTAGGCATGATCACTAACGCATCATGGGCACTCAACCATTCGAATTTGTCGACACATTTTTATAGGAAACGAAGTAAACTGTAAATGCTGCACATTGTTAGAATCCATTGATAATTCTGGAAAAGTTTCTGATACTCATCATTTGAGACTCAATCATGATAGTTTGATGTCATTATGTTCATAATTATTATATTAGCATTCATTTGTAACTCTTCTGGTGACTTGTAAAAGATGCACCGTAAAATGCCATTGCACCATCTTTTTATCACAGTTTTTGATGTGTCGGATAACTTTCAAGATGGAATCTTTTACTCCGAATTTGATTTTTATGAACTGCCAAGTGAGTTTTGAAGAGGTCACATGGCCTACTGGTATACATAAAATTGATTGCATTTATTGCAGAATGAGCTTGTAAATTACGTTGGAGGAATAGCAGTTCATATCAATTATTCATTTTTCAAATGCTTTTCCCCTGTAGTTCACTGCGTATTCCATTATTTCACAGCATTTTCATTGTTCATCTCCACTTTTTGAACACCCATTAGCATTTCTATCAACAGTTAGCTGAAGATTAGGCAACATAGATTCCGGCTGTCTATGCAGCTATGAATTTGCAGTATTCAAGCGTTTCCAAGACGCTCATGCTAAATATGGTTGAATGAATTTTTGTGAAGTATCAGGATTTTTATTAAAATCTTGTATGAAAATCGGAGTGATCTTTTTGTTCTCATTTTTATCAATTATTGATGACAAATAAATTCGCTTGATAAATTGCGTCGTCAATTAGGCGAGGGGATATTTCAAATCAAGTATAACCGCTCTTCCAATTCTATAAGCTTGTCTCCTTTGCTCATTCGATACAGTATTTTTTATTTGACGTGCCAAACAAGGGATACTTCAGCATGCTTTGGATGCATGGAATATAAAGAGGCTCGCAGCTCGATGTGTCACTGCCCAGTGGGATTTTTCTAAATATCAATTTCGATCGTGCTGCCTTCATTGATCATATATATCGAAAAATGAAATGTTCTATTATTATCCATTTCTCTCGAAAACTATAGTCTATATCTTTAAAGGATGTAATTCATTAATCATTCCCATAGTCCGCATTCCAAATAATAAAGCAGTTAATTATCTAACAATATGCCAACTTTCCATGACTTTGTGATGCTATCCCCGAACAGTCTGGAGAAGTTCCCGAATTTGTATTCGCATCTGTTCTAGAACCCTGTGACTCATGTTCGGGCTACTTTGTTCCTCATTGTCGCTCCAATGACTTGCACAAAAAATCGAACGAAAAAGTAACTGCTCTTCAATATTTGCTTCATGCCATCCATTAGAACCATTTTCAAATCGGTACATAATTTTGCATCAATTTGTTCAGTCAAAAGTCAATTTGCTGCCCTAAATTGTGGCGGATGACGTCAAAACACATTAAAAAAGAATCTTGTTTTTCTGAAATGGATGGATTTTAAAGGAAATGAATCTTTGCAGTAGGCCTATACCAGGAGAGGGCATCACCATCAGCTCTAAAGCTTCGTAGCGCATAAGTCGACTGATAAAAATTTTAGGCCTCTACTCCATCTTGAAAATTATCCGTCACATCAACAACTGTGGTATAGAGGCTTTTGTGACATTTTATCTCAAGCACCTGAGATGACATCGTCTAAGAGGCTAGACCCATGTTTTATTAAGATTCATGCATCCACAATTGAATCATCGTTGTTTAGTGATTTCCCTAAACCTGCGGGTATTTTAAATTCGCGTGCAAGCGCTATGACGGCAATATACACTACAAACATTAATTTTGGAGCCTTGAAAAGTTGAGTGGAGTCAAGTAAATGCGTCAGCACTTATTCAAATCACTCAATTTTGGTTTGGGATTTTAGCTTTATCCATGTAAATACTTTTCATTAAAAAGGAATCCAAAATACAATTTCATTGTTAAGCATGAACCAATCTTCGTAGACCCTATTGTTGTCAGGATGCATTAAAGAAATTGACTTGCGGCACAATCTAATTCAGAAAATTGAGGTTGATAATAAATCCAATAGACCTATGGTTATGTTTTTGTGAAAATAGATATTCATCAATTCGAAACTACGCTCGTTTAGACAACAGCCATGCTTGTACTTTAAAATACAAGCCTGCCATAAATTTATGGCAATGACCTTCTTTATAGTGGAGGAAAATTTCGTCTTCACTTATGTTTGGAATTAATTGTCTTTTCGTGTGTCTGAGTTAATTCAAAAACACACCAGCAAATAAATGCGCATCAGATCACTAGATGACATGCCACGCTCAATTACGCGTAATTCACGCGTAAACTACGCGTAATTGCACATGACCCTAAACATTCGTGGCTGTGCGTGACATTGTTGCAACATCTGTCGGCAGTCCTGCTATATAGACTTTGCGTCCCATGTGTGTGCATGTATCAGAGGCTAAACAATGTGATAGGACCTCAATTTCATGCTCAGGGAAGACAGGACATGCTTAGCGGTTCAAGCGGCAACGCAGACAACCGTAGACGACGCGCAAACTATAAACGCTCGCCCGCGTGGATTCATAGAATAGACAACCCCATGTTTTAACAGCATCAGATCAAGTGATTTCTGACTCTTAGTGCAGCGCGTATGTACATGTACATGCGTAGAATAATAGAATGTCTTTAACCACGGATGTTTGGGGTGCTCCGTAATTACGCGTGGCATGTCACCTAGTGATAGTATTCCTAAGACATATTTACCCAGAAAAGAGTGAATATTTGTGAATATACATGAACATTTGCGAATTAAATGGATTACGAAATCATGAGTTCGAAAAGTTGATATAGTGCGAACCAATGAGTAGGCTACTGCCTTGACCCATATAGTCCAGCAGCCAGAGCGAGTTTCTGCAGGGAATGAGGCCGAAAATGAGACTTTCACAGAATGCTGTACACCCTATTCCTACTACGAATCTGGACGTCTGCTGAGATACACGTGCCTCCTCTTCATGTCAGACACGACCAAATAAAACACAAGTTAATCCAATGTGTCGCAGATTTACATTTTCGGCAAAAACGAAATTCTCTATGTTGTGTCTGACCATATTAACATATGTTGTGCGAAAAAGTACTAAGCCCATAATCACAATTTTTGACATGAAATGTTTTAGGTCATTTCCTATCCTATATCATGTATACATAAGTTATTACATTTCTGACTGGCAATGCGAGAATGTGGCTAAACTTGAATTAAATTGCCAAATTTGAATGTGGCTTCATAGACGGGGATGCATGAACATGATAGAAAATGACCTGAATACATTCCATGTCAAAAATTGTGACTCTGAGCTTAGTACTTTTTCGCCTAGTCAGATAAAACATAGAAAATATCACTCTTGCCAAAAACGTCAATCTGCGTTCCATGTGTTTTTCTTTAAACACGCCTCACAAGAACAGGAATCAGGTAGAACTCGGCAGATGTGCAGATTCGCAGCAGGCATAGGGTGTACGTCATTCTGGAAAAGTCTCACTTTCGGCCTCGTTCCCTGCAGAAACTCGCTCTGGTTGCCGGACTAACACTGGATGTTGATTATTCATCATCCGTTGCAGACACATGATTCACAAAAAATCGATGGCATAAAATGTTTTATTTTGGACTGACATCACAGGATGAGGAGGGTGAAAATGGTTCAAGATGAACTTCATCATGCGAAAGGCAAGTGAAGTCAAGTTCTGTGGGAAGAACTGGTTCTGCGTTTAAGTTCACATTTGGTCGATGAGAATGAGCAGATGGAAGAGTTCGATCTGAAGCACTCCGCGTTTCCAAGAGATCCTGTACAGTCTGAAGTTGAGCACTAATTTGCAACATCGCTGACTCCAAAGATGCCATACGAGATTCTATTGACGACATTCGATGCTCAACCGCCGATAGCCTCGTATCCGTTCTCTGAAAAATGACGAAGACTTTAGTATCAATGATTTCAGGTGACCATGTGTTGTCTGTGTATTTTCTTCATAAATTCGCGCACGAGATTCTTATTATTTTTAATTTGCAGATTGTCAACCAACATCAGTAAAGCGACAATTCCTTGGTTATATTTCCAGTCATCTTGCAAGATAGCGCTTCAAACATCGCAAAATCCCATTTATTTATGCAGATCTATGCATTTCCCAGTTTGGGACACTTAATAACACAGTGATCTGATATTCAAATAATTGCTCAAAACGAGATTTGTCATTTTTATGATTATGATTGCACTTTTCAAGCAGATTTCTCCCGCAGTTGGTTGAAATGAGACATTTCTGGTTGCAGATGGCTTGCCGGACTTTCTGTTGAAGTTAATGAAAGCGTCATGACAACGAGATTTATTGTTGTAGTTAAACATGCACGTTTTCCAGCTCACAAAAGTGATATTCACAGAACTTCTGGGTGTAACACATTTTGATTCCTCCGAAGATCAAGCAGCATTGACGTAGCTCGGTACCTGACTGCAGCTGAGAATTCCATTAAACAAACAGCTATTGTCCAGTCAAGTCCTCCCGCTAATTTACGCCATGTATTTCGGTCATTCTTGGTTATTGTTCTAGTTTCTAGCATGCCATTTCATCTCGTCAGATCAGCGCTTACTATGATATGCTATAAAACTGTTCAGTAACAATTTAACAAAAGTCCCACTTTTCAGTATTTATTTCAAATGACAGATTCATCCATAGAAATCTGACCTGTCGCATGGCGCATGTTGCAAAGACTGAATATAGAAAGCATTGTACAATTTCAGTAAATATATCCTAAAATCAATCACAGAGATGAACTGGTGTGAGGGATCATCGTGTTGCCTTTTTAAGTGAGTTGCTTGAGCCATTGCAAGTTTCTACTTTTGGGTCTGAGTGCTGAAACCGGTCATCCCGTTTCAGCTTATTGACAATAAAGATTCGGCTAGAGGGAAAAGGGAATGCCATTTTGACATTAACGTTAGTTTAATAGAAATTATTTGGCAGGAACATGTATATCAAGGGCCTTCAAAAACACACGCATGCATCCATTGGCACGATAATGCCTAAAACGACTTTCGTCCGTAGACACCACCGGTCGACACTGCTGCACACAACAATGCCCCCGGCCTGTTGCAGCAAACCCATATCTGTCCGGAAAGTTGTATGTCGACGATTCATGCTTTGTGCCAGAGGTTATGAAAGGCATTAGGGCTCTACAAAAATGCCTAGCGATATCTCAGCTAGGCCGGAGGCACACACGATAAGCCGCGAACCGTCACCCGGTTCAGAATCCTTGGGCGATTATCTCCAATAGAACTGACGTTGTGATAAACCGCGTTACTCTTAATGCTTATGATTCATGCTCCAACAAAAATTAGAAAAATAGCATAAATTTTCCTCTTCTCCCTGCTTGTATTATCTGTCATGGCTTATGGCTTGTTCTGTGTGCCTCCGGCCTAAGAGTTTCAGGTCATCAGCATCCCAACCACAATCCTTCATTTGTTGAAAATATGGAATTATTTGTTTTGGGAGAAGCTCATCTCTATGTTGTTGGAGTGAAATTTCGATGCACTAAGCACATCATCTTCAGAGAAACTGTTGTAAGGAGGGTGGATGGAGATGAAGACTCATTGAAGAAGCAATTTGGACCAGGAGCCTTTGTGGAAATAACCTTGTTGGCCACGACATCGGTTGTGCCTAGAACCATGTCTTGGCTATTCGCTCTAACTTGTTTCTTTTCTCCTTATGATTTATCCATTTCAGTATTTCTACTTCTTTATCTTTGTTCAGTAGCAGTTTTTATTAGTGATTTTATCTTCAGTATCGTAATTATTTACAATTTCACTATTCAAAAGTTAGACCCGATTTCTATGGCTGACATATCTTATTATCTCATCATTTTGGAACAATGACAATCATCGCTGCGGTGTGAGCACTTATCAAATCTCTGACTTTCAAAGGCACTCAGAAAAATTAGAGAGAATGATCGCTGTGCAGTTTTCACTGCTGCTGAATGTACCACTGATTGTCCTCTCCTTCCGGTGTTCATCTATTGTTTTCAAGCTTGGTCATACTCCTATGATTTGTAAATATCATCTCGCATCATTTATTCATGTCCATTACACATTGTGACATAGGCCTGTGATTGTATCATCATTTCCCTGTCACAAGCAGAGATAGAAAATAAGTCGTGTCGTGCTTGCGCGATTGCTTCTGAATTCCCTCAAAATTCTCGATCAAAAGTTCGATAATGTTGGGCCCTCCGATCATTTTATAAAAAAGTTAGGCAGGCACATGAAAAAAACGTTCCCACTTTCTTGTAGAACTTGGACATCGACGCGTCTCCTGCTGTGTGATCCGGGTTGATACAAAATTGCGTGTTTAATGTTTAAACTGGTGTCATTGTTTGCGATTCTGATATTTAGATTTCAGATTGTGCCATGTCAACATGTTACAACTTGTTCTCTTGCTTCCCTTCTAGTCGAAGAAGAGAAGAGACGACCTGTCTAATTCTGTGGTCACAACATTTCATGTTGATCAGTCACTCATAAATGATGGTTTAACGTCACTACTCCCCATACTGGGGGCTTGGACGGTGCAGACACAGCCCGACTTTAGTCTGGAGCGCTATGATGCTTTAGTCCGGATGCTCTTCCTGACGACTTCCATTGACACTTTCGGGGCTCGACCTCTGGACCGAAAGATCGCTAGACCAAGCACGTAACCACTGTGCCACGTAGCCTCACTAGGTGCCACGAACTCACTCATAACATTGTATAAATGTATTTTCTGTTGAAAAACATGCGTTCTGCTATTCTGTCATGACCTTTCTGAGTGAAGTCATATTGTTAATATCGATCAGATGGGCGCTTTCCATTTCTGTTAGGCTTACATGGAAAGTAGTCGGCATGGAGGATATGTGGATTTAAAGCATCAGGAGTTTCCAATAAAGTCTGACAGAGGCCCAAAAAGAAGAAGTGACGCTGACGCTTAATTTTCGTGACACTAAGCTTATTCTTGACTTTACATTAAGCAAGAGGATCTGCAAATTTATATTTACTGTCTCTACGATTTGTTAATTGCAATTACCTTTTGGAATTGTGCCAAGTCGTCTTTCAATAGCTTACTGGTAGATTGGTTCAGGATATTAACTGAAAATGAAAATCAGAGAGACATAAAAGACGCAAAGTTTTTAACACTGAATAATGCATATTTAACAAGAAAGAAAAAACGATTATTCCTTTTACAGCTGTATGTTTATCCGCAAGGTCTTTCCTCTTCTTTTCCAACGGATGCGTCAAAATGCATTTAATACACGAATACTGCAGTTAATAAAGCTACATGGAAGTCAATACAAGTAGAACAATTCTAAATGAAAATGAACGTCGCTACGGTGTCCTTCTGTATACATGGAACAGGTCGGCGCGCTAGCATGATACAGTCGAGGTACGCGATCTTCTGCATCAGATCGAGCGACCCACATGACGCTGTACGTCTATTGACAGCGTTAAGTGCCTCTTTCGTCGACGTGGGCCTCGTCGTGCATGAAACGAATTTCTTAGCGCTCTCATTTAATTAATATTAAATAATTATATCTTGTCAATAAAACGTCATATAAAACAATAATATACACTTCGTGTTAATGCAGACAAAATCACTTCACATTTTGGACATGACTAAAAGAAAAGCATCGTTGCATCAAACGTGTTGTTAGATGCGAGAAAGGACTTTATTTTAGCAAATGACAGTGCAGGGCCTATTTTGTGAGAAACAATATACAATTTACAATGAAGTCGCTCTTCAAGTTTGAATTGCAAATCGGTTTACGCAAGCTGCAAAGGTGTGTTTACACGTGTGAGTCAAGTGCATCAACTTTTCGATGGAAAACGATCCAATGGGCACTAGCGCTGCCAGGATTCGTTTTCAAAGGGCGGAAATCATGATAAAAATACAATGTGCTGCATCCATTGTATCCGTATATCATCATACTAATAATGTATATTGTTATTGCATAAAGCATATCTACTATTTTACATACTGCATACAATATCTTATTAATGAATTATAGCTGAAAAGGGTCCAACGCATCGGTTGCTATTTCAGTAGCATTTTGGGAATGAATTTTATAATTTGGTTAGTCCGATATCGGACACTATCATAATTCATATTCAGGGACGATGCATCCGTTGATGCAACTTTAATTGTATACATTTTCTCTTTAAATAGATGCCGATAAGCGTCCGAAATATATTGGACTATCTAAATGACATTTTTTATATTTGACACATTCTCTAACTACTACGTAATGAATTACAATAAATATGAAACAATTGCATTATAATTAAGAGTCATAGAAATATTGCAGATACAGAGTGGCATCTTAAAGGTTAAAAAATAAAACATTCCTGTGTGACAAACCTTCATTTTTGTGTTTTAAAGTTACAGAATTCATTTCCGCTTTATTTCTTCTCTCTGAGGCGTTCTAGATGAAACTTTAGCATGAATTGGCCACTGCATCAATTGCGTTTATGGTGATCGTTAGCGGGGAAGCACTATACATTGAAATAAGCATGACAAGTAATCATGTTTATTAAATTACAAACAGCAGTAAGTATTAATCGATTTCACTGGTTGTACGCACATTCTCTTTCTATCAGGTGCAGATGAATGTAGCAGTAGCGGCTTAAATGTAACATGATTCAGATCACACTAGCTACATGCTGTAATATTTCCCTGATCTTGAGAAGTTAAAATTGTCCTAATTTTAAGAAGTATGAGAAAGGCATACATATTAAGAAATTCAACTCACTTAGGAGATTGTAGTTGCATGTTATGTCCCTTGATTTCGGCGATAGCTAAAATAATGCCTGCTCTTGATTTTCAATTGATCGATTTGATGAAATAATATAAAACTACTCACATAGTGAGAGAATCGAGCATGCGGCACCGAAGACGTGGAACTAAAGGAACTGATTTGATCTAGTAAATCTTTAAAACCAAGAGATGTCTAAGGCAGCTGCAGGCACAGAACGAGGCTGGTCTTCTACGGCTATCATGTATAATCAGCAATGAATTGCCTTCAGAAATTTGTCATCAATTAATGAGCGTCTGCAATATGCAATGTAGCGCTTGGAAAGTAATTGGATGCGCATGTTGCACACTACAAAGTTTGATGGATGAATTCGTAAAAGTCTAAATTAATAATTTACAAAGCCGCTTTTTCATGTATTTGATCGAATTTTTATTTGCACATCGATTTGTAAAAGTCTGTTTCTAAAATACAACAAACCACCGTCGTCCTTTGCCTTCTGAGTTCGATGGCAATGCTGTTGAGATGACAATTGACTCATTGAATTTTATTCAGAGTGTTGCAATTATTGCTAATTACACACATCTTAATTAGGTCCTATTTATATTCATCTCATTTATGATTTTCAAGTTTTCCTCAACAATGAGAAAATATCTAGCAAGATATTGGCAAGATGCATAAGATGGATAGTCAGCATGGTAAGAATTGTTGATAAGATCAAGTGTTCCACGTGTTTCAAGAAACCCGTTTTCAATTTTTCTAAAAACCGTAGAAATGAATCAATTGTAGAAAAAACTTCAGAGACACGTAATTGAGTATATTTTCTACCCACATACAAAATTTTATGCAAATCAGGCAAGTACTTTTTGAATTAGAGACGATAACGTGAAGTCTAGCGAAGTCAGCAGGTTGATCTGACTTCGCCTGACCTCATCGTCTGAGCAGATGGCACTAGGTCAACAAAGTCATGTCGAGACAACTCTTGAAGTGATTATGACCCAGACCACATCCTTTCCATTAATGTGCTTAACTTAAGAAAAGCGTGGCAAGGTAGTGGTCATGGGAAGACTTCAAATAGCAGTGGATGAGACGAAGACGGAAAAGGACAATTCACATGCGAGTGACAATAACGCGTCGAACAGACGAAGTCAGTTCAAGCTGCTGACATTGCTGCACTCCACATTATCGTCTCTAATGTAAAAAGTACTCGTCCGATCAGCACAAATGTTTGTATGAGGATAGAAAATATACTCAAATATGTGTATCTAAAATTTTGTGACAGTTGATTCATTTCTACGAATTTTTGACAAATTTGAAAACGTGGGGTGGAGATAACCCACAAGTGCCCATTAGACAACAGCAAAGCATCAAATCCTATTGTATAGCAAACTTACAATATGTTATTCCCAAACATATTTTCAAGTAAACGTCTGGTTATCAATCTTACCTTCAAGAAGTTACTCAAAGGTAAAGAGAGCTGCAAATAAATATCTTACTTTGATTTGTCGAGTCTTTCTTTAATGGAACGACTTTCGTCGGTGCAACTCTAACCGTTTGATTTGTCGCAGTCACTTTCGTCGCCACAGGCATAGCAACAGGCACGAGAGTGGAACGAGTACTTTCACCGGGTTTTTGAGCAACTGGAACATTTTTAGACTGGATTGGACGGTAAGCGACGGCATTAAAGACAGGAATTGCATTGGCTTTCACAGGAGGGATGGTTGATGTGTGAACAACCGAAACAGGTACCGGTTGAGAGACAGGACAAGAAAAATAAGGTTTTGGTACATGGTTGAGAAGGCTATCTTCGTAAGATAGTGTGGTTGCCGGTGCATCAAAGGATTGGATACCAGGATTAGCCTGCAAATAATAGATAAGTAATGACAGGTGGGATGTAATCCAGTATAAAAGCTAGCTGGTGAAGCAGACAAGCAGAAATTGATTCACTATTGTGTAAAAATAGCAAGTTATCGACTTCATTCGCTCGCGCTTCGTTCAATAAAAAAACATCATTTGATACGATCAACCCTTTGAAATCACAGTTCAATAGATCGTTCATCAAAAAATATTTAAGAAATGCGTGTATTAGTTTGCTCGAATGCCCTGGATACAGCAGTTTCGTCAATGGCATACGTTCAAGATTAAACTTACATGTATTGATAAAAATCAATGACTACAAAAGTCTTTAGTAATCAATGAATTAATGAAGGCTTTAGTAGCTACCTATGCAATTTCCAGACCATTATCTAAAGTAAAAAGGGTAGTTTTAATTACCTCAGTAAAAATTATCTGAAGTTTTTTTGTTATGTAATATAAATTTCGGTGAGTAAGGGGCTGTCGAATTTGCCCATTGGCGTCAATATGCAGCAATTTCGTCAACACTTACGTGGGAAAGATCCTTTTCAACTGTCGTATTCGAACTCAGTTCGAAGCGACTTCGTTTGGGAGAAATGGAGCTCTGCCAAATTCAAAAAATATCATTTAAATTGAAATTCATGACAAATATATTTTGATTGAACAATCAACAACATTTCAATGACTTTTTTATTCCCGCTTTATTATTACATGCAAATTTCAACTATTGGATATCTAGCAAGAAACGCAAATGGGAAATCCAAATGCTAGTCAGAGCATCTTGTAAGGCTCCTCTCCATATTTAAGACAACAGTCTACAAGATATCATAAAATCGCATTTTTAGAATATACGAAGTGAATTTGTAAGCAGACATAGGGGTGTAGGAAGAGCTTCTCTTCAAAAACCAGTTAGAGTCGTATTAGAGACCTGCAGTAGGAGTCAGACAAATTCAGCATCACTGTAAAGACAGCATCATCTGATCCAAATTTAACGTCAAACATGAATCAGATGATGCTGTAAAATAAAAAAGACAAAAAATTACAACTCTTGAATTCTAAACAGCTAAATGGATCTGTCAACATTACCATTGTCTGTTTTTCTTTTCTTCTTTTCCACATTTCTTCTTTTCCAACAATAGGAGTATCCACTAAGAATACTTTGGGATGCCTTCAAGTATTCATTTTTGATATCTGCAGATGAATTATCCACCTAAAGATATTCAGATTATGTGACGTATTGCAGGTTGCTCCCTCTCCAATCAAAAGTCAGCAAAGCGCGGAAAACGATGACAAGTATTCTTCCACGCACAGAATTAAATATTTTGTTTATCTGCTTCGGTTTGAACCGAAGCGCACGCAGATGAATCTAATTCTGTGCTTCCACGACTACAACCTGAGGGAGGCCAGTCGAAAAGCTAACTTTCAATTGCTTCTTTTCTTTCTTCGCATTTCCCGTCGCTATTGACCAATGAAATGTCAGCATGAAAACAATTAACATGTAATACAAAATGCACTTTCCTTTGACTATTTTTGGACTACATAGATAAAAACAATAGGAAAATATTTAGTCAGTTGGTCATTTTGGTCATACAAAACTTCTGATTGATAGACCTGCCGGTCTCTTTCTCTTCCTTTCTTCATTCCTTCATTTTTCCTTTAAGTCTTGCGGTGATAGAGTAAGGTGACGCTGATAGGTTTCGTGATTTGAAGCCAGCAATTCATTCAAGTAAGTTGGTGAAGTAATTCATTCATTTCAATTAACTCGCAGATGGATGACGCTCTCAAATTCGAGACTGCTCTGAGGTTCACAATTTCGACAGTGGTGGTAATAACATCAGATTTCATCAGCTTCCAAATGATATCAAAATAGCAAAATTGCAGAAGCGCATCACTTGGACAAGATAGAGCATTCGAGCATTCGAGGAAGATTTCAACTTTGCTTATGCGAGACTGCTCGCCCAGAGGATCATTTGGAGAATTTGTTCTTTGTTATCAAGGACGCAACGGTTTCAATTAGGGAGTCAAGTGGTTAACATCTAATTAACTGTTTCACTGGAGGGAAAGAAACCGGTTAACCGTCAATGCGACCATACATATTTTTATTCTGCTTTATATAGATTATATATATGCGAATAGAAATATTTTTTACAGATTTTCACCCTACCACAGCTATGAGCCATGAACGAGTAGGGATTACTCAATGAAAAAGCAAAAAATTGTATTCCTTTAAATAAATAAAAGTAAAATAACCGATATTCTAATCTGATTAAGTTGTCCCCATCAGATACCTGTTCGCAAGCCTATTGAAAATATCATGATTGTATTGGTCGGAGAAAGTGGTCTGGGGAAGCTGATTCCAAAGCTGTACCGTGCGAACAAAAAAGCTTTTCCAGCGACTCACAGTACGTGCGTGTTCTAAGCTCATATGATAGCATGTGAGTGCATTAGCTCTGCGTGTGCCTGTGGAGAAGATCTTAGGTTTGGGTACGCACTCATTTACTGTAGAGCTGCTTCTACCGAAGTAGTATCTGCAGAAGAGACTGAGTGAAGCAACATCCCATCTGACGCAGAGCGGCTGCAACTTGTTATCAAGTTTTTCATCCATAAGATTCTTGACACGCTTCTCAACCCGTTCAAGGAGGTTAAGATGCGTTTGTGGGGCGCCGGCCCACAGATGACAACAATACTCCATCAGAGGACGAATAGTGGACTTGTAAAGATTACAGACAGTCTGTGGTGGAAGGTAACTGCTGACACGATAGAGGCTACCAATGCGTTGAGCTGCCTGCCTGCTAATGGACTGGATGTAAGGATTCCACGACAAGTCTTTCGGAACCGCCAAACAATATGTGAAAATGTTGGATTGGCTCAAGCCTCGTCTACACTAGGCCATTGAGTGTCGGGACAGTTGACTTGAGATGACAAAGATTCTTGCCACATAAAAGCGTGCGCGCGGCGCCCCTCGATACGCCATCGCAGTGGCCTGTCGTAGGTGTTTGCACGACTGTTTTTAAGTTGCAAGACACTAGACTATTGAGACATTTTTATGACCAGTTTTGATAATGTCAGACGAACATTTACTGGCTGCTTCAAATGCTGTGCTGGAAATCGTGCGAATAAAAGAAAAAAAGAAGAGAACCACGACTTCCATGTCCAATGTGTCGACAATGCTTTTCAGTGCGGCATTCCGAATATCTCTATTCTTCTCATCTGTCGATTCGGCATTCCAAAGGCATGGATGCTGGAAATGCAGCTCGACTAAGGTCACTGTCTGTGTGGTGCTCCACTTATCCATTTTAAGAGAAAATGACTCTTCCGAATCACCAGCATCACCTTTTGATTCATCTTAACGTTTAAGTTGTTATGGTAATAAAAGATTGGCACAGATTTGAATTTTCATGCTACTGTTTGATGGTTGTGTAATGTGAACGAAGCACCAAGTTATCCGTTGATTAGAAAATTTGCAAATGAGTTAATTGATTTTCATAATCGTACCTGTCTTTCTACAAGGATTATAACGCAGTTTAGATCGTCGAAATCTGTTCTTTATTAGCGGAGAAATCACAAAAATACATTTTGAACACATAACTTGATGAACAGCTGACTAATTAAAAAACGTAAACAATGTCACAGTCGTTGAAGACCACAGAAGTTATTGTAATGCATAACTTTCCATCTACAGTATCGATTTCAATGAAGCTAACTTCATTTTCATCAGTAAGAGATAACAAACACATTGACCGCATCGAACATACATTTTTTTGAGAATTTTTATACCGCGAACGCATCATAATCGTTTAGTGTCCTCTTCAAGTTGTACCACCCCACAACTCAATTTAGTGTCTCGATTCTCTAGTCGACAAGTTCCCTCACGCTACGCCCCACCCATTTCTCGTGTGAGAACGCAGATGCGCGCGTGTGACGGCGAAGACTGACGCTCCAAATCTAATGTCTCTACACTCAGTGGCCTAGTGTAAACGAGACTTTATGTACCTATTTGCTTTCGATTGAGCTACTTTTCACCATTGATTGCTCTGCATATAAAAAGACAATGACATCTGAGAATACACTAAATATTCAATCCAACTATTATGGACCGGCCATGATTATGGGAAAAAAGGCTAGATGAAAGGTTCTACCCCTGTTCCCGGTTCTGGATAGACTCAGAATTCTAAGATCACGCTCCGTATGGATGCATTTTTTTCTATATCCAGCTGCAACCCCGGACAAATGAAATTTCAAAAGATCCGACTTCGTATTGACGAAATATTGCAGCTCCGGCTCAGGATGATACAGAAGTGTGAAATCCGTTACATCCCTGATGTCTAATTAACATCTGCTTTGCTATTTCGTTATGAACCTGCTTTGTCATACAGCAATACATGTATATTTTTACTTTAGTAGGACACAATCGCCACTTAGTTATTGAGTTATATTCTTTTATCAACCCCACTTTTCATTATTCGACTTTCTGTCTCTCTACCTTTGGAAGGACATCTTCGGTGTATAGACTCGTCCTCTTCCCACAAGCTTTGATTCAAAAAAATGATGTTTATACGCACCTCTGAACCTGTTGGGTCAGCGGATGGATTGTATGGATCGTGTATTTCAAAGTCTATAACTTCTCCTTCCTCATCCAAGATAACTAATTTGTCCTCACTGAAAGGCTCAACTGTGCATCCACCAGCCCCAGGTACATCGTGATTTTCATGTTCTCTCAGTGGAGAAATATAAAAGTAAAACCATCGCTGACCATCGATCTCCCCATCAGCCCACTTTTGCGCAAATTGGCGACCTTTGGATACACGCAACTTGTGACAGTTATGTGCCACCTGAAAATAGAACAAGAGTGGTTTCATGACTATTATACATACACTTCTCTTTGAGCACACTGTTGAACGTCTACTACATAAAGGTTTCAATCTATGGAAAAGTAGAATTATGCAAACTACCACTTCATTTGGATCTAAAAGAACGCTTCAGCTGGAAGAAGTTTGGTTATACTGATAGTCTCTGAATAGGCTGTGATTATCGCAATTAAAGCGTAGCGAAATCCATTTCTCCCTTTTTATGCATCCATAGTGGTGCATCCGAATCACACTTCAAAATAAAAGAAGACAAGTATTGGTCGTTCGATTTTATGTTACGTTGTTAACGCATCATCAGGACAATTTAAAAGACGGATAAATGATGGCTTAACGTCACTACTCCCCCATACTGGGAGCTTCAACAGTGATGACATAGTCAGACTTTAATCTGGAGCGTCGTGATCTTTAAGTCCGGATGCCCTTCCTGACGACTTCCAATGACACTTTCGGGGCTTGACCTCTGGACCGAAAGATCGCTAGGCCAAGCACTTGACCACTGTGCCAAGGAATAAAACTTTTGAATACGTCAATTGAAATGTATAAATCAATTTGAAGCTGTGAGCTGTCCTGTAATATGTCTTAATGATGTGTTAACTTCACAGCATAAAATCGATCGACCAACAAACACTGTCGTTCATTATTTTGGAATTGCATTTTTTGGATTCGCTACTTCAGATAGCAGCAATCGATAGTAGTGGAAATTCGGTGTGATACTGATTTCATTCGTAAAACAGCGAAGTGTTGACTAATGTATCCCTTGATAAAATTAAAGTAATTCAAAGCAATCATGATTTTCCATCATAGTTTTATATCAAATATCATTGTGTTGCGGATTAGCTGGACAGCGCATAGGACGAACGACTATGACCTGAGAGACCTTGGCACACAGAGAAAACTCCAATACTTCGGCCATGTCATCAGGGCTCAAACATGTTTGTCCACGTGCTGGAGGATAGAATCGACGGGAAACGATCCATGGGGATGGCCACGGAGAAGATAGAGGGACGACATCGCGGTGGACGGACGCTTGCGCAGTATTCGACCTTGGCGCGCGACTGAACAACTTAGAGGCTGGTGTGTGGCAGATCGTGGTCCCCGACCCTCATCCATGAGGAAGGGAACAGGCGAGGCGATGATTGTCAAGAATGTGAACGCACAGGAGGGCCCTGCGAAAAGTTTTTTAGATGGGCAGTTGACAGTGAGACTCAATGTGAGCTACTAGACTAGTTTTTGCTAGATTAACATTTACTACAGTATTTCCCGTCGAATTTAGTCCAATTGCCATACATTTTAGTCCAATTGCCATACATTTTAGTCTAAGCGCCAACCAATTTAATCCAAAAATATATATAAGATAGCGCGTTTAAATATTCTATCTGACACTTCCTATAACATGCCAAAAGAGATTTTTAAAATCATTTTTCTCTGATTGATATTTAAATCTGTAAGATTATTTTGTATTTATACGGTTTCGTATCATTCGTGTCCTCAACTCATCATGTTCAAGAGACATAAATTCTTTTAACTATGTACTATATTCTGTTTCTCTATTTTTGATATTGTACTACATGCATGTAGGGCCTATTATCAATTTGTCTAAAGTACAGGAAAAACAATCAGTTTTCACACATATGAATGTAATCCATTCAATAACTAACATAACAATACAGCTACAGGCAAGCCTTAATATAGATATCCCAAAAAAAGCTTAAGGACCTATACATTCTACTTTCGCTGCGTGATATTTCGCAGCAGTGATATACTTCCAAACAGTTTTGGAAATGCATTCAGCACTATTAATGATCTACAATATAGGTAACTATGTCCAAAAAAGTGTTTAAAAACGTCACTAGCTCCTCCACAACTAGAGGCTGGACGGTCCCTGGCATAGTCCGGTTTTATCAGGAGCCGTTGGTGATTTTTCAAGCAGTGGCGATGCCACTTCCTGACGACTTCCAATGACACTTCCGAGGCTGGACCTCTGGTCCTCAAGAAGTTTTCGGCGATGCGACTTCTTTGTTTCATGCCCTGAAGTACCCACACCTTCACCACGCCTCTCCGACAGCATTTGTTTCACCGCGTACTTGAACTTCGAGAACATTTCTTCGATGGGATTTGCCGTTTGAGGACGCAAGCAACAATGTTCAAGTTGGCTCCTTTGAAGCTCGTGCTAAGGAACCACAGGCGGGAATCTGCCGAAGGAAACGGGCGAACCAGATATTTAATTCGTCACATCAACATAGATCGAAGCAACGTGGGATCGGTTGTCTCGAGCCCACGTGGCATATCGCGTGCATATTCTCCCTACGTCACTTCTGTTTCGGTCCGCCGTGTCAGAACTCAATTGTCGAGTATGCATGAGCATCCAATATCGAGTCGATGGACGATAAGCTGATGTTTAAGTCAAGCATGCTCTGTGAACCTTTCTTCTCGAATCTGCTTCAAATCTGCTTCAAAGGTAATATCCACAATTCAGCCAATTCTTGAATCACATTCTTGATTCAATTTTCTCTTCTGTCCGCCTTTTTCTTAGGCTCCTTTCGATCAATTCAGAGCTAATCCGATCTGACGGTTTGATGCTTATCTTGGAGCGTCGTGCAACTTGCTTCAGAACACCTCCTCTACGGCGCGTTCCTATCAAAGATCCTTGCACGATCATTGCACGATACTTTGTTGTAGATTCCTCGCGCCACTGCTAGTTGGAAAGATGAGAAACGTTTGCTGAGCTCGGTGGTGATCTCGGTGATAAATACGATGAGTCCAATCATGTGTGATAAATATGCAGAAGGAAACGCTATCTGCACCCTTCTAAACCATAGATATCTGATGTTGCTATGGTCACCTACTCGTACAATAACGTTTGAGAGCTTAGAAAGATTTCTATTGAGATATCTATACTTAAGGCTCTGCTGTCACTGTCATGTGACACTAGGATTTCCTAGAAATAGGAGTTCCATCGAGGATACTTTGTCTGCTGAATGGATTACATTCATGTGTGAAAACCTGATTGTTTTTCCTGTACTTTGGGACAAATTGTTAATAGGCCCTATACATGTATACAATATCAAAAAAAAGAAGAGATAGATATAGTACATAGTTAAAAAAGAATTTATGTCTCTTGAACATGATGAGTTGAGGACACGAATGACACGAAACCGTATAAATGCAAAATAATCTTACAGATTTAAGTATCAATCAGAGAAAAATGATTTTAAAAATCTCTTTTGGCATGTTATAGGAAGTGTCAGATAGAATATTTAAACGCGCTATCTTATATATATTTTTGGATTAAATTGGTTGGCGCTTAGACTAAAATGTATGGCAATTGGACTAAAATGTATGGCGTTTGGACTAAATTCGACGGGATAGTTGTTTTCACCTATCTTTGCGCTTTGATAGGATTTTAGAATTTGCGGATTTTCAGAGGATCTTCGCCAAACAAGGGACTCCTTTTCGAGCGGTGGCGGTCGAGTCGAAAAGGAGTCACCATCCACTGAAATGAACCCATCAATGACAGACAGAGCCTCTACAATCTCGATAATTAATGACAAGATGCTCCGAGGCGGCGGGCCACTGGTGATTGATGGCAGCAATAGAGACCTGTACGAGATATTTTACTTCTGGCTTTTCTTGAAAAGATGAAACGACACTGTTGGGATTCTAGAACCAATTTGTGATCCAAACACCCCATTTCTCAACTGCCTGTTTCAATCACGCAATTAGCGCATATCTTTCAATTCTTCATTGGACTCAGGTTAAAAACAAGGACACCCCTCAGAACTTCGAGGGTTCGCTTTTCCTCAGAGAGAAATCTCTAAAGCCAACTCACCCGATACAGAAGATCAAAAAGTATAGTTAAGGGCTGCACATATTTTTAACTTGAGGTAATTAGTGTTGAAGCAAATAATACTTTTGACAAGCCCAAAATAACGTTAGGACGATTGTCATCGTCGCATAGCCTGTAATGATATCCTATTGCCTTCATATTGATCAAAACTGAACTCAATAACATCACAAATCCTTCCTACAGCCTGAATCGTGCTTATATTTATTACTGCAGATGTACGCACCGAAGTGCAATTTGCAATTTGTGGGTCATGAATAAAGATACAGTGTATTAATATCACTAATATTATAATTATTAGAGTTCATTTTCTAAAAAGATGAGCAAATTTTGTATGATTGTTCTCGCCAAAATGCTGAAAAATATTTTACAAAATTTTCCACCGTGCCGCTTGTTCACATAGACTGGAAGATAACAGAACACAAAATCAAATACATGTGCCATATTCCATATACATGTATATATGCAATGTGCACGCTCGATATCATGACAGCAAGCTTTGGTATTCACTGCATTCTTCCCTACTGATACATTTATTGCATGATGCGAATTACTTTGCGCAGCTGCAACCAATGAATAAGCGTAACAATACGCTGACAATGATAAACAACGATTTACAATACAAGGAAGACAATAACAATTATAGAAACAAATACTTTTAAGAAAAGAGATTTACCATTAAGACCTAGGGTTTGAATTAGGGGATCGCTCCCCCCTGTTGGGACAAGCGAAACGCAGATTACATCAAAGAATAGATGAACAGATAAGAGGCAATTCAGCCATAAGTAGCCATCTGCACACACTTACCAGTAGTTTAAACTGGCAATAATGTGTCCAACACGTTCTTGAGAGATCTCTAGCACTTCAGCAATCTCTCGCTGAGTGATTCGACGATGGTCTTGGATCATGCCATCCACCTAGTCCATGTGATGGTCATCAGTGGCACAGACAGGGCGCCCACTTCGATGTTTTTCTTTAAGATCGAGGCTTCCAGCATCCACCTCCGAACTTCTGCGTGCCCATCGTCGAACATTACTGACATCCAGACATCCCGAGCCATAAACATTAACCAATCATTGATGGATTTCGACGGGAGGAACCCCTTCAGCAGTTAAAAATTCGATGACAGCACGTTGTTTGATTCGTACCGACAACTTTGCATCATTACCCGTCATTTCAAGATTGCTCATGGTGACACAATGTACAGTAAAATGGAAGCAACAAGTTAGATAGTCACGTGCGCGTAGCTATTCGATTCGAATCAATATCTATGGTCATAACGCGCGCTTAGAATGAATGACAATAGTGAAGGCATTACTTTTCAGTCAACCCACGTATGTCAAAACTGTAGTAATGACATTTACAATTGTTTTTCTGTTAAATACACAGGGTGTGGTGAATTTGAAACTCGTATAGTAGAAGTTTGGCTAACAAATGATAAAACTCCTATAGATCTTAACAAACCGTAGCTCTTAATGGTAAATCACTTTTCTTTAAAGTATTCTAATAATTGCTATTGTCTTCCTTGTATTGTAAATTGTTGTTTGTCGTCATTGTCAGCGTATGACCGTATTATGCTTATTGCATGATATTTTTGGTCTTATTTAAAACAGTTGTATATTAAGCTTGCTTCTTAATACATAGCGTTTGCGTAGTATTTAAATTATAATTGCATCTCATGTTTTATTATCTTCCTGTCCATGTAAACAGGCAGAATAAGAAAATTTTGTCAAACACTCGCAGATCTCAGTATTTTCGCTTATACAGCATAATTTGAATTATGCATAATTGAATAATACTGCATAGGCTCAACCACAAACTTCGCCACAACCATCAGCCTCTTTCGAAGGTTTTGGTTCACTCCATCTTGCTGCATGTACGAACGAGAGCAATGCTTGGTACCATCATAGCGACGATATTAACCATCATATATTTGGAGCAGTATGACCGGCAAAATTCAACTCAGTCCATTTGGATAGGCATATTGAACCATTTTCGCAATATTAACTATTGCACGAGAAATAGCGCGTCAAAAGAGACAAAAGTAGTTTGAGAATAATTCTCAGTGAGTATTCAGTACAATAAAAGATGCGGTAATCAGGACATATATACAGGAGTAAATTCGCGCTTGTGATTTCAAGTATCTACAGCATTTCTTCAATCACATAGTTAGATTCCTAATTACTACTTTATTAATGACTACTTATTACAATTCACTGACTATCAATGCATAGTTTCAATTAATAAAATTTGAATTTTACCTTTAGATCAATAAATTTATACACTTCTCGAATAACGATAATGCCAGGACATCCACAGAAGAGACTACTGCGACAGCGAAACCGGCTGGCAGATTTTTGAGTTGTATTTCGTTTCTGAAAAAGATAAGTTTCCTATATCATTCGTATCAGACGCTGAACTGATCAATGTGGCCCTTACATTGTGAAAATGTTTAATGTAACGATAAACACCATATATACACCGACGAAAAGATTCTCCAAGAAAAAGGTAAGGAACTCCGTCAAAAGGTGTGATGCCTCGGGCAGCATATCGTCGGATATGATTAACGTTTGTTGTTGCCTTGCGCTCACACCACACTAATTTGTGAGGCTTTGCTCTGGGGTCTGGAAGATACAGACGATTTCAATAGTTCTATGAATAAAGCATCGACAAACATGTCATCATGTAATATCATTATCATGCAATTATTAAAGAAATCCAAAACACAGATAGGGTGTTGGATGTACGCTAGGACTTAATTTAATGAACTAGGCTGCCTCGTTGGTGCTTTCAAAACCTAGGGGCATGATTGATATGATATTGCGGCATACCTTTTCCACATTTCTGGTCGAAAGTCCTGAGACTTTGGTCAATAGTACAGTAATCATGCCAAGATTTTGAAAGGATCAATGATTCGCACAGCCAAGGCCGCATAGTGAGGATCATTGTTTCTGAATAAGTAGGTTTGTCAGCCGATATTTCACCTGTCATTCTTCTATGAAAGTCGTTTATATGTCTCTAATTCCAAATTCGACGGCCCTAATTGCCATGATTAAGGCCGTCTAATTGCTGTAGGAGTCTTGAGGTAGGAGGATTTCACCGTCCATCTTCGCATTCCCAGGTAAAATGGCATTGAGGTGGTGACTCTATGGCTCACAATTTGGACTCGTAAACATATCAGGCTTGACATACTTTAATGCTCTGAGCTACATGGACTATGGAGAAAATCTTCATAGATTTGAGTCTTTTACAGATGAAAATCTTGGATTTTTGATGTCATAGATGTTATGTTCAATAACAATTAGGGTTGGCAAAAAATCCGAAGTTTATTTTTTGGTTCGGAGGAAATATAAAATCAAATACTTCGCGAAGTTTATCTAAGTATATCAAAGTTAATTATTTTTAGATGAATACAAAAGAATTCCCCAAGTGCATGATCACAAAATGTTCGAAATTTATTTCGCCGGTTATTCTAGATGACATGTAACCTAGAAACAGTCATTATTGGGCATCATTTTTCGAATATGCATCATCGTTTATGCAGAATATGTTCAGATTATATGGCCGGTACAGCGATTGAGCTTTAACGACAGCGGCATCAAAATTGATATTAATCAACAATTAAATTGGCACATATTACAGAACAATTTTATTTATATCAACATCAGCACTTTAAAAGTCATCATCATCATAATTACCCTACACCGCTGCACCAGTGTCCGGATTCTAGAATTTCGAAATTTTCGTGCATGATATATATATATATATATATATATATATATATATATATATATATATATAGAAAAGAAGTCACTTTTTCTGAATAGTATGATCCCAGACAGCACTATTTCGTTGCAAAGCCGCTTCAGAGCTATTTTACACATTCATACTTAATTCCTCATCATTGCATAAGAACTTAAAGTTAGACTGACATGTACATCTGAGTGAATGCACGTAAAATTGATGTAAGCTACCCAGGGTAACAAGAATCCTGCTCATATATTAATTTGCAAATTACATGCGAACATTCAACTGCCAGATGCAATTAAAGATAGAGTAAACGAAACTGCCACTGAGTATAGAGTTTCGATTTAACTTATTTTAAGGGTTGATGGAGGTATTTCAAAAAAGTATGCCTATCCAATTATATCATGAAAGTAATTACTTTGGTAGGAAGGGCGTATGCTCATTATGTTAACAGATAGAACGAGTATACAGTATAATAAATCGTATACTTATGTATCACTAAACAAATTGAAACAACAAATTTAGTACGGTAAGAGCATATTGCTATTTGCAAAGATTACTTATCAGCTGACGCTGTCCATTATCTTTGGCCATTGTTCTGAAAGTCTACATGGAAGTTCACCAGATAAGTCACTTTGGTATTTTTGGTATCTTTGGAAGGGAGGAGATCTTGGGCAGGAGCTCGGTTGCCTTCAGTTTCAAAACAGTCTCTACGACACGTTCGCATTCTTTTTCCTTCTTCTTTGTGAGACAATTCAGAACGATTAAAGAAAACTGCAGCGTGCCTCAATGGAGTTGTAATAATCAGATTTTCAAGGTTACAGTGGAGCACAGATAACTATAACACGTCGGGAACAAAAAAATCACTCGAGCAAAAAGGGATTTTTAGTATTAAAATGTTAGAGTTATCTCCAGTGTGTATCTTCGACAACATTGTTCACGTCATCTTTCACAGAATCACATATGAATAAGTGTCAATTTCCAATGTTCTTGAAGTTTCCATTAAATAGCACAAAGCTGCGAAACTGAGACAAGTTAACGTAAAATACCTTTTAACTCCATCAATAATATTGAGTATATGATCTGAAATATGAGAATAAGTTTTCAACCTAAGAAATGTGCACAGCCTTTATTTACCTTCAATAAATATTTGTCATATTTGAATCCTGATTCTTATCAAAAGATAATTATATAATCATGCAGTTTTTTAGAATATCGTATCTTGTTATCTGTAAAATGCATCTTTCTCTGAGACAGAATGTATCTTAAATGTGGCAGACAGCTTACAGTTTCCACTCATTTCACCAAGTGCTGTACTCTACCCACTTGGTAGAGTACAGTAACACCGGTAATCTATAAAAATCTATCAAAAATGATGTATACTGAAAAAAACTGAACGATGCAAAAATTCGTGCAATCCACATCACGATTTTCGTGCATCGACTGTAATTTTCGTGCATTCGTGCATGATTCGTGCATGCACGAATTTCGTGCGTGAATCCGGACACTGCGCTGCACCATATTCCTGTGCCAATTCAGGTGCCACTCAAATCTCGCCACCGAGGCAGAAGCCCATCATTTCGACATTTTCCGTTGTATCGGTTCTACGCATAAGTTGGAAATTATTGGCCTATGCAGGTATACGACCACGTACAGTATGGCTAAAAAACATTCTATAAAGTAAAACCAATATATTCAAGTTAAAATTATTTAATTGTGATCTGCTACTGCAAGTCACTTGCTGACTGAAACTCTAAAGCCAAGAGTTACGATCATTGTGGGTAGGCCTACTCAATTAATGCATAACCTATCAGTAATGAAAAGGATATCATTAGTTACAACCTGAAAACGCTCCCACTTCTGGTATGTTGCAGCATTTACCCCATCCTCCTTTGAGGGTGCTAACTGCGCCTTTTCCGCACGCCACAACACGAAATACAAATTTGCTAGATCTTTGTACACACAAAATATGAATACAAACTCTTGAAGCACATTGTGGGTTGTGATTGCGACTCAGATTAGATTACTGTAGGAATAAATTCTTTACCGAAAATTTTAGACTACGAGTACCAAATAATTATGGTCCTCTCCTATATACATGCAATCTGCAAATTAAAGAGCGGAATAATTGAATGATGAATTGTTTGCGCACCGAATCATAAGTTCCTTGAACGACGAATGAAAAGATGGCGAACGTTGCAGCAGTCTTATTTCCGCAACCGCTATCATGGTAGCCGGGATATGCTTGTGACTTGATTTGATTGGCTCGTGAATAAAAATCACTTTGTCTACTGATGAACATTGACTTCACAGTAATTAATCTTTTAATACTGAATTAAAGTATACATTTCTAATCAAAACTTCGATATGATTTCACTGCATAAGAAAAACGACATCAGACTCGAAAAAAAACAAACTCTGATAAACTTCAAAGAAAATAAATAATATACTTATCGAAATACCTCAATAACCCAAGTAACAACCTAATTTCGTGCCAACCATAGTACAATGCATATTACCTTTCAAATGATCAGGTGTCATTCGAAGGGCAATATATCTTCATTGATTCTTGAAAAAGCTGGGCATGATCACTATTGTAGTGAATGCGGGCTGTGATTCATGCACATGTAGAAGTCTGTGAAAGCTTCTGGCTACCTACACAGACAATGGTCTTTAATTCAGAAGCCGGCAACATTGACGATTGTTGCCGACTCTCAGCCGCAATGAAATAATGCCGCATAACGCATGAGCGAATGCCATGCGTTCTCCGGTGCCATGTGCGACACTGTGTCTGTCATTCAATTAAGAGAGAAAACTGTAGATTTCTGTGGTGGAAACTTTTCGATGTTGCGTAGTGTACATACAAGCAAGGATTTTTGGGTCATCTTATCCGGCGGAGTGACTTGTAAAATATTCCGTAAACTATTGCTCGATTCAGGGTGTTAAACGAATGGCTGGGGTACAATTCCACACTATTTCCTTAGTTTTCAAATGACTGCAATAGTCTGAGAGCGCGAAGTCAAAGTATCGTTCAACGATTTTAAACATCGTCTCACTAATCTCCTCACGCCCATCGCTGGGGACAGGATTATTTCCACCCTCCCATTATCTAGACCTCATATTATACATTATATTATACCTTGCATTATCTACCCTCCCATTGTCGCGCTTCCGTATTATGAAGCCATAGAACGAACGAATTCGCCGAAGTCATAATTTCACTCTTCACTGTAAAGATGCACTGATAGATGAACTACCCAAAATGGTAAACTTTGAAACGTAAGCAAGTCGAATCAATGAAAATCAATGACCAATCAAAAAGAAACTTTGCATCATCACAGGAAATGGACTCAGTAATTTCCAGAGGCATCCAAAATTAAGAAAAAAATTTGAAATAATTAGCGACTTGTTTACGGTTTACAGTTCACCAACCAAAATGCTTTGTTAATGCGTTACAGTTGACATTCATGTAAGCTGTAAGTGATCTAAGTGGATAGGTGTGCACTTCGGGTAAAGAAATCAAATTTTAACGTCACTTGACATTGCTAATTTTTCAGTTTAATTAACTGCATATTGAAAGCGAATGTGTTGCCGGTTTATTAATGATTGTTATTTTTATTTTTCCTGTTATCAATAGATGCAAAGTAATACGAAGCAGGCCTTTTTAGCTCTAAGATTCTAGGAGTTTTTCGTTATTTCGAGTTAGGCAACTCGGAATACTTTCCAGGGAACGAATGGACTGTGCTCAAGCGAACTAATTTCCAATTTTTGCCCCATAAAAATCCCCCCAATAATTCCCACTAAAAAATCTACAAGCTCTCATTTCTGAAAAAATAATCACATTTTTAAGAAAAAGCCACGCATTTGTCAGTGAAACTGCAGCTACAGTGGTAGCTACTTTTTTCTACACAAACAAAATGCTGATAAGAACGTTGGTCACCGCAGCATAGCACAGAACTTACCTATGTTACCCAAAGATAATCCTTCTGAAGCACCAAACTTAATGTTATATTTCTCTTCATATTTTGAAATAAATTTGTACACTCCATTTAGTGAAGAGCTTTTGCCTTTGACCATTATTAAGAATGAAAAGCGCAAGACTTATTCCTTAAGAAAATGGAAGGTTGACCACGTGACAGCCAGATGAAACTTTTTAAAAAATATATTTTGTTTGTTATAGTATATGTGAACTTTTAATTCATCTTTCAACATACCAACAGCTCCGTAGAAGAAACACCAAGATCTATGAGATGATGCCATACTGCAAATTGCTCTACCCCTTCAATCCTACTGCCAACAACCGCTGGCATGCGGGAAGAAAATCCTCTTGGAAAAAATATCTACCCTATGTTAAAACACAACTTTTGTTTAAATGGAAAAATAAAATACTTAATCTGCTCCAAGTGCATTATCTCTTGCTTCGCGTCTTTGTATCGATTCTTACATCATGTTGACGAAGGGTCGCTATAGCTGCCAACTTGCCAAGCAGGTACGAATCATAGCTATCTAATCTGTTATGATTTTAGAGAACGCAAGAGGTTTGAAACATTTCTGTCGGTTTTGCAATTTTTTTTATTGTTTTATAACCATCAACTTTATTACGTGACGTGACCAGGTTAACTGATGGTGCTCAGGCTTGTCTCATACCTTTATTACATTCGATAACCTGATGCCAAGGGTTTCTCTTTCTACTTGCAGTTTTCATATCTTTCTTAAAGTGTTCTGTCATGATAAAATAGGCCGAGCAATATTAATTCTGACATGATATTCGATCAGTTGAACATTTAGCAGATCGTACGTTAAACACTGAAGTGAAGAGAATATTTGCACGGTTGACTTTTTGTCAATGAGTCAAAACGCAACTGCTGCGCATTGCTGAAAGTGAAAATTATTGCGCCAGCCGTTCAGTGAAGAAAGCTTGCATTCCTGACGAAATAGATATTATATAACTATATAGATATAGTCATTCCTGGCAAATTTACATAAGATACACAACATTCTTTTTTGATCTCTTTATGGGTGACAAATACAATGGCCCTTTAAGGGCAGGCATGGATGGAACGAAAAAGTTACCATACATCATTTCGGCGGAAATATGTATCAATACTTCGTTTAAAAGAAGTAATGCTTGGAACTTCAATCTCCTCATAGTGACTATTGTCATCTAAAAAATTCAAGGTATGCGCTGTCACAACTATTCTGATTGTTGATTTTTACGCATAATTCATATAATGCATTTCCAGATAATTGAATACATGAAATTTACATTTTGGGCGAATTTCTTCTCAAAAATAATTGTTCGGATGTAATTATCCAAAAATTTGATTTTTTCTAATCAGAAACTCCGCTATTATGGTGAATTTCGTGTAGTTATTTATTTCGATATGTAAAGCACAAATCTTGCATTGAGAATCAACAGCTCAAGAATTTGAATCGTCGTGACAGCGTGTATTTTGAAATTTTCTAAGTAGTAATAATAGACCGTGGGCGTCTAATTGTTACCACTGAGTGGTAACACTATGCACTACATTTAATCTAATTTTCCTGACGATCCGGACCGTTTCATAAATAACTGCAAAATATCAACATATTCTCAAATTCAATTATTGTGCTAGTCTTGGTTCAATTTCATCAACGTACATATCTTGGGAAACCGCCTTTTCTGCCATGTTTAATTTTATTAGCTTTTGCTCGTTTATTTTAAGTCAACATCTAGGGTTAGCGAAGAGTTAGAAATCTCAGCAAATCGTGACAAGAAGACCACCCAAACCAATGGGGCTCATCCATAAACACACTGCTTCCAAATACCGGGGTCGCTAGCATATTGAACCATCTGGATCTTCTTCTACTAAATATCGTTCTACGTAGCAAATCAAGCACATGTACATTTTGCTAGCCTATAGCATTTGCCTAGAAAAATATGTCCTAGCTATTTAAGACCTGTATGCTTGTGCTGGATCGGTTAACCGCCATATTGACTTATTTCATATATGGGCATATGCGAGGATCGCCCATTGCTGCCACCTTCCTGCACTCTTTGCGCCAACCTTCTCGGTCTTTTGCTCGACGCTCTGCCGTAAATATAGGTAGACCTGTGTCCAATTTGATTTGGTCGGTTCAAAGATTCTTGGTTCTCCCCCGCATCCTTCGATTTTAGAAATCTTGTTGTAATGCTTTGTACACGTAATTTTCAGCTGTTCATCTACCTACATGTCCAAACCAGCGCAGTCTTTTCTTCTCAATTTCCGACGAAATGGAGGTGTTCACAGAGAGACATTTTCCTATTTCCACATGTTTCATTCTATCATGTTTACTGACTCCCAGGATAGACCTCAGGCATCTCATTTCGAAGACTTGTAGACGTCTCACATCCTCAGCCTTTAGCATCCATGTTCCGGATGCATAGATGGCGATTGGCAAAATCAGGGTCTTACATAATCTGATCCTAGGCGCTCGATTGATGCGTCGTTTCGACCACATTGACTTTCTAGGACGACCTAAGGCTTGCGATGCTAGGACGATTCTTCTCAGTGTCAAATGAAGTATCAGGGACAATGTTACCTAAAAGTACGAATTCGTCCACTTAATTTATTTGCGCTCCATCAATGGTCATGCCATCTATATCGTGTGAAATGATTCGGCATTTGGAACTGTTGATATTCATTGCCCAGTTTTTACAGGCGTTTTCCAATTCACAGGCTGATATCTTTAATTTGTCGAAGATCGTGGACAGTAGCGTGGTATCATCTGTGTATCGTATATCAATGGAGAATTTATCATTCATTGCAAAAGCGTGATCAAGCGACTTAACGTCTGCCATCACATTTTCCAGGAAAATGTTGAATAGCGTCGGGGAAAGTGGACACCCTGTCGTGCGCCAACTCTCACATCGAACCAGTCCGTCAACTGTCCATCTATTATAGCAGCGCATTCAGAGTCAGTATACAAAGTTTCCGAAATTCGCACAATCTTCGCATCTATGCCAATTGCCTTCATAATTTTTCGACTAATCGGCTTCCGGTGGGATTTTAAATTTCCAAATCTGATGCGTCCCTACTTTACATTCAACAGCCACAAACACACCAATTTTGGAAATCAATAAGTGTTACACTTTTTCCGTGTCCAGTTCTCGCATTGTGTAGTAGGAAAATCTATTAATGGATGAATCTTCACCAGTATTGGCCACTTTCAGAAAAAAATCTTTGTCACCTCAGATCATTATTATTATTATGAGCTTTTTATTGTTGCATATTCCTCTGTTATCAGCAATAATCGTTTCAACCATGGTCATGGTTTTTAAGAAATGTTTTTAGAATGATGGGTTACAGACAATGAAATGTTTTCAAAATCCTTGTTTTTCTTCAGTTACCTTATGTTTAATTTAAATCGTATGTGATAAATTTCAAGACGTAATGCAAAACAGTAAACAAAATATAAAAATGGTGAAATAATAAAATTACCCAGTATTTCAAAAATAACTCAATCGATAAGTTGAATTTCTAATAAACGTAAAGTGAAAAGTTTTAAAAAGTGACCTCAAAAGTCATGAAGACTTAAAATTGATTCCCAGATCTTTTGTAGATACCCTGCAGAGCGCTTATGTTGTGTTTGGTCAGTTGTGGTCAGCAGACTTAGAAATATGAATTTGTTCAATTCATTCACCGATAACTGTAACCACAGGGTGGTTGCAAAGTCGCTCCCTGATTCTACTTAGCTATATATTTTCGGATAGTATATGGTCGTTTGATTGAAACTTCATCTTGTAATAGATTGCATGTGACTGCATTTTCTTATGACAAATCATGAACACTGATTCAGTCAATTAGAATGTGAGTATGCATTCACCCCTCTGTCCGCGAAAGTTAAATCTGTTATATTAATTCACTACAGCAATTTGATCACAACATTGATTGATTTTGCTTACGGAAATGTCCGCCTACTTTAAGCATTGAAGACAGAGCAAGAATTGCGACTAGATACGAGGTTGGGCTCACGTCAGTTGTTACAAGTTCAACGATGGTGGGATGAATACCAACTTGGAAGTCATTCAACATCTTGACCCTAGAGTCAATTAAGAACTGCTACCGCATAACTGATGACAAAATGGCAGCGTCCTTGATTCCGCCAGATCGCTGGAAGACCTTCGACCAAAGGTCAGAGACGCGAGATGTGGAACTGGTGAGGAGATGTGTGACAGGAGCACTTCCAAGTCAACAAGGCAAGTAGCCCGTGAAAGTGGGTTATGCCGTCACATACCTATCCTGAAATGTTCTTCATGAGGATTTACGATACCGCCGTGGACTTCATTATGTCCAGCAACTGTGTTCCAGAAGACTGTGACAGATGGGTTGGAGTTCTGTGAAACGAGGATGGCATTTGGTTTTTGAAAGATTGCCATGAGTGAGTTCGAAGACTCTATTGGACAGATGAAGCGTGTTTCGTGTGGGTGTGTTCTCAACCAGGTCACAATTGTCACTATTGGTGTTGAGAGTGATCCAAAGGAAATTGCGGAAAAGAAAGTCCAGAACAGGCCGACAGTAACTGTATTTGGTGGGTTGTCCTTCAACATAGGGTTCTTGGCCATACATCATTCCGTGATCAATTGAATAGTAAACGATACTTGCACATGTGGAGACATTTTGTTTGGCCAACCATTACTGAATGGGGAAGAAAGACAACGAATTAATATTTTATGCAATTGAACGGTGCTCCTCACACATTATGCGACTAAACAGTGAGAACTTGGCTCGAACGATCTCTTTCCCTGGGCGTTGGATGGGTCGACCGTGGACCAACATATTGGACCAGAGCCGAAGTCCGGATTTCACGCCATGTGATTTCTTTTTGTGGGGATGGGCCAAGGAGGAAGTCTACAAAACTTCACCGAGGACCATTGACGAACTAGAAAACAGGATACGTGCAGTCATTGAAAATGTTCCTCCTGAATTCCTAAGATCAGCAACGGAACATGTATCGATAAGACTTAGACAGTGTATTCATAAAGATGGTGCACACATTGAATTGTAATTTTTTGAAGAAGAACATGGCATGATTCATGGAATAATATAAAATTTGCTTTGATTTCTCATTACATATATTCTTTGTTTTTAAGGCTTCTATAAATAAGGAGCGACTATCCAACCACCCTGTATACAATATAAAGACACTCGGATTATCACCATTGAATCAGATTCGCACCAAACTTTGTGATGACATATTTCTTTTCAAATTTTGACGACATTTGGAACTTTCAGTTTTGCTTGATTTGCGTAACTGGCTAAACAATGATTTTATCGATCGATGGCACCCAACTTAATAGCTGTTGCTGGTATCATCCGCTCCAAGAATATGCCAGTTTTGTCAAAATCAGCCCATGGCGAACTTCAAATTTGTAATATTCCCATTCTCAACGTGGGTGAGTCGTCCTTTCCCTCTCTTGAGGTCATTTCATTTCGAATCTTGTCTGCACCTGTTTGACAAACAATGGCATTTTCCTCACGCTGTAGTTAACTTGTCGTTGCTGGTGCTGCGTCCGATAAATGGATGGCCAAGATTTAACTGCTCACCATTAATAACGTGAGTGACATTAAGCCTACATTATCTGTGAACTAACACTACCGGTGTGAAGTGACAAAGCAAACTTACAGTCACTAGTTGCCTCACTTAATCAGGCAAACCACAGCTTCCTAGACATGCTAATATAAACATATGAATATGATAAGAGAAATATTTGGACTGTACGGCAATTTAGGAAGCGGATTGTAGAACAACTAGCAATTTATTTGTCAAATGTCCATACTTCGGAACTGTGCGTCAGGGTTGATCATTGTACGCTACTTTTTTGTAAATCTTGTTTTTCTTCGCATGTGTACGTATAACCTGTGAATAATGAAGCAATTGAGAACCTAAACGCTCTACAGAAGAAAATCCTTTAAATGTGATTTTTTGCCAAAACTCCGATGACGTCCCAAATAAATAACGACAGGGTCTCCATTTTATATAATTTTCTCCTTTCCCCTCCATCCAATTCAGCTGTGCCCTTATGTAAAGTCAACCCATTCATGACGACCAAGTTAGCTTCATATGCGTGTGCGATCAAGAAAATGTCGTTGACCATCCCATGAACAGTATTACGTTGAAAATCATTGACATTTTCCTAATCTGTAGATACAAATGCCTTCAATCTATAACAGGTATTTTGAATGTTGTTGGTGTTTGCTCTTGCAGCTTCTGCAATCCAGGATACATTCACTTATTCATATTTCAGGTTAGTAGCTATGCTACAGCTGCATCAGCGACCAAAGCAGAGACAGCTGGCGGAGATTATAAGATAGAGAAATTACCCAGTGGTGTTACCGTTGCAAGTGTTCAACAGAGATGGCCTATGGCACGTATTTCAATTATCTTTCGTGCAGGAAGTCGTCACGAGAATCGCTCCACTCGCGGTTTGTCACATCTTATTCGACGAGCAACTGGACTCTCGAATAGCGGAAGTACTGGACTAAATCTCACCCGCACTATCTCACAAATGGGAGGTGGTCTTGAATGCAGTGCTACACGGGAGCATCTGATGTTTTCTCTAGATGTCAGTTCACTGCAGGTGTAAGTTGTTCTTTTCTTCCGCCATTGTATTAAATGGCAATTTTATGAACTGCACAGTCAATAAAGCCTCTAAAGAATTTTCTTTTTTAAGTCCTCTATTTTGTAGTCTCCATACAACGGATTCTTTCGTATTGCGGTTAGCGAGATATTTAAAAATTCTCCACTTAGCCCCGTTACAACACTGTTTGATATGTATCATGAATATTACGTCATATACTCAACACATTTGTTTGTTTCAAAAATTAAGACAAAATTGAAAATTGCCAATATTCTGCACATCAACATGTGTCAGAATTAGGACTTACGCTTCCATCAGCATGTGATATTTTTGTCAATTTGCATGTGACGAGGTGTAACATTTACGTCCATCGGTTATGACAAAATGTGTCACAAATCCAAATGAGGCGGCCTACCCCTCTTAATGAAAAAAGAAAGATAAAGCTTTTTAGAACTTTGCAAACCATCCTAACCGATATACGGTATACCAAATTAATGATCCATCATATTAGAATGAAAAGATTTGCAGGTTTTCTACATCTACTACTAATTAACGAAACTGTTAAGTAAACTTTTTGTTGTTCAAGTTCTTGTCATGTAGTTCTAATGTTAATGTTCGTAAGATAATATAACAATGCCATTTTACAACAAAATATTTCATGTTGTTGCGCGACGATTCGGACGACAACGACCGGTCCGTTTTCAAGCTTACCATGATTTAAGAAATACTGCAAATGTTATTTAAATGAAAATCTCTGATACCGATGTGTGGTTATCATGTACTGTAGCAAGTCAAAATTCTATCACAATGTAGGCAGAAAACCATACTTCAAGATATCTCATGCTTCAGTCCTTGATTAACGCATTTAGGTGTCGGTCCTCTTTTCCCTTTTTCATATAGAAATGTGACTTGTCACAGACTTTGCCCCGTTACCGTGTTCTCATATCTTAAATTATTTTATTTTTTTCCTTTATGACAATATCTGTATGTTGATATTAAGATATTGTAATCAAAATTGTTCATTATTAGCCGATCCTGCACATTTCCAGCGGTTGTGTAGTTAAGTATGGTGGAATCAGTTTTCGGCTACATGGCAGCTTTCGAAATGCAACTTTCGAATACATAATTGCAGTCTCCAACAAATTGATGGATCGTGACATCGTGTGTGTATCAAATAAATGGTTCAAATATCATATACTGGACATAAAAGTGCTTGAAAATGTAGCAATCAAATTGTCCCTTTTTTACTGCAAAGCCAATTGCTGCACAAATACAACGCGGGAGTAGGCCTAACAAACAGTACTTAACCACAAAATTTTTTATGTGCTACACGTAGACTGTATTTAGTTTCATACATTCACTTCAAATAAGTATGTTCTTTTACAGTGATGACGCCTTTGGGTTCTTGGCAGACACAGCTACTCGCCCTCTTTTCTATCATTGGGAACTCGGGGATACAACTTACAAACATATGCAGAGAGACGTCGAGTTCTTGCATCGTCGGGATCATACTACTTGTAAGTATCTGACCTAATATCAGGAAATTAATTTGAAATACGTGTATATCGATTTTGTCTGATTGGATTTGAATTATGTGAGTATCTTCTTAATTCGATTCAGAGATAAATCAAGAAATCAATCATAGACAATTTTTGAAAGAGGAAGATGGTCCTGCTTAATAGACATGATTGCTTGATAGAAGCGCACAACGTGGATTACGTCGTTAAGAAAAAGGCAGAGGTCAGGGAAAGCAGAAAGCTGAGTCCGAATTTGTGAGAGGGTATCCATCGGTGAAAACATCAAGGTTTTCGCATGTAGCATAAAACCAGGGTTTGAGTAGACTATTCATCAACAAGTCCAATCAGAATTATCTTCCATTTCATAGCGGTTTGGCTAGTAATTCAAGGAAAACTTTTGTTTTCATAAATTCCTATAAATTCCATAAGCATACTATTTCAAAATTTAATTTAAAGAGGAATATTACTCACAGAATTCTTCCGTCATTAATTGGATATTATTTGCATCTGCCTTTAAACTGAAGCAATTTTAAAGTTTAAATTTCCATGAAATTTAGGGATTAGTATTGTTTCACTAAAATTTAATGTCGTGGTATATAGCAATTCAAGACTATTTAATTTAATTTTTGTTGCCGCTTTTTTTGAATCTCGTACACGTACTGAAAATATATTATGTGAACTCATAAATGGAAGCATTGTTTGATGTTATTTTTATGATCAACTTAAATAACTGTGCAAGTGACACTGTCAATTACATCATGCGCAAAATTCTGACCTCATGACATCATTCTATGATGTATTGTACTGTAGTGCTGTTGCACTGATATTTGCTGACAATACAAAAACTTGAACTTACAGATAAACCTCGGTATTGAATACCGTGCGGTTTCATCGTTATAGCTTATAGCAGAATGCTTCATGCTGATTGGCATTATATTAAGATGATATATCGCTATATTATGATTCAAGAAAAATATTTCCACCGGGATACAATGAGTGTCTTTCAATAATAAAGTTTGATTACCTTATATAAGTCAGTGAGAGTTCTGTACAATTATTGAACAAATTATTTGAAATAGTCAAATTTTTTTAGATGTTCATTATCAAGTCCATCAATTATATACGACATGAAAATTTGAAATTATAGTTAAAAGCACCATATGGAGATATCTATTTGCGATCCAGCTCGAAAAATGTGAACACAGATGAGTCAACTCTCCTAACTATATACGATTCATAAGCGTTGATATCACATAAACTGTTACACCTAATGCAACTGGCAAATATCAGTTATTTACCGTTTATTATTCCTGGCTGCCATTAATAACTTGCTGCTGGAAAAGTGGTTTAGAAAATGTAATTATGTACGTGCAATTTGTGCTGCTTTCTGTAAATTTCTTAATCCATGTGCTTGCATGATGCATGTAGGGTGTAAGTAATGTATTTGTCTGATCAACTGCACAAGTATTAAAAATAACTGTTTGAAATAATATTAATATTAATTATATTATTATTATATTAAAAACTAACTATTTGAAATAGCAATTAATAGAAAAATATCGAAAAATTATTGCTTCCACTGGCTCACCTTGTTCAAAGGATCTCACGTGGAATTGAATCATGTGCTTTTTCCAGGTCGATGAAAACAATGTGGAGCAGGGTACTTCTCCATTGTGATGCGCAAGACTAGCATGTCATCTTTTGTTCCCAAACCCGCTCTGAATCCGAACTGATAGTCAGTTATATCAGCCAACTCTCTGAGCCGTTTTTCAATTATTATTTTGATTCCCCTGGCAAAATAGTTAACTCATAATTAATTGCTGCTTCTCAAGCATCCAAAATAACTGCTAAACCAATTCCCGAATCCCCTCAGCAAAACTGCGGGATCTCGGTATTTCAAGAACATAAAGGATTCTGGAATTGCAATCCATAATTTGAAGATGTCTAGACATTTGTTTCTACAGAGCAGTTAGTGCACTATAGTGACTGTAAGATTCTCGAAGTATTGCCTTTTCATCTGAGTTCTGTTAAGTTCGGATAATTTTCTCCTCCCATTGCATTCGAACATAAGTCGATGCTACTTATGATTGTTTATAAGTATTAAGCATATTTCGCTCATGTTTTTTTGTGAAATAGTTATTCATTTCTCATCATTTTATCATTCATAATTATACAGTGATGATCATAAAAATTGGACCACCTAACTTTGTCTCATTTCATGATTTTTTAATAATTTAATTTCTGAAAGTAGCGATTTTCACAATTTGTCCACCTTAAATATTGACGGATACTAATGTACAATAGCTCGTTGAAAAACTGAGAATATATAAGCTCTTGAATGGTGTATGACTTATCAATGTAAAATGAGGTTGTAAATGTAAATCAAGGCAGGGTAATCGATGGAAGTTTGACACTACGTAGGTGGTCCGTTTTTTATGATCAACTCTGTAATAGTCATGGCTCAATGTTTTAATGTCTATGCCATGTAGCGTGCGCATTGCCAAGTGTAGAAGTGTTCTGTTTTTCTATTCGACGACCGAAGACATCTTTGGCGGTAACTTTGAATTATAGAGCTGATCGAAACGAGCATGTTTTCTGTACCAGAGTGTCTTAGGGCTTGCCACCCTCCCGCATCAAATTTAGTCGATACAGTAACGGCTTAGAGGATAATAGTGCCCTGGCTGCCATAAATATAGGTGGAATCTTTGTAATTTATATGGATTTTCAGCTGTTGAAAATGATTGACGTTGAGTTTATAATTTAAATCATACTTTCCAGTGCTGTTCGAACGGCTTCATCAAGCGGCCTTCAAGGATGGGCTAGGAAGCTCCCTTTTCGCACCAAGTCACAGAATCGGAGATGTAACATATGAATCAGTAAGTTATCATTTTCTGATTTATTCAAATGCTCATTTGTCAGCATGAACTTTAACCAAATGTCGTTCTGTATTAGGCCTACGCGAAATTTATGATATTTGAACCGTTTCATTGAAATCAGGAACTATCCTTTATAAACATGGGATGAATAATGCAAGATGGAAGTTGAAAACAATTGCGAAAATATAGCAGCCCAGCCACCTGCCATCCCGTTTCAGAGGAGCTCCACCTATCTGACACCTAAGTCAGATTTACAACAAAAGAGCGAAGATAGAATAAAACATCACAAAATTAAAGAAGCGGAACTGAAATACTGCAAATCCAATGAGAAATATAAGTACGGTAAGAAACGTGATTAATCCCACAAATAGATATTTAATAGAGCATAACGTCATTGTCATGCCAGCTGATAAAGCGATTCGCTTCGTTTTATGAAATCAATCTGCATTCTAATAGCGCATATCTAAACTACTAGATGATGTCGATGGCTATTGTAAAGCTAAAAACAATTGAAGCATCCTTCTACAGAAGAGTAAACAAGCAAATGCCTTGTAAAACTATGTCAAATATTAACGCAAACGATAACCGCATTGTTAGAAAAGTTGACGACAGTCAGCCGATATATTGCATGGATGGACCGATGTGACAATATGTGACATTTTTTCATCTCAAAATAAAATGTGACATAATGTGTATTTTTCATTGTTGATGTGACAAGTTCACATAGGCAGAAAATAATTTGACAAAAGTAATGTTTTACGGTAGTATGACATAGTATGATGAGGTTTATACTCACAGAGGAGCATCAACTTCGTCTGAGTGAAATAACGACAACTTTATTACTTGATTTTGATTTGTACTCGGAATATGTAAGATAGATATGTTTCTCCGTGCTCCCTTGGGCGACTTGCACTTCCGCCAGGTAAATCGTGATGTTACCAGTTCGCTTGTTTAAAGTTGACTTTGAGCTTGATGGCCCAATTGCAACATTAATAGAATACCATGTGGTCATGCGTTTTTGATTGTCATTTCGAGATCTCAGGAGTACTTGCGAAGTTGTAGTTCCGAGAATGCACGCAATCCTAGGAATACTAGCAATTGTGACAAAACTGAGTGATTTTCTTCACTGAAAGCAGAATTACGAGTGAAAGTGCTCTTTTTTGTACGAATTTCCATTGTCTGTGAATTTATTCCGAATGCGTACTTATTCTTTACCATCAAAATGAATTCAAGACATTAAAAATAATCACAATTGCAATAAGACCACAACGTTTGAGTGTAATTTTTCACTTAAAACAAAAATAAAGGTGTCACGCTGTTACCCATGGTTTGTTTCTCTGTTGCCACAAATGTCGGGAAAACTGTTAGATATCTTCCATGGCAATTTCTATGAAACTCCTTAAATGACAAGAAGTAGTAATAATAAATTAAGGGTTTCTCGATCTTTCCCATTATAACGCGCTTGATACACATTCATCGATAGGGCAGCAAAAAAATGGCAATTTCGAAAACTGCCAATTTCGTGTACATCATCATGTGTCAAAATTTGTACATATGTTTCCGTCAGCATGTCACGAAATGTGACATTTAAGTTAATGGGCATGTGACAAAATGTGACATTAGCGCCCATCGATTTGTGACAAATCTTGAATATCTAAATGTGACAAAATGTGTCGCAGATCCAAATGTGGCGGCCCACCCCTGATATTGGTGCATCTCCATAGTTTATCCCTATCTGATTGGTCAAAGGTATTTCACTTTCTTTCCAGATTGAGAAATTCATGGCCAATCATTTCACTCCTGATCGCTGCACGGTTGTTGGCATGGGAGTTTCACAGGATGCTCTTGTTGACATGGCGGAAACTATCAACTTCCCTGACCAGGGAGCAGGAGGTCCGAACGATACCAAATCACGCTTTTACGGCGGAGAAGATCGCTTGGATTTAGGTGGTTCAGTTTCCCAAGTTGGTATTGTGTCTGAAGGCGCCTCATTGGCCAACGCAGACAGTCTTGTTGCTCATGCCGTCCTAGCCCATGCGTTAGGGCACGGCCGTCCTAACGTGTCAGGAGGCGTTTCAATTTCTCCTCTCAGCAAGGCGGTAAGCGGAGTTTGTTCTAAGGCCGCTTTTGCATCTTCTGTTAATCTGAACTACTCGGACGCTGGAGCTTTCGGGTTTTATGTAATTGCCAACAACGACGAGATTGGAAATGCTGTGAAAGCAGCAAGAAACGAAGTCGTTACGATGGCTAAGAACGGATTGAAACCCGATGACTTAGAGCGCGCCAAGTAAGTTTAATTTTAGTGCAATAACCTCTACTAGTAGTTGCATGTCTCTATAGTTGGGAAGAGCCATGTTTTATAAGATATTCGAAATCTTAATTTCTTTATACTTTTGCGATATATGTCGATCATCTTCAGGAAAGTGAATCAATTTATAGTGCATAATTCAGGGAACTCAAAAGATACAAACATAGTAACGTATAAACATAGAAATGAAAGGAAGAGGCGACAGGTAGAACTGGGTTACAATTTAACAATAGTAGAGTGAGATTATTTTAACCCGACTTAAAACACAAAAACTAAAATCAAATGCAAAGGAAGTCACTCAATTTCTCAAGTTCATTTCGGGCTTTAATTGTTTCATGTAGCAAGCTTTCCTACGTGAAGCTTTGTCGTGCTCTATGTCCGTCAGATCAGAGCTCTCAAATTGCTTTTTTGAGAAAAAATGCTACTGGTAAATTGTAGCCCACTAAAATACTATGTAATGTACTGGCAAAAAGTGATTGTAATGCAGTGAGATAAATATATCATGGTTTTCTCTCATTGACAAATTACCTCAAGATTGTTTGCGGATTAAGATCTAACGCGTAACAGGCTTTTTTGAAAAAGATATTGAAGTATTGTTGATGAAGTTCTTCGATTTTGACGCTCTAGTCATTACATATTATGTAAAGTACACAAACAATCTCATATTACTTTAAGATTGGATGAAAGGAGTCTCTCCTAATGTGCTGTCAAAAGCTCATGTATTTGAGTTGCACCTTATTATTACGTGGCACTTCCTAATGCAAGTGCAGCTTTTGTGTGATAAGAATTTCAATACTCAATATAAGTCGAAGATTTTAGACCATATACAAATGCGAATCAAACTTGTATTCTGAATAAAGATATGAGCAATTTGCATTGTTATATTCTGTATGACAGTGTCACAACATTACGTAACTGATGTAGCATGCTTAAAACATGTAAGTAACCTTAATATGATAAGTAAAAAGCTGTTACTCCTGTGTAGCCTCTCACGTCGTTTTTTGCGTCCCTTCATCTCCTTTCGTTTCGTCATATTTATGCATAGCATTAATAGGGAAAACTAGTAATTCAGTTCACCCACATGACTACTTGTAATACAAGATTCAATTTTAAAGTAAATTGTAATATTAACTTAAATGAAGCAGGCGATTTTATCGTAGATACTTACCAATAAATTGTGAGAGTTGTATCATAGTCTATTCCTCGCCTCATAAATCGTTGTGAAATTATGATTACAGGAATCAACTGAAAACTGCAATTCATATCGACTCTGAATCTCTGGCCAATCGATGCGACGATCTTGGAATTCAGAGCTCCCTCCTTGGAAATTATACTCCTTCGGAAGATCTTTCCGCCAAAGTAGACGCTGTGACTGTCGGACAAGTGAATGAGGTAGGAAGTCATTATTTCATCTTTCCTGTTTATCTCTAACACTTACTTGACTTTTTTGGGAGGGAGATTATGTGGTGGTGAACTCAAACCTTCGAAATTCAGTATAGCATTATTGCTATTCCAGATGGAGGAACTCCTTGCTGTAACTCGCCTATAATTACTGTTATATTCTGTAATTACTGGATTACGTCTTAAACATTGCGCAAGGATCTCAAATTCACAGCAGGAAAATTGCTGTTTCATTCAAAACCAGTTTAGAAGCATCATTGAAGTTTTGCAATTGTCAGTGATATACGGACTATGCTGCAGCGAATTTGCACTATGACCTAGCAAGCACTTTACAACGCGATCATTCTTGCTCTCTGTTGTGAAAAATGCCAAGTAGTGACCGGGGGAATCTAAGTATTGCAGCATGCAGTAAGCATAAAGCAAGAAAATCGATTCGGGGACGCTATGCTCTATAACAGAGGAAAGTGGGCCATGACAAGTGAATCGATGAGTCACCTTGAGATTTGGGTCTCCTCAAGATCGGATCTCTGATCAAAAAACAAGAAGAGGGTTCAAGTTAGAGGAAATTGACAATGTAGTACAAAGAAGATTGCCATGGTTCGTGTGCGTTGCTAGAAAGGAAGCCAACTGCTACTACGAAGCGTGTGCATTCCATGAAAGTAGTAAGATGAAAACCCGTCGGGCGATCGAAGTCTGGAGGGACCATGTAGACAAAGATAGGCTGCTCGAACTTGTCCCCATGGATTCCCTCGATCGAGAGAACTGGCGAGAAGCCATCAGGAGTAATCGTCGTAACCAATCAAGTTGAAAAAATCTACGATAAAAGGATTTAGTATATTGACGCTTCGAGCTAAATGGTAATTGACCAAACTACCATACTTGCATAATACAAGGTTAATTTAAGGTTCCTGGTCAAAATGGTCTTAAAACGCAGCCTACTTCCAAAATGTCAGAGGTTAAATTCCGGTTAAATTTTTAGCAGAAACGTAGATTTTTTATATTTCTAAGAGTAGTCCTGTCCATTTCAATTTCAATTCGAAGCTTTCCCTGGAAGGGTTATGAAGACCATGTTGACTTTACACCAAGTATAAATATCGTAAAATTCAGCACTGATTATGTGCAAAAAACAAAATGTTACTGTAGACAGTCCTTACTTGAAAGATCCGATTTCAAGTTTCTGACCGTCATATTTTCTATTATGGACAGGCGGAGACCTACTTGTTCTTGCTTGTTTGAAGAATTTAGAACCATCTTCTCTGCACTTGTAGTGGGCTGAATTTTGTTTTAATTCACATCGAAGGTCTGTGATATATGATTGGGCAATTGTTTTGATATTGGTCTATTATTTGGATAGAGCGGGGGGCAGTGTTGTCAGCTGCTAGTCGAACACTTACGCAAGTGCCCACATGTCATCGGGGCTCAAGAGTACTTACATGCACTTTCACCTGTATTTTTACATTCTGTAGGAAGAGTTTTGTCATCATGAACCAAGAGCATTTTGTATTTGTCGGCCCAGGAGGAGGATATTTTTAATCCTGTGTAGGTATATACGAGTATATGTATCTGCAAGTCAAAGACAAGTGCACTGTTATGCTTTGTATGTTTAATCCTGCAGTGTTGTGCATCAAAATTGTCCACCCCCATCACATTTGTAACAAAATACGAATGTCTTCTTTACGCATTTATTGATATAAATTAATACTGAGTGAACATTTCAGTCTCGTAAGAATGGTCAGAAAATGTAATAGTAGGCAAAACTAAAAGCGTGTGTAGCCACCTCTAGAGGAAATGCAGGAGTCGGCAATATTTGCTACACAACATTATGTACATTGTATAATCTTAATAATCCTCATTGTCACTCACCAACTGTTTATAGGCACGTTCTCGCTGTCAGTTTTCATCATCAATCTCATTTGATTTTGCAGTTATGAGCATATTTATTATAAACCCATTAACGCTCAGACGCAGGATTTCCTGCGTGAAAACATTTTCAAAATTTTTTTCTCTAGGAACTTTGTCACTATAGTTTCTAGGTAATTCTACGACAAAGTCAAGAGTTATCTGACACTTTGCAGCAAAATTTTGTATTTCCCCACATTACTAAATGCTACAATGTAATTACATGTCAAAATTGCTATCATTTTATGTAAAAATCCAATTAAATTTCATGTCCAACACAATAATTGGTAAAGCTTTGATATTTAAGATGTTTTTAAACTGAACGTTTTCAATCTGAGGGGTAAGTGAAACATACATGCAAGTAGAAATCGGAATCCAGCCATAGCATGGAAACAAGAGGCTGATTTAGCAGCACGCAGGATATCCTGCGTATGGCCAGATGTACGTGCTTTCATATAGGTTGAGTTGAACCTTAACTATAAGAATGGTTTACAATTACAATAATTGATTTTTTGCGAAATTTGTTGTAGAAATTTTTTTAAAATGTCTATTTGGTAAAAGTAGTGACACATACACATGATAGAAATATGGACATTTTCAAGAAAGTGATCCTAAGATTGAAAAAGCAAGCTGCGGTAGGCACAAAACGTGAATATCGTCCTTGACCATCCTTAATGGTGATCGCTAGACATTCGAAATCAGTCATTTCAATTAAGATTCATAATTGCACCTTTTTGGGAAACGTGCCAAGATTGCGCAGATTACGGACTGCATGATAGGACTTGTCAAGAAAACTCCATTAATCGACGGATAGAATTTACATTTTGATGTAGCATTCTCTTTGATTGATGGATGTAAGAGCAGTCTATTCGAAACAGGGACAGCAAGCTGACAATGCTCCACTAAAACATTCACGAAAAAATCAGAGGGCGCATTCATTTTGTTCCACACCCAGATATTCTATTTTTTTATGTAATGACAATGGACATATAATTGTGACAATATCAAGCATAGAGGCCTCTCAAGTAAAGAAAACTCGGGTTTTATAAAAATGTCAAAATGTAGTTGTATTATTTCAATAACACGAACGTTCTTAGAAACATCTATAACCTATGTTTCTGTTAGATTTATAGTCGGAAAATCAATTGACTCACAGTTTGAATGTAGACCTACTTCTACTGACAGTGACTGTAGTAGACAGACCATTTTCTAACTAAAATCTTAACTGCATTATAGGCAGTGCTGCCACTCCTGCGTAAATTTACGCAGTGCGTGAAAAAAAATATTTCTGCGTGAAATGCGTGGGATTTTGAAGAGGTGCGTGAAGGGAAATATGGATAATACTTACATATGATCTGTTAAGGAATATTATATAATTTTGTATCGTATGTTGATGAAAACACAAAAAGATTGAAGAAAATTTCATTTGATCGAGATTCACAACTTCCAGATTCTGCCATATTTATCGGTGAAGACACCGGAAAGAAACTGGATTCTGTTAGTGAATCAGTGCGCACTGAATTTTTCAAACCGTGTCCGAAAGGTTTTATTATTGTACTTTGTCCAGTAAAACTTCAAGGCTATTTTACCGGCTGGGCCGACAAGCGAGTGATGCAACTTCGTTTCCTGGATCCTGCTCTTCGGAAAACCGAAGATGAAACAGCAGTTGTTTCCATTGCCAAAGAAGTACATGTACAGCAGTGAAGATGTCACATCCTTGATAACGGAGTGGCGTAAATATGGGATTTCACGCGCAGGTGAAGAACTGAACGATGTAGTTCAGCACTGGCTTCATGTCGGGAGTCTGAAATCGACTGCCATCGGTGACTGCAACACTTCGCAACAAGCCTATCCGATTCTCACACGATTGTCCACCTCCGTTTTGTCAATACCTCACGAAATGCTGCGTAAGAATGAGCTTTTAGTTGTCTGTCAGATAACAGTTACTAAAAAACGAAACTGTTTGAATGAAATCTCAGTGAACTCATGCTTGGTTATCAGTGGCTAACTGCGGCTTTCGAACTACTGTTTGTTTAACACATTTTCCTTTGAGTGAAGACCTGGTCCAAATGGGTTTCAATGCTCATGCATCATACCAGAAGACTGAAAGAGGAGGAAGAGGCCGACAAGAAAAAATCGGAACAAGCAGGCGCGGAAGAGGAAATTGAGGAAGAAATGGAAAGACCGAAAGAGCAGGATGGCATTGTTGAACAAGCAAAAGCAAATAGCATCAAATAAAAGCGAACTACCAAGAAGAAGAATCATCTGCTTTATTGATGATAGCTGAGTATCAAAAGAAACTGTCGCTTATTCAGATGAAAACGCAAAAGATTGAAAAAGACGAAAAGAAATTGACAGCGGAACAGACAAAAATCAAAAGGAAAGAATCATAAAAGAAAACAATTGAACAGTTTGCCAAAAAGTAAGCAGTACCCGGTTTTTTACATTTTCTCAAATACTGTTATCTTCAACGTTTTTTTTGTTGAATTTATGACAGTATATTTTGTACAGTGTGTAAGTATGTAGCATGTACATGCATTGTCAGTACGTATAATCAGTAGGTACTCTTGTTGTAATTTTTGTATTCGAGAAAGTTTGGACATTTTTATAGAAACTAGTAGAAGCTGAGCATAATTCGTCAGAGCTTATTTTTAATCGAATAATTTCATGTATGACTTTTTTTAGTTAGACTGGTACACTAGAGCTGCCTAGCTCTTTTGTTTTTTACTATTATGGTCTTTTGATAGATAAAATCTGTTGTTATATTTTGTTTTTTACGAGTCTTGCGTTTGTTAAGTCTTTTGATAGATACTCTTACCGATATTTGTTGTTTTCAAAATACATGTATTGATGAATTGAAAGCATTTGTTTTTGGTTGGATTGCGCAGCTGCAATGTCTAATGTATGATTGATGTAGATGTAAAATGCCGGAGCTAATCGTCTGAAGGAAGCAAGAGAATAAGTTACAGAAAAAAATAGATTGTGCAACTCTTTAGACTTACCGTACCTGTACTTCCATAACAACCTTCTCAACGCATTTTGAAGCATAATTTTGACCGTATCAAGACGAAACGTTGTAAGCACCATGTGACGATTTTTTCAGGAGAAGTCGAAATAGAATTTAAAAATTTTATTGTTCTTTATGGTCTTTATGGCATCTTGTTCCTTTTACGCTCGCTCAAGTTCATGCTTGCAAAGGGTTTGAAACACAGAAATTAGGGTACGTGACAGCTCGACAATACGCATTCCGAATATATAAAAGTCTCATTTTACGCAAAAATGTCGTGACAACGTTTCGTCCTTGTCCGGTCGAATTGAAGCAGTTTCACAGATAGTAATTTAAGATCAAATTTATCGGAACATAACCACCACACAGCCTACACATACGGTCACATGTAGTTGTGATGAGTCAAAACAAAATTAAAAGGAAAAGTTGAACTTGTAAACCTTGTCTTGTAAAGTAGATGTAGCGCTGCATGTAACTGTTTAATACGCCTGCGTGAAAAAATTCACCTGCGTGGGATTTTCTAAATATCAGAGTGGCAGCACTGATTATAGGTTTGTAAATTGCTATACTATATTTCTGTTATACGGAAAATCTGTTTTTCGTTTCTTACTTCAGACATACAAAACAATGCATTGGATATATTTGATCAAACTTTCAATCATTAAAAAGTTTAATTAGGTTTACAGTGGCTGTGGATCCTACTTGCATGTTTTCTGAACGCCTCAATAGCAAAAGCGTCTTGTCGCTGTGCTCAATTAAAACTTTTCAACATCCTACTACGTTTTTGTGATCTGTTCTCACACACATTTAGCGAGCAAGACGACTCAGACTTTCATTTCAACTGCAGTAGCCTACTTGTATGTTGGTTACTGGTCAATGAATTCAAAGTTATGATAGTTATGTTGCTAAACTTTTTTGTCGTAGAAAAGTCAAGCATATGAAAAGTGAAATGGAATGTTGACTAGTACAGTACTTCAAATTTTGTTATCTCAGATGAATTTCTGATTTCTTAATTGCGAACATCGTCTTTTAGATGTAGATCGATCTTGCAGTTTTTATGAGTCTTGGAGTCACATACTTTGGTCAGTGCAATTAGGAAGTTAAAAAGTATTGACTTTATTCATGCGAGTGGTCTTTTTCGATATATAAAAATGGAGGCATAATCGAAAATCATTCGCACACTCAATAGGAAAGTACACGTTTCTGCCTACACGCATGAAATCCTTCGTGCCTCACCTAGCCAAACTGTAAGTCGCTAGCTTTTGAAACTTTGGGGATGCATCGGAAGCACTTCTCAAAAACGACGCTTCAATATGCTTAAAATAAAAATTTGGGCGTTAATGGGTTAACATGTGCAATCATGAATATGACAAAAGTTGGAGTGACATGATTTCATCGAAGTAATATTGAACTATAGCTACCAGTGGAGTGACTCGAAAAAATAATTGACAACTTTTTACTCTTTTCAGGCTGCAAAGAAATTGTTAAGTTTGAAAGCAGCGATGGCCGCCGTTGGTGATTTGGAAGATGTTCCACATCTGCATGACTTTGCTTAATTAGAGATTGTTGATCATCCCAGGGGACGTCCACGTGTGTAATAGAAATAAATTAATGAAAGATCGTGACGTTTTTCTGTATTTGTTTAGTCTGGTATGTCTGATACGGAACATATCGGGTTGAAATGAAAGGTCAAAATGTTAACTGTTATTCGCTCAGAATTGTTTGAATGAGTTCATCAGGCCATTTATTAAAAACCAAATCTCACTTTGGCAGTTCCAGTGTGCATATACGCAAACCCTAAGCGATGCAAGAACTATGGATAGTAGTCGTACAGCAAGCACAGTAGCTGATCATGGCAATCACATGTATTTTCAGTCAAAATGCCGTTGACTGCTATATAATTTAGGTCAAATGGTGAGAACTACACCTTCACTGAAAATGTGTGTAGAGAATCTACAATTGATTTCCGAGTATTGAAATTGCACATGGATTGCTATAATAACTGTACAGTGCACGTTCTTTTCCTCTAAGTTTTTGCAGATACAACAGAACCAAACAGCAACTATGCGTAATTGAAAGAATTTTAGTCCGCGTTGCATGATGACAAGATAAATTAGCAGTGGTGTAGATCATCCAATCAATCCTGTCCTTTGTACGCTATACATATCATTTGTGAATCTAGTTGTTGCATGGATCATCACAATTGAGCAAGTGAATTTTAAGGAAATGACCTTCATTCGACCACACTTTTGATTTTTTTTCTCAAAATTTCAATTTGATGAAACTAGTTTTTAGCCAGATCTCAGAACCATAATGTATATATGCATGCGAAAATTTTTTTTGAAAAGTCGACTGATTGGGGCCTATCCTTTTCAAAATCTCGTAAAATGTCCATCTGAACGAGCTATCACAAAATTATCGGTCGTATTAAGTCACCACCCTGTGGGAACGCATCTTGCTAATATCAACAGATTATCTGGCGAGGTAGCGATTTTGTGGATAACTTTTTTAAAGGTTCATTTTCGTGTAAAAACTATCTCCGCATATGAAAATGGTCATAATTTATCCAAAAACATGTTTAAAATTTTAAAAACGACAGGTGGCGAAAAAGTTGCTATAATTGGTTGGTAGATATTTTGGTTACTAATTGCGAGCTGTGATTTTTCGCGCAAACCGGCGAAAATCGTGGATATATTGTAGCAAACTAATGGTAAGTAGTAAAGTTCGTAGATATTACCTATTCACATGAAATAAATTGTATTACTCCGTCCTGGTATGATAAAAAGGGATCATTTTTTAATATCACGAAGGCTTAAACTAAAAAACGTATTTATCTTCCATAATTTGTCCGCGCAGTAAATACTATGATATTATTTATTTCAAATATTTATCATTTATTGTAATGTCAAGAGATGTTATGAAAATTGATATAAATGAGAGATTCTCTATAGTCTTATCATTATCAAAGAATGATAGTCTGCACTTATATCTAGATAGATTAGCCATATGTGTGGGGACTAGTGAGGAGGTGAAGGAGAGAATAGAGCCTCGGCAGTAGAGGCGTATTAACAAAAGAACATAGAACTAAAGAAACTAGAGAAAAGTCCTAAAGTAAAAGGTAACATATAGAGCGTGAATTGTCGCCGGCGAACTTCGCCAGCGAATATCCCGCAAATATGACTGAACTTTAGCATGATATTCTGCAGCTGACATTCGCCAGTTTTTCGCAAGATTCGTTCCCACAGGGCATTAGTAGCCTGCAAATACAATATACTCCAATTTGGTGTGGTCGACACTATGATTTTCGAGTTCAGCGTGAAAATTTGATTGCAAATTTTCAAAGAAAGCGAAGTCGATACGTACGTTGAAAAAGCAAAAATTGCACAAAATGTTATATAAAATGATTTACCCTAATGAAACGTGCACTGGGCAGTTAGAGCTACGTAGAAGATGCGCTGCACACAAATATGTATGCATTGCATCATGGAATCGGCTGTTTCTTTTTTAAAAAAAAATCGTGTAAGCGGATCATGCTCTATGGCTCGGATGGTCAAACAAAGTGTTTTGACATAGGGGGCTGGGGAGGCGGGGGGGTGGGGGGGGGGGGTCAAGCGGCGGGTCCTGATTCGGGGGCTTTAGACACGGGTATGTGGGCGGTCCTTGTCAAGATCGGGTAGAAGGTGGGGGACGTGTATAAGGTATGGTGCTGGGGGGGGGGGGGTGAGGACATTGCGAGGCGAGTCTGGTTGTGCGGGGTGTAATATTGGGTGATTTTGTTTTCGTCGGTGTTTTTATAGGAAAAAAACATCGGAAATGTGGGGAGAAGGTTTGGATATTTTTTGAGAGGAATTTATTGGGTGAGATGTATAAAGTAATAGGAGAGGGGGGGGGGGGGGGGGGGGGGGGGGGGGGGGGGGAGGACAAAGGTTAATTGGAGGGGGGTGAGAGAGTTGAGATAGGGGGAGGGGTGGGATGAGTGTTGGGGGGGGGGGTGGGGGTGGTGGGGGTGGGGGGGGGGGGGGGGGTGTAGTGAGGTGAGTTGATTGAGAAGGAAGATTGGGGTTTATGGAAGGGGAATAATTAGGGGAGGGTATTTGGGGTTAAATGGTTAAGTGTTAAAAAAGAAACAGTTTCGGATATCGTGAATCTTGATTTAAGATAGGGTTTATTAATGAAATGTGAAAGATCTGGAGCAAAAATAATGTACTTCATTTGGGTTTGCCTAATTGTTAGCTTGAAAGTTAATGCTTTATTATGCAGCGTTGATCATATGCAAAATTCGCCAGTGTGATAGAACATGTATGAATATAAGTAGTATCAATGGAAAATTTTCCACTTGGGGAGATTGGGCGAGCCAATAGGAAGCGGGTTGGATTTTTTGGTGGTGGGGGATTGTATGGGGGGTGGGGGAGGGGGGGGGGAGTAGAGAAGAGTGTAATGCTTGCTTCGATTTTGGCTTCTAGTGGACGGATTTTGTCGTGCGATAGCTCGTTTGAAAGCTAAGAGTGAGACAAATTCAGTGAAAGAATCGGCTTGTTCCTATCTGTCTTCGTTTAGATGTGAGACGCCATTTAAGATTTTGGGACATTGGCGAAAAACGACAGAGTTAGAATTTGGGACGTTTTGGGCTGTAGCTTCAAAACGAAGCATCGGATTGGAAAACGGATTTCAGATTTGGAATCAGCGTGAAATTCTTTATCTGTATGGTGAGTTTCAAGTCAATCGGAGAGAAAAAATTTTCAACATTTTTCGAAAAAACGACAGAGTTAGAATTTGGGACGTTTTGGTGTGTAGCGCCCAAACGAAGCATCGGATGAGAAAACGGAGGCCAGATTCGGAATCTACGTGAAATTTTGGGTTAGGAAGGATGTTTCCAGCGAAATCGGAGAGAAAAAATTTTCACTGACGTCCCCCCCCCCTCTGGACAGCTTGCTTCGATTTTGGCTTCCAGTGGACGGATTTTGTCGTGCGATAGCTCGTTTGAAAGCTAAGAGTGAGACAAATTCAGTGAAAGAATCGGCTTGTTCCTATCTGTCTTCGTTCAAAAGTTAGAGCGGTTACAAGATTTTAGGTCGGAGCTCGCTTACCTGAAAAAATCCTAAGTGTCAGAGTGACTTTGTATGGGTAAAATTTTGAAAATTTTCCAAAGTGTGGAATTTCGACCTGGGACCGTCACCAAAACATTTTTCATCAAATTTGAAATTTCACTGACGTCCCCCCCCTCTGGACAGCTTGCTTCGATCTTGGCTTCCAGTGGACGGATTTTGTCGTGCGATAGCTCGTTTGAAAGCTAAGAGTGAGACAAATTCAGTGAAAGAATCGGCTTGTTCCTATCTGTCTTCGTTTAGATGTGAGACGCCATTTAAGATTTTGGGACATTGGCGAAAAAACGACAGAGTTAGAATTTGGGACGTTTTGGGCTCTAGCTTCAAAACGAAGCATCGGATTGGGAAACGGAGGCCAGATTTGGAATCAGCTTGATGTTATTGTCCAATGAGGATCATCATCCAATGAGAATCAAGCATTTCTTTATAAATAGCGAGCCTTCCACAGTGAGAATCATTCCATCGTTGAATCACACGAGTGACGGACGCACATTTTCTCTCTCTCTAGTTCCCTGTTCTATTATCCAACTAAAATGGTAAGTCGCTACTTCCCTCCCTCTCCTCCCTTGAACGTAAACTTAATACAATCTTTTTTCATTTTCAGGCATCTACTCCATCTGCTGCACTAGTAGGACAAAATGGCGGTCAAACGTTACAAGGTTCGCTACGGTCAGATCATCTACAACTGAGGCCAGTGGAAGAAACATCCAAGGTACATAATCCTACACCGCTACAGCGTAAATTTAAACAAGCCTTGCGTTATGATGATCATAGCGTAGTACTCCAAACGGGAATGCTCCCTTCCACGGATGTCAAGATAATGCACAATCAGTATGGGGACTACATACTGATCCCCGTGAGTCCGTACATTCGCCACCAACTTGATATTATTGAGGAGTACGTGACATTAAATATGGACATTCCTACTCCTCTTGCTCAAGAGTGGAAGGCGAGAGATGACAAGGATACTCCCTATAGAAAGATTTGGGATGGTAATCACATTTGCCTACCGGTATCACATTGGTGTACTTACTATAAGAAGGATGGAGATCATTCAA
>CAJQUW010014173.1:0-15024 GCA_907163375.1 Prostheceraeus crozeri | reverse complement strand
TATGAAAAATCATGGAAGCTTTTCATTTGTGCAAATAAACGGCAATTTGACTTGTTTGGTGATGTAACTGACATTACCTTATTTCATCGAAAAACAATGGTCTGTAAGTGCAGTGCAATTATTCGCCTGAAAGCCGTGCAAGATAAAGTTGATTGTGCTTCAATTGATCATGTTACATGTACCTACGTCACCAAAACATATACTGCTTTCAAAAAACATGCATGGACTCCACAAACGGCAATCGTGCGCCAATGCCAATCGAGTACAAAGTACATTGGTGTAGCTGTATACGAATGAAATTCAGGAAGAATATGTGAAAAAAATGTTGGCCTGTCAAAAATCATACGGTTGGATTCCTTCATAATATGTATCCTAAATTTAAATAATTCGAATACCATGTGACTTACCATAAACTCGCACAGGCACATGATGGTCATTTTTCGCTTATGTGAGAAGATATTCATTGCGAAAAGAGCATGGCTCGATGATTCGAATGTGAATTTTTGTCCCATCATATTGCTCTTTTAGTTCTTAATAAATGGTTTCGGAAATTCTAAAGGGGATCCCTCACCCTCAGAAGCATCTCTCAAAGGTCGACGTCGGAGTGAGTCATTTTCACATCACCGATTCAAATATTGTCAAAGGGCCATTTTAGATATGGGAAGTGGTGGTGGAACACCCAATATGTCCCGGCGGACTACCAAGTGGCCCGCGAGCCGCGCATCGCCTACCACATGGATAATCTAATCAATGTCGTTTTTTGATAAATTATCAGTTTCAGGCCTCTAATCATTTTTATTGCCTTCATGTATTATTTTTTTATTATACCTATATTTGTTTACGGCGCGAAAAACCCGAAGGTATCGTCGGTGTACAGCTCAAACCACGGAACAAAACAAGGACGTCTGCCTACACCCAAGCCAGATTCCAAATGTCTTGTTTGGGTTGGGTCGAAGTCGGTTGGAGCTCAACCAGGAATTGACGTCATCAAATAACCGAGACATCTTCGTGGTCGCGGTTAAACAATCAGAAACTGGAACATCCACGTAGAGCTGAAAGTCATCTGCGTACTGATGGAAGCGTACACCGCGGGAGGAGATGTCTAAGAGCTCGTCAGTGTATAGGTTGAATAACAATGGTAATTCCAATTATGACAAAATTTCTGAATAATTTCGGCACTTGACAATTTCACTCAGTTGATAAGATATTTTCATAAAAGAAAGTTTTCAATCAGTTCAAGAGGAAAAAAAGAAGGATGAATGTCCCACTTATTTATCTCCCCTACGTTCTAAAAATGGCTTAAGGTGTATAGCACGTTTGATTGATCCATAAAGCTGAAGAATAATACCTTGAATATAGAAATTTGTGAAATATCATCTCAATATTTCATCAAAATTGGTAAAGAAGTAAAAACGATGTTAAACGTGTACATAGGCCTATATAAATGCGCTGCATACACTCCTATTACATTCTATCTACATCAGTAATGAAAAGTCCAGATAATTAATGAATGCTATACCAATGTAAAATTCTAGCAAGCTAGATTACAACCCAATAACCTGCCTCTTTTTCTTGTACTCTCTGCGCATAAATGCATGATCTTATCATTTTTGTACATGGGATGAAAGAAAATATCATCATACCATTGATTAATTGCGTGTCTTAGCATTAAATATTGTCTTAGCGTGTCTTAGGATTTGAATCACCGACCTCTGGCAACCTACCGTATATAGGTCATCGCTCTACCAACTGAACTATCAACGCGATAGCGAATCAAGAGTTCCCAATTGAAGAACTTGAGCTCTCCCTCAAAACAATCACTGTATCAACTTTAATTGATCTTGATATTGATATTTTTCCAACTTGTTTCCTGTGTAACATTATATTCTTTATGTTTTCTCACAATTTCCTTTTTCCGAACACATATTCTAACAAATCTAAGGCTGATAGCAATCCTTCCACGAAAAAGCAGTCTGCGCCTGTTTCGTTGATATTAAATAATCGCAGTCTTCTTTTTTCCCAAGTGTATTTTGCCCTACATCTCTGCTGAGATTCAAAATGAGGACACATAGCTGAGATATCGAGGCAATTTTTTGTAGGGCGGATTAAGTAATTAATAGTAGATCTTTGGCATTCTTTTTGCGATTAGCTATTTATGTGTGGAGTGGGAAGGAAAAGCATGGAACAAACATCATAACACCGGCGTTCTTGAGTGTGGCACCTGAGAGTGGCCTCCCACTTGAAACATGTTTGAGAATGATGTGTCACCACTGTTTGTTTGCTCAAAGACTATTGGCAATAATCTATGTTATCCACGACCAACTTGCTGCGTGAAATCCAATATACTAAACCATTCCCATGTTTATTTCAGTAGTTTTTATCTGTTTTTGTTCATTATTGTTACATAAGTGAAATGCAACAAACATATGCATTGCAGATTTTCAGTTTTGATTTCAGAATTATCATTCAACTTGATTGATTATATCAATGTCATTTTGATTTGGGATTACATCGATTGAATTTCAGATGCGGCTGTTTCAAATTTAATCAATCTCACGAGATCTGATATTGATTTCAGAGATCACATGATATATTCATTTTACTGCACTATTAACAAATATAGCCAATAATAGTAACTTCTGAAATTAACATGGAAATGGTGTATGTCTCATGATGTCGGTCAACCAAGTGGTTTGTTTCATTGTGAGGGAAGCCCATAATGGCTAATGTCACCATGCTTTTTCTAACAAGCAAACCAGACAAGCGCATGATGATGCTCATCGATGGTGGTATGAAAGATATCTCCAACTGAACGGGTTGTATGGTTTTTTGTTAAAAGAGTTTGATAACATCAGACATTATGGGCTTTCCTCACAATGAAGCAGACAGCACCTAAAGCTCGTTGCTACAAACAACCAGAGGCCTGTAGATTAACTAACCAGGTCGATCTATCAGCTGGTCTGCTTATTAACGCTTTCATGATGTACAGTATATTTCATTATATATTGACTCACATCAATATGAATTGCAAGCAGCAGAACTTCCTACAACGACTGCTGATATCAATATACGAGAAGCTTGTAGACACCATGTGCAAGTAGACTTATTGATGCTGGACTACTCTACTGGGTGGAGCATAAAAAATGTGACTAAATTTCAATGTAGCATAACTTTCTAATCATCCAACAGAAATTAACAAATAAGACCTCGTTTTGAAGCCAATATGCATCTCTATTACCACAATCAGCATTGCAATGTTTGCATTTCAGGATGAGACCACAATATGCACACAAAGTCAAAGAATTCGAAATCCAAGAAACTAAATGAAAAGAACAACGACTGAATGGAAAAGCTAGCATACTTCCAATTCTGTACTTAAACGATGATCATCATGCCGAAGTCTTTCTGTTGCAGATGATCACACAACATCAATTGAGTGATGACTTGATCAACCCTCAGCAATCACGCCGTGTAACAGAACGCCAAAAGTTTTGTGTTTTCCTGTTTTATTTCTTCCATAGTCTCCACATCTGTTCCACATTTCGTCCAAGTTAGACCCCAAACATTTTATTTAGAAATATTTCATTATGTGCATGCACCGAGCTGGAAAAATTTTACTGAAATTTTTTAATTCCAATTCCAATTCCAGAGCAGAAATTTCAATTCCAACTCCAATTCCAATTCCAGTCGAAACAGTTCAATTCAATTCCAATTCCATAATAAGATTCAATTCCAATAATTTCATGTCGCGTATAGTGCATTATGCTAATGTATCTAACATTTGTTCGTTCCAATCTAACCCATGTGCCTTTATCCTATACTCGTTGTTCCTGTGTGCCGTTCTCTACGTCGTCCCTATGTGCGTTCTCATGTTCATAGTTCATATTTCTTGTGTACATGTACGTGTATACATGTAAGCGGTCAGCCTACCCCATTTTTGTTTCGTAAACGAGATATTCAATATCTCGTGAAAAAAAGAAAGAAAAGAAAATTAACGGTCAGCAAAGAATCAGACGCTGAGAGAGAGATGAGATGCGAATAAATCGATTAATAAACTGACAGAAGAAAGAAATTCAATTTGCTACTAACGTGATTGTTGATGACAGAAAAAACGACGATAAAAATGATATCATGAAAACTGACTAATGGTATTTAAAAAAGGAGATTGAAAATTCCGTGATAAGAACGAAATGAAGTCGGGTCGAAAGCTAGCGGGCAGAGATTAAAGGAAACTCTTTCAATTTTCAAAAGAAAGTGGATTTATGGTCAAGTCTCAAAAATTGGTATAACTTAAAAAAGGAGAAATTGACACAACAACAACTACCAACAACAACACATACGACATCTTCAGCAGCTGTTAGAAGAACTCCGGGCTCTCGCGGTGCAACTTAACTACAGAAATAACAACAACAACTGCCCGCCAGCGAACAACAACACAGCAGCGTATACAGCAACACATCAGCGAGCGCGATATAAGCGACACTGATATTTATGATATTATTTTGGTATAAATGAGTCCGATCGAATTGACGTGAATTCAACATTATTAAGAAGTGAACTGTAAGTTTCACGTTTTTCTTTTATCGTTGCGTATCATATCTATATAACTATAGTCTTAAAAATTAATATTGTTAATTGTTGTGATTGGACGTTGCAATTTCAATTTTTGTACAAATAGATTTATCACAGGTCAATCGAAAAAGTGGAATTGAGGTTTATCAGGGTCAATTCCAATTCCAATTCCAGTAGATTTGTATATAGTCAATTCCAATTCGACGAAAAATGGAATTAATTCCAATTTCGACTTTTCCAATTCTCTGCATGTACATCATGATCACTCGGTAAATTTGTAAATATATATCGCAAGGATTTTTTTTGATGTTAAACTTTGCGTATGCATATGTTGCACGTGTTATCAACGCTTGCTTGTAAGTGGCCGCTTGTGCGGCCATCGCTTTGCGTTTTCTGCATAATTCAGAATAAACATTTATGACTTACACTTACTTTTGACCATATGACTACATTCAATGTGTTCATGATCATGCAATACTGAGTATTTGTCGGTGCATTAAGGCATCGATGTGTTAAATCAAATATCTATAGGAAAGATATGTTTCATATGAAAATCAGTACCGAGAGTATCATGTGGCTCTCATCAAGAAACAATTTAGCTTATAGATTTATGATTTGCTATCCGCAAAGCCGAGCTTCAAATTTGGAATGAGACATAATTACAATCGAGATATAGCTGAAAATCTTTGTTCAATTTTGTCAATAAATTATGTCAGAGCTATGAGTAGAGAGAAAAAGAGTTTATCAAACGATGCGTAGAATGCCTACATCACTTGCATCCGCAATGGAACCCTTACAAACCCTGCTAAAGAGATAAAGAAATCTCGCGATGAAGAGCTCAACTTAATCGATCATGAACACATTGAATGTAGTCTAATGGTCAAATGTAAGTGTAATGAAATATTTCTAAATAAAATGTTTGGGGTCTAACTTGGACGAAATGTGGAACAGATGTGGAGACTATGGAAGAAATAAAACAGGAAAACACAAAACTTTTGGCGTTCTGTTACACGGCGTGATTGCTGAGGGTTGATCAAGTCATCACTCAATTGATGTTGTGTGATCATCTGCAACAGAAAGACTTCGGCATGATGATCATCGTTTAAGTACAGAATTGGAAGTATGCTAGCTTTTCCATTCAGTCGTTGTTCTTTTCATTTAGTTTCTTGGATTTCGAATTCTTTGACTTTGTGTGCATATTGTGGTCTCATCCTGAAATGCAAACATTGCAATGCTGATTGTGGTAATAGAGATGCATATTGGCTTCAAAACGAGGTCTTATTTGTTAATTTCTGTTGGATGGTTAGAAAGTTATGCTACATTGAAATTTAGTCACATTTTTTATGCTCCACCCTGTAACTCACTCATAGGAGCCATCATGCCCAAGCATAAGCAAGTCAAATAAAGTAGCAAATAAAGTATAATAGAGATCAAGTAATAATGTGCACAATCATGAATAATTGATGTCCATGCTCCTAAACAGTTTTGAGACTGTTTTGAATATGCTTTGAAGAATTCGTCAACATTGCGTTCGCCACATCTGATCAGAGGGGTTTTATGTAAATTCATTAATGAAGAGTGAAAAAAGTTATTGCTTATAATAATGAATACAATTTTTGAATATCTCTATTTTGCAGTTTTTATACACGCGTCTGAGGCTCAAATATGCAGAGATTCATCACAATTGTGCCTCTACTATGTACCTCGAGGATATTGCTCGTTCAACACTATCCAAAGGGCATGCCCATTATCGTGTGGACTTTGTAAAGGTGAGGAGATTTTATGCAATTGGAACAACAATTATTGAACCTCCAGTTTTAGTTGATGTTTCTGATGTTTTCTGAGATTCCTGTCCGTGATTCTTCTGCACTGCAATAATCAGTCACGATTTTATATCACGGCGTTGTACGTGGCAAGGCATCGATCCACAGTGCAACCTAACAAAGGATCAACAGAGATGTTCAGTCGGGTTTTAAACCCGAGGTAAGGCTCAGGTAAGGCAAAGAAATTCGGATTTGACAAAAAATCGCCATATTCTGAGTACCGATGTGCCATAACTAAATGATACATAAAACGAATAAATTTGAAGATGTTTTTGGGTCACATGTTCTTACAACATCTCTCATTAACCTCAGTATCATAATGGTAGTAGCATTAATACTGATGATGATGCATAATATTTATTGAAGTTACGCAGTCTCAATTCTAGAAATTTTTATTATAGTGATATAACTACGACATCTTTCTATGGTAGTACAGATGGAGTAGTTGTATCACTACTATCAAACGATCAAGAAATGTCAATGAACTCTATGGACCAGTGACGATATAGACAATCTGTTAAGAACACAAACGTGGTTAGCTTTCCATGGCATCCAAAGTCCAAGTAGATAGCCTATCCAATATTGATGTCATGCATTTCCTTCATTTGAATTTCAAGTGAACCGATATTTAACTGGCATTTGCATGAGGTGTAGCCTGTACATTAACAAGCATTTGAAATAATGGCTAAAAGACAATTCGTAAATACAGATGCAAATGACCTACTCAAGATCAAATGTGCGAAGAGAACTGTTAACCAGCAAAATTCTGCCTACAACTCATTTTTAGCCTTTATGCGTTACAAAGATCTGAACGTAGATGTAAAAGAATTATCCTTTAAAGATCTTGACGAAATGTTAAGAGATTTTTACATTTCACTACGCAAAGGGGAAGAATTATACAAAAGAAATACGTATCTATCACTACGGCAATCATTGAGAAGAAAATTGGAGGATGTGATGGACAGGAAAGTTGATATTATAAAAGATGAAAACAACTTTCCATTGTCCATCGAAATTTTTCAATGTCTTTTGAAAAAAGTAAAGGCAGATGGACGTGGGGACACAGAGCACTATGACGAAATAAATGAAAAAGACTTTTCATTGATTTCAAGCAGGCTTGATATAAATGTACCACAACAACTTCAGTGGCTTGTATTTGTCGTTATTGGTTTGTTTTTTGCAAGAAGAGGGAATGAAAATCTGGATGGAATGACAAAAGATGATTTTGGGTTCAAATTGACAGAAAATGGAAAGAGGTACATTACATTTGAAAAAAGATGAGCTTACCAAAAACCATCGTCAAAATGACCCGGAGAAATCTAATGGCGGATTGATCGTTGAAACCAATTTATCAAATTGTCCGTATTCTATAGTTTTGCATTACATAAAGAAATTAAATCCTCTAAACAGGTATTTTTGGCAACGTCCAAGGGATTCATTTTGCATTGACGACGAAACTTGGTTCGAAAATAGAAAGATTGGTGTAAATACTATCAAAGATTACATATCAAACATAAGTAAATTTTGCAATTTAAGTAAAACTTACACAAATCAATGTCTCAGAGTTTCATGTTGCTCTATATTAGGTACTAAACATGCTGAAAATGATATAAAAAGCGTAAGTGGACATGTTAGCAATTCTGGGTTAGGTATATACAAACGAGTTCAGCAGAAGAAAAAAATTGAGATGTCAATGGACTTAGCCAAAGCCATGAATAATCACAAAGAACAAAACCAGATAAATTGCAAAGAAACAGATGAACACTGATGAATGATGAAAATGACAAATTAATTCTTAACGAAGCAATCAAAATTGATGCATCTACAAACATACAGAATACATTGAATAAAAAAATTCCAGGAGTATGCTATTTCCATCAATGCAATATGACAATTAACATGCATCGTTAAACAACATTGTCTATTTCCTTCCTGGTGTATATGTTTTTATGCATTGTTCATCGTTGATTGATAACCAACTGTGAATCTTATTTATAGAATTTGCAAGTTTATGAAATATACCGGGTAATTATTTCATATAATTCACCTGATTTTGTACACAGATATAGTTTTATCCATTCTCAATTTATCTATGCCCAAGATATCATCTAAGCTTACTTGCAATTTGGGTGCATTGTAGGGTAAGAAATGTAGCACGGTAGCCCATTGGATTACAAGTATTTTGATTCATAGAAATTCCGTTCTACGAGTACATTAGAAAATGTAGAACGCATAGTTCAACATAGTGGAGATAGGAAAGGAGTTTGATAATACCGCATAGCTCTTAGTGCTTCCACCATAATTGAACGAACTCGCTATGTTATTTGAAACACGAGGCGCGGTGGAAGCACGACAAGCTATGCGGTATTACATTTCCTGCATGATATTGAGTTCTTGCACTAGTGCGAAGAACTGCAATGCATCCAATACATAGATTGTCAATGCAAGAACCATTTTCTAAATGTATAGATAAAAATGCAAAGAACTGCAGTATCATGATGGAAATCTTGACACCTTGCACATGAGGATTTGTAAGAAAGAATTGAACAAAATATCTTCATTTCATGAACATCCCCATTCATCAGTTACTTTCACGCTACGATCTTCATAGTGCAGTAAACATGAAACAAAGAAGCAATATGAACATACTAAGTTATTGGGAGGTTTTTCAAATTACAAAATTGGCAAGAAGATCACGGCAATGATATTTCACTGATCAGTGAATAGTTGACAATATATCAATCCTGCCTAGATTTTGAAAGCATCAATGAATCGTACCATGGACTAGGAGTTATTTCAAAAAATGAAGGACCAGCCATTAATTTATAAGATGAGAGAAGTCCTTGCTTTGATCATTTGTCGTTATTGTAGTAACATATGCGATGATACATTGATGCTTGAAAAAGCTAGGCATGATTACTATTGTAGTGAATGCGTGCTATGATTCATGCACATCTAGAAGTCTATGGAAGTTTCTGGCTACATCCATAGACAGTGGTTTTTGATTCAGAAGCCGGCAACAACCACGATTGTTGGCGGCTCTGTGACGTCATCAATGAAATAATGCCGCATAGCATTCACTACAATAATTATTTTCTTCCATGTCTGCATGTGGATATAATTTTACACTTTTTGTTGATCAAATTAGTTTTTTGTGTGAGAATGTGATATTTTTCCATCAGACACAGATAATATTTTCCTGTACCACATTTATGCGGTGATGTTTCACAAATGGTTTCACATTTGATGTTGTAATTTTTGTTGCTGTTCTTAAATGTCCAAATAAATTTCGACAATGCAGTTTCGTTTTCATATCTTATGTTCGTGAAAGACTTTCTGTGATTGCGATATCTTGCTTTGAAGCTGTCTTCTGTTTGACCGATGTATAAATGATTTTTGCCATCTTCTGTTGTATATACACGTATATGGAAAATAATGGAATATATACCGTAATTGAACATAATTATTATATGTATATCTATATTTTATTTTCTTACATTTCAAATTGTTTGATCTGTACTCGATTACGGTTAGGCTACTTCGAACGGGAGATTTCAAGTTTGTTGAAGCTATTCTGTATATTAACGCATTAGCTTCTTGCTTTGGGTCATTTAAATTCCTGAAATATTTCGCGATTTGAATATTCACACATTTGTATATTTGAATATCTGCTGCCGCCTGAAAATTGGTGTCTTTACGTTAAATCTTCCCGATTGAATGAATTGAGAATGATGATAATGATATGTAATTTTTTTTCAGTTGAGCCTGAACCTCAGCCAGAGCCAGAACCCCAACCTGAGCCCAAGCCGGAACCTCAACCAGACGATTGTGTTGATGCCAATGTAGTGTATTGTCCGCAATGGGCAAAGAATGGATTTTGTACTGATCCCAACATTAATATTCGCTATGGATGCAGAAAGTCCTGCCGTCAATGTTGATTTTCATCTAAAAGTATAATTTCAACAATGTCAATAAACACCATGAGCGATTAAGATCTAAAATACACCATCAGTTCTGAAAATATATTGCTTTTGAAACTTGTACTAATTAGTAGAATGAACAGCAATAACAGTAGGCCGATGATTTTACTATTATCGAAACGTGAACGTGCACAAGTATTGAACTAAATCCGTCCAATTTATCGAATTAGGCAAAGCTAGATCCCAACCGACACAGACATTTAATAATTCGCTGCAAAAATAACATTATTTATGTTGTCACAAGATGATATCGAATGTACTTTTACACTGATGCATTCTTGTACATAGTAAGCTTACATATATTCCGAGAGAGAGAGGAAGGGTACTTCTATTCTTTCCCCCCCCCAACATTTCTGCTGTTGACACACGGAAGTGTTGCATCGTCAATGATCTTCTCTTGTTCCTACGGGCAGTCTCATTAACGTCGCATAGCGTTGAGTGTGTAAAGCTCCTCTTGTCTGACTTGTAGAACATTTGAAGTCTTAGAATTAGACAACTGTCTGCAGACATTTTGAATTTCTCTGCAGACAACAATCACACGAAGTTCGAAGATCACAGCTGTACCTCGTATTCTAACTGAGTATCCAAGAGACCAATCCTTCATGCCAGGGTTCAAGTAAGACTTCTCAGACGTGTTGTACAGTCACTTAGTGACAGATCAAGTCTATTCTAAACCCAATGTGACTAACTTTGGCGAAATTTGATGATTTTGGAAGACTTGAAAAATGTGGGGGGGGGGAGGAATAGAAGTACCGAGAGGGAGAGACAGAGACGGATTTATTCTCGAATGACAAGGAGTATTCGCAGGTACATCATTACATGAACTCATTACATAATGCGCGGGTTTCGTTGTTTGGTTTCCTGTGTTTGGCTTCCATTCTTGAATTTTGTAAGGAGCATGTTTGTGTTTTACATTTTCTTCTTTGATAATGCGCGTCAGTATGGAGCATAGAAATGGATAATAGTACACTAGAATGGAAGTTTGATATCTTGCCTATGTACAATGATGGCACATGGAAAAATCTATGGTTTGTAGATCTGCTTCGATCTAAAACATTGTATCATAGTGAAACTATTTGCCAAGTTGGCTGTGGAAGTTGTTGACGCATAATTACAGGATTTTCATGAAGAGAATTGCAAGTGAGATGGTTTCATGTGAAATAGCCTACTATTCCATTGATTAATATAGTGCGTGTATTTTTAGCAGTCACTGACAACAATTTTCCAATTTTTCAATATTGGAATGCGAATTAAAAATTGGTTCACAAAGTCATAATTGAAAGTGGTCGGTGTGCTGTTTGTAAGAACATCTGAAGAATTCACCGATAGAAAGTCTAATTATCGGATAATTTCTTCTTCAAGCGGCTAAGAAACATGGCGCTTTTCTGGAATAAACACACTGAAAGTTTCTTTACCAACAATCATTTCTCAAACAAAGGAGATGTCGCTGGAACTTTTCAATTAATCATTGAATGACACATGTGATATTTTGGAAGCTGATATTCGAATGCATGTAGAGATTTTGAAAATTATTCAAATTTAGTGAACAGGGCAACCCTTTAAAGTAAAATGAATACTCTAAGATTTCTTGGCCTCTGATTTCAAGCTGGAGTTATGCATGTTCTGTAAATCGACATTACAAGTTGCATAAGAGTCTGATTATACTATTGATAGATTATCGGAGCGATATTTCAAAATGATGAACGTACAGAACGTTTTACAGGATTTCCTTCTTTGTCATCCTGTCGCTACAGTATTTTCAAAATTCACTATTGCTTCTGTGTACCTGATCTTTGGATTAGGGACAACAATCCAGATCGCAAATTGTTTTGATAATTAAAAATGCCAACCCGAAAACAAGAAAGCCAGTTCGCAAAATTCGCTTTTTACCCCAACTAAGTTCCCCCGGCGTGTGCCATAATTTTCATGCAGTTTCCATTCTAGGACTTTCTATGGTATTATTAATTTCTATAGTATGGAGTGATGTCAGTTTTCTTGTTGTCAATTGTTGGTTGCGTAATGCATATGTCACGCTTGTCTATTGTTCAGCTTTCATGCCTGTCGAGATCGCTGTGTTAGCATTCATATAGTGTCTGATTGGTCGACTGTGTTGATTGCTGTGGTATATTTGATTCCTAGTGTTCCTGCAGGCCGTCTTTGTCAATTTGTCGTGATCATGGCCATTGGCGTATCCAAGGGGGGGGACACGGGGGAATGTCCCCCCCTCTGAGAGATATGATTTTAACACATAAGTTTATGAAGAAGGAAAGTGCACTCAAACATCAATTCTCAATACATTCTGTGGAGTTGAGCTTTAGTGCTTGATTTGCCTGGGAGTCTTGTGTCAGAGTGTGACGTTGCTTTCTTACCGATAGCCATTGCCGATGGCGCCGATAACACATTCGCCAAACACTGACTTGCAGTGGCGTAGCGTGTATAGTATTCACAGCATTCAGTGAATACCTATTTATTTCCACTGTGTAAACTTAATGAATTCTATCCATTCTTAAATATAACCAGATTTTTGTCCGTTGAAAAATCTTCTTTATTCAACCAAAAAGTATATGAAAGAAATTTGCATTATTTCAAAGTACATTTATGATAAGAGCTCATTAATTGCATCAATCAACGCTAATTTGGTCTTTGTATGTCTTTTCGGACACTTTTCCTTTGCTCTAAACTTTCCGAACGTGTTCAATGCGCCATCACAAACACGCCTCTTCATTATCTGCACAATGTCGACAGTTCTGTTATCAGTTTTAATTCTCTCAATATGAGGCTACTATTCAACTTGACCATCTGAACACCACTGGTGAGTATTCCAATCGTGAATATTCTCTCATTCATAGGATAACAAGTTCTCAATTCATAATCGGACTCGTGTTGCTCAAGAAATTTTCGGAATCACAGAACAACTTTCGATCCAACTTCAGGCTAAGAAGATAGATTTTGTGGCAGCCATGGAAGAAGTTCAACATAAAACTGACATCTTCAGGTCTTGGAGAAATGAGTCAATTGTATTCCTCAATGGTTACGCAGAAGCCGTGAAGCTGTTTCAGTGCATTACGGACGATCCTTCTGCAGAGCTCGAAACACCGCGACTGACATCAAAGCAAAAATATCGTTCGAATGTGCCTTCTTAATCAGCATCTGATTATTAACAGAAAAGCTACATGGTATCCTTTGCTTGATGCAATCATCTCACAGATGAACGATCGCTTCAGTGAATCTTCAAAACTGCCCTAATCTATGTCAAAACTTCATACCAGATCGATTGCCGATGTCATAGTGGAAGATATGAAACGTATCTTTGAAAAATATAAATCCATACTACCAGATAGTCTTGATACTTGTATGATAGAATTCTACAGATGGCAGCGAAAATGGAATTCAATTCCTAAACAAGATTGTCCTTCAAGCGTTGTGGAAGCCCTGAAGTCGTGTAATTCTGACCTATATCCTAATGTCTATATCCTAATGAAAGTGTTTGCTTCAATCCCAGTAACTTCGGCGACTGCAGAGCGGTCGTTCAGCGCGCTTCGTCAAGTGAAAACTTCGTACCTCCGTTCAACAATGAGTGAAGCACGTTTGACAGGATTGACTTTGCTGGCAATACACAAGGACATTCCACTGGATTACGACATTCTGTGATTGATTTGTATAAGACGGAGCACAACTCACGCTTTAAATTGTAATACGGTTACTTAACTCCTAACGGTCTCCCTCGTAAAAACATGTAGTGTAAAGCTCAGAAAAATGTTATGTTTTTTTTAGCTTCTTTCTTCAGGAAAAGTATTTTGCAGTGCCTGTATATTGTTCTGTAATTTCACTGTACTGATAGAGGATATCTGAAGTATACATGTAGAAGATGCGTACACTAATAATACTGTTTGTGTCACTGTTTAATTTGATAATAATCTGTACCTGTTCAGTTTTACTGAATTCAATTTTAGGACGTTACGGTATATCAAAATGTGGGATATCAAAATTCGGGATTAGCGAAAATGAATATGAAAGCGAAGATTAAATTATCGATAATATTACATGCGACTATGATTATACTATTTATGATTATTATATTTCTTTGCGTTGAATATGCATAATCTTCGTGGTAGGCCAAAAAATTCATTAATTTTTGTACCCCCCCTTTTCAAAATCCTGGATACGCCCCTGATCATGGCTGGTGGACGCCAGCCGAAAACGTTCGACAGCTTTTAAATCCTTTTTATAAAATTCGAAATCCGAAATGATTCAAAGTAATGCACATTTTCAGTTCCATCAAAGTAGAAAGCGGTTGGTTCAAAAGTATGTTCCTTCTAATTAAATACGCATGTTGCTTGCTGTGTTTGGTCAATTGCATGTTATCACTTCATAATATAATGATAAGAACATGTCACAGCTTATTTGATGTAAGAAGTCCAAATCCTGCTCCATTTGATAGACGCACGAACAAGGATGCAAGTACATAAATTCTTGAATTTGTGGAATGAAATCAGGTTAATTTCTATACTGAGGTGAGGAGTAAATTCACATTAGTTCGGCTTCTACTGAAAGTGAATTCATTAGCTCACACAAGAGAGAAACAGATTCATAAGGAAAAGGAAGTAATAATTTGTAAATTCACGAACTTCGATTAACCTCTAAGTCTA
>CAJQUW010014172.1:0-280549 GCA_907163375.1 Prostheceraeus crozeri | reverse complement strand
AGGATTATAAATTTGGCACAATAGTAGTAATCCCATCCCAAATTCAAGTGCAAAATGTGAAATGATGAGTCATCATGCTGATTCAGCCCCCTCCTATGGAAGGAAGGGAGATGGCCAAGGATGTGCTGGGAGGAATGGGTCCGAGAGGAGAAAACTGGTCCCTACCCCTCCACCTCTGGAAGGTAGGAAACTCCTCCTCCTGGCTGGAAGGAAGGAGTTTTCCAGCAAGGGGTAAGAAGGAAGGCGATAGGAATGTGGATGGTCTAGAGTGAGAAAAGGTTGGGTGTTGGATGTTTTGGGATGAAGAAAGTCGTTTTTCGACATGAAAGAGTGCTCGGATGGGAAAATCGAGGGCAGATTCGGAGTCTACGTGAAATTTTAGGTTAGGAAGGATGTTTCCAGCGACATCGGAGAGAGGAAGTTTTGAGGACGCCCCCCCCCTCCTGTCAAACTTCCAACTTTGGTGTTAGAGATCGTAGAAAGTCGTGTGATAGCTCATTTGAAAGCTAAGAGTGAAAAAATGCAGTGGAAAGCTCAGTTTGGCCCTATTTTTCTTTAGGGAGGAAAATGGCAGGAAAACGTAAGAGTTGGAAAAGTCAGGTGTTGGATGTTTTGGGATGAGAAAAGTCGGGATTCGTCATGAATGAGTGCTCGGATGGGAAAATCGAGGGCAGATTCGGACGTTTTGGCCAATGTTGTGTCTAGGAACATCTTTCCAGCTCAATCGGAGAGACAAAGTTCTGACCCCCCCCCTTGGCAGCGATCTTCCAACTTTGGTTGAGGGGAATCGTAGAAAGTCGTGAAATAGCTCATTTGAAAGCTGAGAGTGAGACAAATTCAGTGGAAGACACGGCTTGTTCCTATCTGCCTTCGTATAGATGTGAGACGGCATTGAAAATTTGGGACATTGGCGAAAAAGCGACAGAGTTAGAATTTTTACGAAAATCGCTCTAGCGGATGAACGACGCCTCGGACGTGAAAACGGAGACCAGATTTGGAATCAGCGTGCCATTCTACATCTAGAGGGTGAGTTTCCAGTCAATCGGAGAGAAAAAGTTGAAAAGTTGGGTCTCCACATAAGATTTTTCCTGAAAATGTTAAATTATAGCCACTTTTTGGCGATGACTAGCGGAGGATTGGAAGTGAATGAAGAGCTCGGGTTTCTTCTAGAGGCAAGACGGCACTTTGTTCTCTAGGATGCTATCTTTTCAGATGCGTGGAAGGTTTCGTTTCTAAATGAGAGCCTGCTGAAAATCGAGTTTTTGCACATTTTCCAAGATTTTGGAACTTTTTGAAAAAACGGCAGAGTTTTTTCAGCTCGGCTTCTGGTCATCGTAGAGGGTCGATGGATGTATTAAATGAAAGGGGAGAGCGAGAAAATATGGCACTCAAAATTTGCAGTCAATCGGAGCAGTAGAACCGGAGATAGACGAGTTTAAAGTTTTTGGATGATGGATATTACCAGAGTTGGGAAAGTCGGAATTGGAATTGGAATTGGAATTGACGATATTGAAATCTACTGGAGTTCGAATTGGAATTGAAATTGACCTTGATAAACCTCAATTCCACTTTTCGATAGACCTGTGATAAATCTATTTGTACAAAAATTGAAATGAAATTGAATTTTATGACTTCGATGGCCTACAGCCCCAGACAATGTTATTTCAGCGACTGAGCAGGCCATGAAAATACAATCATCTTTGTTCAATCTGTTATTTAGTTATTTGTCAAGTAAGATGATTAATCAAAATATAGCAATTGCTGAATTTAGCTCTTAATAGGATAACCACAAAAATTGGAGATTTATTTAATTGTTGTACACGCGAAAAACAGTTGGTTTGGAAAGAGATTGGTTTGGATTAACGGTGCATTAAATGGCAGCAACCCTGTCAGTTCAAATCATAATGTAGACAATGCCAACAAATTATTCTAATAATTAATTATTCAATTACATGAACTATTATTCAACTTCCAATCACAACAATTGACAATATTAATTTTTAAGACTATAGTTATATTGATACGCAACGATAAAAGAAAAAAAAGACTTGCAGTTCACTTTCTTAATGTTAAATTCATTTCAATTCGATCGGACTCACTTATACCAAAATAATATCATAAACATCAGTGTCAGTTATACCGTCAATCTTCAATCTCGCTCGCTGATGTGTTGCCGTATATGCTGCTGTTTTGTTGTTCGCTGGCAGGCTGTTGTTGTTGTTACTTCTGTAGTTACGTTACACCGCGAGAGCCAGGAGGTTCTTCTAGCAGCTACTGAAGATGTCGTATGTGGTGTTGTTGTGTCAATTTCTCATCGTTCCTAATTTATACAAATTTTTGAGACTTGACGATAAAACCACTTTCCTTTGAAAATTGAAAGAGTTTCCTTTAATCTGTGCTCGCTTGCTTTCGACCCGATCACATTTCGTTCTTATCATGGAATTTTTAATCTCCTTTTTTAACATGGACCAATTAATCAGTTTTCATGATAGCTTGATGAGGGCTGAAGAACGAGAAAAGATTTTAACAATCTTGCTCGTATAGGCGCATCTGATTACGGCGGTGATGGTGATAGGACTCAGTGGGGCTATATACCACCCCCAAGTAGTCAGTTAGTAGCAGTAGAGGTTGATGCTGCTACCATAGAGAGAAAGTTAAAGACTCTCTCAGCAAAATCGGTCTAAAGTAAGGTGGCTGATTACGATCCCGAGAACGTCCCATGAGCCCTCTTAAGGGCTACCTTCTAATGCAGCTAAAGCGGTCCCAAGCCCGCCACATAACTTCGGATATGGAATGCAGAGGGGAAGAATAAATGATGAATGGAATGTAGGGAGGACAGCCTTGCACCACATGCAACACACCAGACTTCTCTCTTTAGTAGTGAACAAGCTTTTTGGAACGTAGTCAGAAAGTGTATCAAGTTGTACAAAAGTTTTTACTGCCACACAGTTTGATAAAGTGATAATGTAGTCTTCATCTAAATTAGAATCATTCTGATTGGTTGTTGAGGAATTCATTGTTGAAAAACATATAAAAGTCAGAAAATTGAAACACTTCTCATTCTCATCTATCTCATGATGGAAGGTACATCTCCTGCCTTAGAGATCTTTAACAAAATATTTGAAGTCATTGACGAGTGGGATGAAGACAAGTGTGAACAAGAGGAGGAGTCCCGCAAGAAAGTCGTCATTGAAAAAGTTGTGTGGACTGACGGTGAATTCACACCAAAAACGACGCGTGTTAGAAAAACGCCCGACGCTCCAAAACGGCCAACGTGTTATAAAGTGTACAGTGACTTAGAGGTTATTCCGCTTGACTTTTCCTCGCTGTAAAGTATATGTGATTCAATTTTAAATAAACCTACATACTACATGTCTTTGTTTTGCAAAGTATTCATCTTGAAATGGAAATAAGTGGAGGAATTTAGATATGGGGTTAGTTAACACATTTATTATCGGTCTACTTTTCTATCAAAAGGGATCACACCATTAGAGTAGATAGAAAATGATTTTGTATACGTGTGGTATAAGAGTGACAAGCAGAACTCATGGCTCATTCTCAGATAACATTGCTTCACCTAAAATCATGTTTCATATGTTGAATGATTTCTAGTAACTGTGTTAAGTGTCTAGATGATAGGATATTTTATGCTTACAATAGCTCCCAATCGACACTATGCTTACTCGATAATCCTTTCAAAGCCATGCAGTTTATATGAAGGAAAAACAACACTGTCATGATGCACATTTATTGAAAAGAAATAAAAGCAATACGTTTTGTAATAAGACGGTACATGACGTCTACTAAGTCAAACTCTTCTTGATTGCGGGGCTGACTAGAAGGAGAGAAGAGGTCTAGCCAACTCTGGAGTCTCAATACACCGCTCCATCATGACGTCCTTTGGAGACTCACTCAGGAATGCAGCCCTGATTGTATCACTACTGTCCTCTTCATCGTCGGAAATTATGATGATTTCCTCATCCAACTGCAGCGGCTCGACCTCACCATCGTAAATGGTTTTCACTTGCCTCTTGCGTGGAGCATTGGGCATGAGTAAGACATAGGCGTTCGGTGATGTATCCATTTTAATGATATTATGAGGAAATGGTCATTGCACCGCACTTACATAGATTCTCTCTCCCTGCTTCGCGCTCTCTCATTGGACTACAGCCATTTATCAATCACACTGCATCAGTCTCATATATAAAGAAGAGTGTCTTGCATTTTACTATCATAGTCATGTCCGACACAGAGGAAACATTTACACCTCTTGCTAGCTCAACTCCTACGAAGAAGGAAGTTGAGAGAAAGTTTCAACAAAAAGAGGAAGAGAGACAAATGATTGAAGGCTGCAAGCAGCTCATTCTTTAAACAGTTGAGAGTGAGCCTTTCATAAACGAGGCTGACTTTCAGGAGTGAAAAGCCCTTTGATGAGACCAGAGAATGCCCCAAATGGTCTTTATGAGACCATGGCCTTAACGGCGACCTAATCTAGAAAGAAAAGACATTGACTGCGCCACACGCAACATTAGTGATTTGATGTTATCTGACGAAAATGAAGTGTTAAGACAGTACGACCACCAATGAATTGAATAGGATTACCACTATCATCATAGATACCAAATTTGCAATGAGATAATCGTGATACATTGACTGGAATGTATACCTTGTTCAGGAACTCCCTGTGCATGGTCACACCAAAGTCGCCACTGTCAATAGGAATATATCTTGAAAAGGAACCATTTGACCACCAACTTGTGTTGAATGGATAAAGTTAGTGTAAATGTAAAAGTGATTGATATTCATATCGAGCAAGGATGTTGAGCCACAGTACTTCTCGTCGTAGAATATGTCACGTTTGAATCCTAAAATCTTTGTCAACTCCTTTGAAATGTGAATGACCGTTTTACCATGTACACTGATACAGAAGGTATTTTCTTTAGGATCATAGTCAAAATGATATGAGTGTAGATTTGATACACCCTTGTTCAAGTATGTACAAACATCATAGCTATTGCTATAGTGCTTTTGAGGTATCGGTAACTTTTCATTTGGCTTCCATGTAAGACAGGGACGTAAAACAGGGTCTGTACGTTTGAAATAAAGGACCATTCGACAATCGGATTGCTGTTCAGATGTTATTTTCACATTCCCCCATTCATGGTATGACCATAAGACGTCTGTTTTTAAACAGAGCAAATCGCGAAATTTATAATTGATGTGAACAAATCCAATGTGTGAACGCTCATAATCATTTCGAAAATCAATCCTTGCTTTATTGTGCACTCGAGTGATGGACATAGATAATCCATTTATTTCATTTACCTGTTTGATGAAGTCATCACAGTACCAGATTTAAAAAGCACAAAGCGCTCATGCATGCGATCAAGGGGAAGAAGGGTAATATTAAATTTTTTCCTGTGCCAATTTGGATATTTCTTAATCTGCTTTGATACTTTCATGGACACTTGAGCTCTCAAAGGGAAGGCACCGCCTCCTTTTACTTCTGTAAATTTTGCGATAGGTAGAAAGAAACGTGATTTAAGATTCAATATCTCTTGCAGAGGTCCACTCACATAAAATACATGGGAAATAGTAGTCGGTCTCATGTAGAGGGTAACTTTATGTAGATTTGGATCCATTTGCCAGAACCATAGATCCCTTGCCAAATCATTCATAACATTCAATAGGCGTTGAATTTTCATGTAATAGTATGATTGCTCTAAACGATGACGGAATGATGGGTTTGTAGGTTGTTTCCATTTCAGGGGTGAAGCATTTTTAGCAATGGGTATGTCTGTATCTGCAGTGATAATTAAAGTAGGGCCATGTACAATCTCATCAACAGCTTGCTTTCCCCGACGGGTGTTCACTGTAGGAATAGAATTCCACTCTGCTGCATGTTCATTCAAGTTGTAGGTATGTGCTTTATCATTTCGCTCTAGTTTTGGAAAGTACAAGTCTTGATTCGTTGCAGTGCCTAATGTAATCTCTTCATTTGCAATGGTTCTTATATTATTCACATAGCTCAAATCTTGCAGGGCCACTTCCCAATCACCATTTAAGTCAATCGGCTGTGTTAAATCAGTCTCAAACTCGGCAGCTGTATTTTCATATCGCTCAGGTTGAACACTACTATGAAACACTGCTGTAAGCTCCATGCTAAAGTATCAACATAAAGCGTCGTTTGCTTAGGCGTTATGTCGCATGACATAACGAACTGCTGTTTTCAATCTATTTACAGTAGGCACTTTCTGTCGTCCTAGGAATTTGGTTAAGAGTGATTGCCTTTTCACATAATGTACTCCCCTAAGTATGCTTGTACCGCCTTCTTTCATATTGCGATATTTGATACAACCAAATATGACTTGATATCTTGGTCTTCTACGTTTATAATCTGCAAGGGTATGAAATATTTCGCGTTTTATTGATGAGCTCACACGGCAGCTATTTTTTAATTCCATTGAAATGCGAAGAACAGGATTGATCAAATCGATGCCGCCTACAGGCGATCGCTTAAAGCCATAATCTGTTAACACCATTTCCCACGCATGACCCATTCGCTGACGTAAAATCTGAAGTTTGTAAGCATGATTTTGCCAAGGATCGGCTATGCCGGAAAGAATTTTATCTTCAATAGGTCTTGTTGCATGAATAGCTGATTTGATGAGACGAACTGCATCATCTAATCCTCGTCCCGCTAATGTCACTATTGCAAATGATAATATGATGATGAATCTTAACATGACTTCGTCGATTTCTTATGAATGCTTTGCTTAAACGAGAAGACTAAGCAAACGTTTTGATGTGTCTAAAACTAACCATGATTGCCGAGCTCTCTTCTCAGTGTCACGTTACATGGAAGGCTCGACGCATTACCTTTTACGATGCTCATCGACACGTTAAAATAAGTTTATCTCCTTTTTAAATGGATAACCTCCACGATGCTTTACATATCATGCATCATCCAATGTACTATATCCCTCAAGGTGGGCGTCTCTTCATTATTAGACGAGATTTCATTGCTCTTCATGATCAATATGGTGCTATACATTTTACATCCTCAAGTTGGAACAAGTATAGAGAGCGTATACATCCTCGCATCATGAATTACCTTCAACAAACCAACACTCATAAGCATGAATGTGACATGTGAACAATGTCTTCTTATCTCAACCGATTCATGTTTGATGACTAAATACAACATATTCAATCACACCATCTACTTTTCCATTGAAGTATAATAAAGAAAACAAATTTTAATCGTACTTATTTATTGAAGGCTTTTATAAAAGTTACGATTGCGCTTTTCATTGACAAGGGTATCATGTGAAAAATGTTTACAAATGTCATGTAAAGAGTCATAATGTAGTCGTTGCATTACAAAGTAGAGGGCATAGGCTCCACATGTTGTAGACAAAGGATGTTGATAGGCCAAAGCATTGCGAATCCATTTTCGTGAATGTCGGTTCATGAAACGTGTGACATAATCACAGTTTGGTAAGGCCAATGAATCAAAGATTTCGCCGCGATAGTTTTTATCAATAAACAAGACTTTCCAGTGTTTGCCGGGTAAGTGTGCTGTATCAGTATTCATGATAATGAATGAGGGTGGTTTTGGTAAAACTGTGGGCATATTATTAATGGAAAGCACACCTCGAAATGCTATAACAGTGCGTTCATCACCATGTTCTTGAACGACTCTCTCTAGCTCTGCATCAGATAACCAACTCATTAACTTGTATAAGAAGCGGAAACGTCACGTAGTCTGTTAATTCGAATGGTGGAATCGATTGTATATAAAACAATCGATTGAATATGATTGTATAGGAAACAAATTATCTTTAAAAAAGCTCTTTTGCGCACGAGGAATGGTGAAACTATGGATTTCAGTATGATTTACATCATAAAGAGCATCATGCTTCTTCAAACCAATCTCGTGATCATTAATCACCGAAGGATTCAATGTCATTCGTCGCACATAAAGTCCAAAACTTTCAAACACAATCTTAAATTTAGTCTTTGCTCCATTAGAATTCAATACAAATTGAGGATCGTTCGGCAAGAGATGAACTCGCATGTCTGCTTTTGACATTAAGAAACGTGATTGACGGAAAAAGTCCAAGTATAGGGGACCATATAATTCACTCACCCTACTTTCTGCAGTCCACTTTTCACGAGTGACAAATCCCTTGTTTTTGTCACTATCAAATTTAGCAGCTTCATCTTTACACCAACCCATAGCAGCCATGTGAATCTTTTGTGCTTGTGGCTGGAAATGCATGACTGTTGAAAAATAACCGAGATAGGGATAACTGTGTTGACCACCTTCAACTCGAGTTTCACCAATGGTCAATGATACATCCTTGAAAAGCGTTGCTATTGCCAAGTTATTCACGGCTACTTTGTCCCAATCGTCAAGGTTTGTACCGTCCTTATTTACTATCTTAAACTTAACATGTGTAGATTGATGTCATTTACATCGATGTACTCAGCATCATTTCCTGGTATTAAAAACTCAATGACACTACCAGAATCGATGCTTGTCTGTGGATAACGAATGAATACATATTTTCTAATGATATCCGTCTCTGTAGGTTTTCTATCAAATAAGAAAAGGAATGAGGTTTTACATTCCATAAATAAAACAGTCCACGTCGTCTGCGTTTGCTAGGAGGTATAGGAGATGCTCTTCGCTTACGTTTGCCTGAAGTAGAGAGTGGATTGATATGACTGATGACAGACCTGATACCAGCCTTACCGACATTCTTCAGACGCTGTATTCCATGACGCTTTAGCGATTCACGAATCGGCAATCTTCCTGAAAGCGCATCACTTGCTACATCTGCTGCTAATCCTACAGCTTCCTTTAAAGCTGATTTTCCCACACTTGCCACACTTGCGATAGTGGGGAGCATCATACCTTTGACATCACCCAATAGACTACCCCTTTTGACGTCTCGATCTAGCATAAATGGGAAAGCCAGCTCCATGACTAGCATAGGAGGGGGCAGAATAAAACGTAGCAGTTTGATCCATAGGTATTTATTTATTCATATTTACACGATTCATTACTTTGCTTAGGAACGTTGACTAACACGATAAAGGTCAGAATGGCGAATCCAACTGTTCATTGAATTTGGATAGCCAGCCATTTTCACCAGGCTCCACTTCTCCCCTTGTCGCATTTGGTGACGAAGTATCTTTTCAACCATGTAGTTATCAACTTCTTTGGTGATGGGCGTCATCTCATGACGATAAAAACTCCCTTCAATCTCTTCACCATGATAATCACGAAGCTTGTAGGTAGTGGGCTTGAATTTATTGTTAACTTCAGAGACAGTAAATATTTCTTCCGTCCAATTGGGAAGATATCCTTTTGCAAACACGCTTTTCATCTTGGAAATGCGAAGTTTGTCACCAACCTGAATATCAAGTTTACCTTGTGATGGTTGCTTGCGTTTAGCATTGATTTCACGGATTGTATCCACCATGACTGGAGTTATGTCAGCAGGTTTGTGACCAATTATACGATGAATAGAATGATTGTAAGCGTGTACAGTATCTTCAAATACATCTGTCCATTTTTGTGTTACTTTTGCAGTGAAATAGCGCCATAAGCGAGTTTTCAGTGTACGGTTAAAGCGCTTGACCACTGCAGCCTTGTATGCACTTTTCACACTAAACAGCTCAATGTTGTGTTCGCGAAATAAAGCACGCACATGTCTGTTTTCAAACTCTTTCCCTTGATCAGTCTGAATACGGGTGGGAATGCGTCCTTCACTGAAAATATTTTGGAAAGCCTCGGCCACTTCTTCACCACGCTTTGTCTTGATGGTTGAACCCAAGCATAACGAGAAAATAAGTCAATGACAGTTAGGAGAAAGCGATAGCCTTTATTCTTTTTAGCTAATAAAGAAACATCAGCCAAATCTGCTTGCCATTGTTCATCAATATCATGAACGACATAAGAACGGGTAGGATAACGTTTTCGAGCTTGTGTGTGAAATGTATATGCAGGTTGAGCTTTTAACCATCTCTTTACTTGTTTCTGTGAATAACCACTTGCTTGTGACAACTTTTTCACTGAAGCATAACCTGCATAATGCTTTGGGTTATAGTAAATTGATTTCCGATGTTCATCCATCGTCCATTAAGAGGGATTGTTTATTTGCCTCAAAGTATCAGTCTTTTTCTCCGCTAGGGTTCGCGTTTGTGTTTGAGTCCTGCTTTTGCTACTTTTTTGAGCCGTCTTGTATGAATCACTTTTACAACTTGTACTTAAGCAGTTCAATGACACATGAATGTTTAGCAACTCTGAACATGGGATGCAACATAGCTTCTTCATTAAAAGTCTGTGATAAAATGAAATGATGGATAACGTGTTAAAGGTTTTGGTATACTCTTCCGCAACTTTTCGGGTGATTTCAAAGTTTGCTTCATTCTCTTTTTAGGTCTCTCTACATTTTGCAACTTTCTCTTCCTAGGTGTAGAATCATTTTCCATTTCCTGTAAGGTATCACGACCAAGAATTGCTTTTGGAACATTGAATTTCTTCATACTTTTTAAAAAAAACTCCCATCCTGTAGGTGTAAAGTGACGACGACGATCGCGAACAGCATGATTAATTAAATCTTCCACTCTTGAGTCCCTAATGACTGCACCATCATCACCTACCACTTCACCTAGTTGTGTGATTTTCAAGTTGGGTTCGAGACTTCGATATAAGCTCAGTGCGCGATTGCGATAGGGTTTGGGTAAACCAAGCGAAAGATCATTGCGAATTTTTTCTTTCAATTGTTTCATTTCTTCTAAAGTAGAACTCTTCTTTATCAAACGATCATATGGATTTTTACTTTGCACAGCTTCTTGTTCATATTGCTGATTAAGTTGTGACATTTGATTTGCCCAAGGTTGATGAACATTTTGCATTGTAGTTAGATGTATATATTCTTCTTGTGGAATAGCAATCATGCGTTGAAAACCGCTCATAACAAATTATATATGATCATTGGTTTCTCAAAGAGATGACTGCGTAAGCGATAATCCTCAGGACACTCCTGGGTAAAGTCCAAAAATAAATAATTATTGGGTTTTCCGTAGCAGCCTCAAATACTTCAATCAATGCTTTTGACTTGCGAGGAAGAACTTGTCGAGATAGGAATTCAACTTGACTTTTATCGCGAGGATTTTTAAAGATGATGTAGTAATGCGTGTTTAGACTTCGAGTGCGTGCTTCCTTTCCACTTGGTAAATATTTTGCATAATAAAAATGATAAAGCATGGTTTGTGATGAGCAGCCTTGGTAAACATAGCAGTTACTTCTTGTGAGTTCTTACTCTCATTAAGTAAATCATCAAGAATGATAACATCATAGGGTTGAATATCAGCGGTGCTGATAGTCCTCGGTTGAGCCAAGTAACCTTCACCAACCAATTCACGATGTAAGTTATGTTGATAAATTCCATAGCACCAAACAACGCGATTCGGTATGCAGTCAAAAATCTCATTACGTCGCTCCAACAATTGCAGTGATAAATGTGTCTTCCCACTATGAGAGGGTCCTACGATACACATAGTGCGATTACAGCGTAAACGGAAATCCATGTTGATTTTGATGAAAAGTCATACCATTTAACTTAGTATCTATCCATTAATGGCTTTATTCGCGAGAGCACCAGCTAATCCTCCCTAAGCAGAACCGGCAGCTGCCATGATGATAGGTGCTAAAAGTGGTAAGAAGCCACCGCGCTGTGATAATAGTTTTCGCTTTGTAGGAATTGATGTTTTTGGATTGCTCAAGGTGCGAAGAACTTTACCATGTCTGCAATTGCATTGGCTTTTTGCTATTTAATGTCATATAACACACTTTTCGTATTTCCGCACACATTTTACGAATGAAGGCATTGTTTGCCAGCTTCATTGCCTCACATCGATGAGATGGCTTTAATTTTAATAATCGACGAAGCGTGAGACAGAACTTTTGTTTGCATTTGATTGACACTTTTGTCTGCGCGAAAGTGAGATGAACGACGTCTAGCAATTTTTACAGGTGGATGTTAGAGTGTTCTTTGCTTAAACACGACAGTAGCGTCGAAACATAACCGTCGTAAACGCAATGAAATAGAGGAAGACATTGAGTACAGCACTAGTAAAAAGTAATACACTGAGAACAACCACAGTGCCAGTAGGATAGTCAGAAGCAGATGCATGTGTGGGTAGCTGTAATGTATCATTCAGTGAGGCACTATAGTTCAATGGAAACAGTTCAGCTGTGTCGTTTGCTGATATGTTATGAGCCAGACATGAACAATCTGTTTGTATGATGATGCTTGTAAAGTTTAATGCCTTTGCATCAATTGTGCTTAAGTGGAAAAGGCTTCCCATAAGCAACGTGTAGAATACAAAACTCCAAGCAAGGTAATGAAAGAAGACCATGATGTAACAGTAATGAAAGTGTATTCGTAAACTGCTGCGGTTTAAAATTATAAGATAGCATGTAGTCAGCATCTTCACACTTTGCGTGAATGATGATATCATTACTCAAACGATGTACCATCTCTCTACAATCACTGGGTGATAACAGTCTTTCCAACACAAGAATCCACAGCCTTGTATAATCATGCTTTATCTTTTCAATGATACGGTGATACAGTGGTGTCATGGTCATAGATGACTGTTTTAAATTCGAATAGGATTGCATCAACATCATTTATATACATTGACTGTTGAAACTATTTGTTGATCACAGATAGGGCACAACATAGTTTCCAAAGGTACATGGTAAAAAGAGAAGGGAGCGCTCCCTTTTAAAACACTCAATGCAGTTCCGTTCACATAATGATTTATACGTCTCTTCTTCCAATTTCTTTCTGAAGTCACTTTTATTGGTAGAGCTACTTGACAAATCAGTTGCAAATGCCACTTTTTTCTTTTTCTCTCCAGGTTGGTCCAATTTCATCCTCCTATTTTCACTATCATTACATTGCAGCATGGAAAAATCCTCTATCCATCTTCGATCCAAATGATGATTCATAGCATGCTAATCTAGATCCATTGGTCTTTCAACTAAAGCGTCAGCTTTTATATTTTCATTTACATTTGTAACACTTTCTATAGCCTTTAACGAATAACCAAGCTCTCTTGCTACAGACCATGAAGTTGGGAAACGAATGCAAATTTTCATCTTCAAATAATTTCAAATGATGATGAATGTCCGGAATGGATACTCAGTTGAATATGCTTGATTTGACTTGTACACCTTTGACAGTATTGACTCTGTGTAATCTAATACTTTACTTTCACAAACATTAGTTGTGGTAAAAACTATTTGACTACACTAACGCTTACATTTTATGACATTTGTGTTTCATAAAACGCCATGATCAAACTTTATTTTCACAAACGTGCGTCACAGTAAAACTAGTTGATTACACTAGCGCTTACATTTTATGACATGTGTGTTTCATAAAACGTCATGATCAAACTTTCTAACTATACATCAACCTGTATTGCAGTAAAACGTTTGTGCAACATGATAAAGTTTCTGACTACACTGACAAGAGCTTGTTCACTAGCGAAGAGAGAAGTCTGTGATGTGTTGCATGTGGTGCAAGAGTGGCCTCCCGTTTCATTCCATTCATCATTTCGCCTCAGTGATGGAGACAGTTCTTAAAAGAACTGATGGTTCATTCTCCCATGATTGGCCAACTATCGGGAGACAAGTGCAATGGAGATTTTATGAGGTAGCCCAGAGTACAACGTTGAGTCGAAAGGCAACCACTTGGAAACATGACGCAGAGAGGTTTCACAAGGATTACCATTGCCCACGTCCCGTGCAGTACTCATCGCTACGGACTTCACCGCTGTCTCGAAAGAACTCCCACCCACAGGAAGTATGACACTGAAAATCTCCGTCACTTGCACCGTCCATGACTTGATAGCCAGACATGAAAACCGGGGGAGTTGGGAAGAGGAAACATCCCAAGTCGTTGCTTTGATCAGCTTGATAGCAAGCCGTAGAGAGGGATAGCAAGCCGTGATTCACCTGCGTTTTGCAATGGAGATGTTCAGATGCCACCCATGACAAGATAGCTAAGACTCAACCGATTGGCGTTCAAAGTGCTACATTGAGAACTATGTCAAATGCCCAACATGAGTTGCCCCAGAGGTTTCGGTCTAAAATATGACACACTCCCTTGCCACACTTATCACTACGGCATCATCCGCCGTCGCGAAGGATCACCCTGTCAGTGGAATATTACAGCAAAACTCTCCGTATCTTGCTCGCTTTCAGTGAAAAGCTGCTTGTATAATGGTAAGATATGAGAAGACTGGCTCAGACATCATGACAAATCCTTTAGTTGACTTCAGCAGGGTCGAAAACCCCAGAAAACCTCCAAAAAAGTGAATTTAATTTTTTCAACTTTTTAGCACAACTTATGAAATTTTATAAGTAGTCTGTCCATATAGGTCTGATCAATAGCGACCGAACTTTTTTGAATCAAGTCAAACGGACTTGTAGAAGCAAAGTTACAAGCCTTTAAAGTTTTGGAGTCTTTTATGGCCTGAAGACGAAGGCCATCTCATGGCGAACCTCGAAGTCTGACGCCTTAGCTGATTTCAACAATGAAATTTTCTAAGTCGGTTTCTCAAGGAAATCCGGTTTTTCAGATTTCCAATGCTATCATCGGAGCTCCGAAGTTCACCTACCCTAACCCAGTCGGGAGGAGAACTGATTTCCACAAGCAGAGTTTCCACTTATATAGATTGTGGCGATCAGCTGATGACGTAATATCCATCATCCAAAAACTTTAAACCCGTCTATCTCCGGTTCTACTGCTCTGATTGACTGCAAATTTTGAGTGCCATATTTTCTCGCTCTCCCCTTTCATTTAATACATCCATCGACACTCTACGATGACCAGAAGCCGAGCTGAAAAAACTCTGCCGTTTTTTCAAAAAGTTCCAAAATCTTGGAAAATGTGCAAAAACTCGATTTTCAGCAGGCTCTCATTTAGAAACGAAACCTTCCACGCATCTGAAAAGATAGCATCCTAGAGAACAAAGTGCCGTCTTGCCTCTAAAAGAAACCCGAGCTCTTCATTCACTTCCAATCCTTCGCTGGTCATCGCCAAAAAGTGGCTATAATTTAACATTTTCAGGAAAAATCTTATGTGGAGACCCAACTTTTCAACTTTTTCTCTCCGATTGACTGGAAACTCACCCTCTAGATGTAGAATGGCACGCTGATTCCAAATCTGGTCTCCGTTTTCACGTCCGAGGCGTCGTTCATCCGCTAGAGCGATTTTCGTAAAAATTCTAACTCTGTCGCTTTTTCGCCAATGTCCCAAATTTTCAATGCCGTCTCACATCTATACGAAGACAGATAGGAACAAGCCGTGTCTTCCACTGAATTTGTCTCACTCTAAGCTTTCAAATGAGCTATTTCACGACTTTCTACGATTCCCCTCAACCAAAGTTGGAAGATCGCTGCCGAGGGGGGAGGGGAGGGTCAGAACTTTTTCTCTCCGATTGAGCTGGAAAGATGTTCCTAGACACAACATTGGCCAAAACGTCCGAATCTGCCCTCGATTTTCCCATCCGAGCACTCATTCATGACGAATCCCGACTTTTCTCATCCCAAAACATCCAACACCTGACTTTTCCAACTCTTACGTTTTCCTGCCATTTTCCTCCCTAAAGAAAAATAGGGCCAAACTGAGCTTTCCACTGCATTTTTTCACTCTTAGCTTTCAAATGAGCTATCACACGACTTTCTACGATCTCTAACACCAAAGTTGGAAGTTTGACAGGAGGGGGGGGGGGGGGCGTCCTCAAAACTTCTTCTCTCCGATGTCGCTGGAAACATCCTTCCTAACCTAAAATTTCACGTAGACTCCGAATCTGCCCTCGATTTTCCCATCCGAGCACTCTTTCATGTCGAAAAACGACTTTCTTCATCCCAAAACATCCAACACCCAACCTTTTCTCACTCTAGACCACCCACATTCCTATCGCCTTCCTTCTTACCCCTTCCTTGCAAAACTCATTCCTTCCTTCCTACCTTCCAGAGGTGGAGGGTTAGGGAACAGTTTTCTCCTCTCGGACCCATTCCTCCCAGCACATCCTTGGCCATCTACCTTCCTTCCAGAGGGGGGGGTGAGTCAGCATGATGACTCATCATTTCGCATTTTGCACTTGAATTTAGGATGGGATTACTACTCACAATACCTTTGTCGTGACATCTTTTTTAAAATTTGAATGTTTTGAATATTTTGGCTGATTTCGGCATGCATTCAATTGTTATGTTTACCGGCATCAATTCTTAATGAAATAAGTTGAGATTACAAAAAGGATTCTTCCTATCAATATAAAGATAATGGCAAATGCAAGACTTTGATTTTGAAATTATCTGCTTATTACGTATGCATGTTTGAAATTTGAAATCCAATTTGCAAATCGAATTTTCATTATTTTTGTATTTTTAGTTCTGCATCAAACCAGCAATTATTGAAATTTTTCAGAATCATATTGCTTTTAGCTTCAGTGTCTCGATAAAGGTTCACCGAATGGGACTGTTTTTTCACCTGCAGAAACTTTACTAGAATGTGCGATTTCGCGATAATTGAGTTGAACTGAAAGTTTGAATTATTTGACCTTTGACATCATCTAATACAATGATGCAGCCTCATAACGACCAATAATCATTTTATGAACCACCTTGACCAGATCTTTCGATAAGTGTATGGTTTGTTAGTTTCTGCTGTCATTTTCCATTTCAAATAGAGATCTAATGGAATTTTGTTTAAAATTGGCGTTTTGTGTCCATTCGATAGATGTGTGGTGCAATGGTTTGGGAGATCAGCAGTGGGGTAGAGGGTCAAGAGCAGACAATATAAAAAGTTGAAGTGGCTGAGAAATGGAAACTTTGATTCTGTCGTAGTTGTTCCACCATTAACAATTTCCGAGGAAGAACAGACGTCACATAACGTGAAATATTTAGAAGTCAACTAAAAATCAATTTTCTTTCTGCAATTACATCCTCTTTCCTCTGCCCGTGATAAGTCTGAATGATAGGTGAAATCGGTTTTTGGCAGAAGTCTTTTGTCTTCTTTGTTCTTATGCTCTTACTCATTTTTAAGCTCAGCATAATAAAATGTATGGCTACACAAAAAATGGATAACTTTCAGAAATATGTCTGTGTAAGAAAATGAAAACTTACGTAAACTTTTCACGAAAGCCGCTGTGTCTCGATATTCCCATGTAAAAGTGAACGTGTTGAAGCGTGACTGATGACTATAAAATTCTTGAGTAATGGTAAAGGATGAATTCGTCCATGGAACACACTTTCTGCCAGTTGTCGAATGACTCATATCACCTTCATATGAGTATCCAAGAGGGTCATTTAGGCAGCCTACAATTTAGAAGGCGAATGATACCAGATTTGGAAGTGCTGATTAAAACAGAATGAACTCGAATTATTGAAAACAACATATTTCGCCACCGTAGAGTGGGTGCCATAGAGCAGTCACATGTGTAATTCCTCGCTTTTCATTGGGGATGCATGCCACAACTTAGTTCCTTGACTGTACCGCGACCCTGAGTCAATTTCCATTCTGGTCAACTTCAGAATAGCAATCTATTTCTATGCGCGGACTTACCTACGGTTGAATGATAAATCGGCATGACACCTTCTGTCTCTGATTCGGTCGATGAAGTGCAGTTGTCGTCACTGTTCGGGTGGGCATCAATGCAGGCACATGCGGTTGCCTGTTTTCTCATTGTACCTGGAGGTCTTCAAGAAAGATTCTCACAGTTCGTATGCTTGTCTGATTTTCTATCACGAGCGGTGCGGGCACATAGAGTACGTATATAATAGGCAGATTGTCGACTCAAGCGGTATCTGTGTACAGTGAACGATTTTATATGAAAAGATTCATTTTTTGAGGAAACTACGTTTCTGCGGTCCAAAACATTATTTGAGCAGTATTTAAAAAGCTAAGCTTTTGCAAATGATTCCTAGTTTGTTTCTGGTTTGTTTCTGTCACCCCTGAAATTATAAATGAATTATTAGAAAATCTTTCAGTAAACAAATCTTCATCAGATCTACTAACCATATTGTACAAAGAAGCGCACTTTTTTCTTGCCGATCCAATAGCGAAGCAGATCAGTGAATCTGTTGCAACTCGCAAAGTTCCCCAGTGGTGGAAGATTTCAGCCATCTGCCCTGTACCAAAAGTGCGTAATCCCAACCTGAATGACCTACGTCCTATATCGCTAACAAGAATTCCAGGAAAGTTGCTGGAGAAGATTGTTTTGCAATCTGTCAAACGACAAATGATTGATAACTATGGTCAAAGTCAATTCGGTTTGCGACCTCATTCGTCAACGTGCTATGCTCTGGTATCACTTCTTGAAGATGTCTCTAGAAGCACGGATGATCCTGAAACTAACGGTGTCTCCTAAGTTGTGTATTTCAGTCTCGTGAGAACTGTAATGGAATATTGTTGCCCTGCATTTATTGGACTTTCAGCTTGTGACAGGGGTAGATTGGATCGCCTACAAAGCAGATTTAATCGACTTTTGTGTGGTTCACAGTGTAGTTGCAACGTTTTGCCATCTTTAGACGATCGAAGACACGAACAGTCTCTCAGACTCTTGAAGAAGATCATGTGCGAGGACCACGTTCTTCATGTTTTATTGCCTTCCATATCATCATCTGGCCGGTTTCTGTTGCCGAGAAGACATACTCTCAGACGCAGCATGTCTTTCATTCCTTTCATCTGTTCTTTTTATAACTTGCATAACCAGCGCTCTTGAAACGATGAATTGTACACATTTTGTAATGATCGATTTCTATTCTTTAAATATATACACTTATTATTATTCCTGTGTATGCGTGCTACCGAGATGAAGCTACTTTGTAAGTAGTATGAAACAAGTTGGATATCAAAAGGAATAAATATTTGCAAACAAGCATCTATTTGCAAGATCTAAGAAATTTCATGAACTGCATTATAATGCAAGTCCCTGCAAGTCTTCAAGGAAAAGTTGAGAGATTCTTGGCTGAGATGTCATGTTTTTAATTCAATTTTCAGCCGCATGATTTCACGATTCACAATTGGCGTCATTTCTTGAATCTGAGTAGTAAATGTGGTCCCATTTACATCTTTCAAAGTTCATGATGAGTTTCTATGATTATGATGTCTTGCTCTTGTCAAAGTGAATCCCACCCCTTACATGGCATGTTATTTGAGTAGTTTTTAAAATGCTTATTGTTTGCAAATTATTTCTGTATGCATATGTATATACCACCGTAATGAAGCAACTTTGTATATAGCATAAAACAAGTTGGATATCAAAAGGAATGAAATTTTGTTAGCAGGCATCTTAATTAATTCAATTTATTGGCTCGATGGCAGTAAACATTCCGTTCATTATTATACGAGTATACTGTTAAAGCGGTAAACAATGAGACCCGATGACCGCACGAGAAAAACAATGATACAGTGAATTAAAAAAAGACTCAATTAAACAATGGAGCTAACCTATAACAAAGAATGAAATAATGGGATGCACGCCCGCGTGGAAGGTAAAAAGATGTTGGCATCCTAACACTGATTTATTTGTACTGCTTGACTGTCATTTCTCTTGGAAATAAACATGCTACATTTTTTATCATTATTATCATATATTAGGTAAGTAGGTGTAGTAAAGGTCCAAGCTGCATCGGCAATAATAACCGGCAAGTTTTGAAGTTTCAATTCGATTTCTGCGTAAGTTCTTTGCTCCATCTCAAAGATCTTCTATAAATTCATTAGTATTCTGGTCAGCGAACTCCATTGCTTGATACCACCTACCTACATTTGAAATTGTCATTGTTGAGCTCTACTGATAGCGCTAATGAAATATTTGGTACAATTGGCAAAAATGTCACATCGACAGCTTGAAAAAATTCATTCAATTAATATTTATTCTTTTTTTGATGATGTGAATATGCTGTATGTAGGTCATCTCTCAATGTTCGAAACGGAGTTATAGATAATAGGGTAGATCTCTGGTCCAACAAAATTAGAAAACAATATTTGATATTGTTTATTCTCGGAGAACAAACAATATTCAAAATGATCATGAAAAGGTCATTTTGATTCTTTTATCAGAAGTAGATTTTTTTGTCAAAACAATGTCGAAACTAGTACCTTAATCATAGATCGAAAAGTGTTGACATTGGTATATGCTCTCCGGTTTATTGTATTATAGCATCATGATTCCCGGGGCATAACTGGTGTCCCATCCGTAGTGAAAAAGTGAATATAATGTTTCTTATTCATTTTTGATGCATGTTTTGATCTCATTGCAATTTTACAAATGATGATCGAAATTCTTAAACACACTACCCTACCACTTTTGAACAAAGTGTTTTGAAAACACTTTTAGAGTCTTAATTCTAGGATGTTAAGTTGCTAAAGTAAAATGTGTCATCGAGTTTCATTCACGCATCTTGAAAACAGTGGAATCTCATAGCACGCATTCTTTTTTCATAGATTCATGCATTGTCATTGATCTTCTTTACGTGATATTCGAAGTATACTAAAAATGACTCACTTTTGCGAGTGGCATACTTGGGTTATAAAAGTTTGACAAACTGCAGCTAGAAGAAAGAGTGAAGTGCGTAGGATGATTTCCAACATGATATTGCAATTCTTTGCACTTTTATCAGGGCATTTAAAAAAGTGGTTCTAGCCAGGGACTAGTAAGATATCTATATGTGTATCTCGGTAGTCCATGTTCTGGCATAGGCAATCTATGAATTGAATGTATTGAGATATCATTGCAGTTCTTCGCACTGCAAGAACTCAATATCATGCAGGAAACATACATGTAATACCGCATAGCTTATCCTGCTTCCACCTGTAATTGCGTTTACTACTAAAAGCACTCGACCCTCCGCGTCTCGTGTTTTAAATGACAGACAGTTTGTTCAGTTATGGTAGAGGCACTGCAGGCTATGCGGTAATGAACATTTCCCATTCATGAAAGCAGCTTATCGAAAACTTGTTCGCAGCATGAATTTCCTCGCAGCTTGGTAGACAGCAGATGTCAGCTAAGATGTCAGTAGTGATCGTAGCATAATGGATGTTTTAAATCAAACCAATTTTAATCAAATGCTTGGCCGAGTTGAGTTGTTGGTTTGATTTGGGAAATGGAAACAAGATTTCTATGCTATGTTGTAAACATAGAGTAGGGATATATAGGTAGAGTGTCAACTCAAATAAGTATCTGTATACAGTGAAAATTTTTATATGAAAAGATTCAGTTTCTTGCGGAGATTACGTTCCCGTGGTTCAAAAAATTATTTGAGCAGTCCTACAGAAAGTCAAAATTTGCCGATTTATATACTGCCGAGATGACTTCTCTATGTAAGTAGTATTCAACAAGTTGGATATGAAAAGGAATGAATATTTGCTAATAGGCATCGCAACTAAGCGGAAATCAAGCTGATTATCAAGGGAATTTCATGATCCGCTTTATGATGAAAGTCTTCTTGAAAAAGTCGACATCTTTCTTGTGCTTTCTTGATTTCATGTTTCTAATTTATGAAAGCAATAGCAGGTCATCGAGTTGCCAATTTAACAAATATTACCCCTCCAAGGCTGTCATGACACGGACAGTCTGTAAAATAATATCATTTCTTTCTGTTTTGCTATCATGATCAGTCAATTCCTTTGTAATTTCTTCAAAACTGCATAAATGTGTATATCTTACATTTTAAAACAATTCCGACTGTATCTCCTTTGAGTTCATTTAATAAAATCGAAAGTGTATACACATTGGGGATTTAATAAATGCGGAGTTAGCACTCTACCTAACATACTTACTCTATGGTTGCAAACTTTAGAAATGGGGAAAGTCATGCAATTAAGCGAATACATTAAGAACGCGACTACACTGTAAATCGCGCAATACCATTCACATGCGAAGGATGCATGCCAAAATATGTTTTGGTATATTTCTGTATTCTCTTGGTATATATTTGTATGCTTTTCGTATGTTTTTTCAAATGTGATATGCTTTACATACTAAAGCCATACTAGCACAATGTTAAAAGAAAGCATAAATCATGTCCAAAGTATCTTGATTTCAGGCCTTTTGTCAATAAAGATCACGCTAATGTTACTACTGTTCTGTAAGTAGTGAGATAATGACATTCAAGAGTCATTCTTTCAATACTGAATTCGATTTTAATACACGTAAGTCTAAGGCATTTCATGAATGATCAATAAGATTTCAACCATCAACAATTATGCACTATGTAATTTTGAAATTAAGCATATTATCAATCCGAAATAAAAACACATTATAATTCATGAACGCAAAAATAGTCATGTTTGAGATATATAAGTCAACATGATTTCACTAAAGATATCGCTTAAATGAAATGATGTTTACCAACTTCGGTCATAAAGTAGAGTTAAATAAACGTCCTGTTAATGTTGGCAGACAAGTAGCATCGACCGCATATTCGTGGAGCATAAAATTCACAATAAATCTAATGTACTCAAAGATCACTCTATCAAACAAAAAATATTCACCACTTGTATTACCGAAAAAAGTTATTTGACAGTAGTATGTAATACATACATATTTTTGCAATGTGACTTAAAGTTTCACATACCAAATGGAATGCGAATAAGGCATACGAATAAGGATAAATTTCCATCGGGTTTTGTATATAAAACATACCAACAATTCGTATTTCAGTGTAAAACAGCCAATCACAGATAGAATGGTTCGTATCACTACATACCAATCACATACTAAAGTAAGTGAGATGTTGTATGAAAAACATACCTGATCTCTGTAGACATACCAGAATCTCGTATCAGATGTTAGTTTCAAATTGTATGTAATTTTGGTATATGTTTGTATGTAATTTTCGTATCCCGCGATTTACAGTGTAACATCAGAACTGACAGATTGCAACAATGACCAATGACATCGTGATCTATGTTCAGACGCATTAAAGATTCATAAAATGCTACATCACATTCACTGCGAACTAGAAACACGAGCAAGAATCGAGAGGTCCGTATCGTGTATCAAACTTGTGCAGCATTCTCATTAACTGATCCTATTGCAGGTATGACAATTTGAAGGATCATTTACATATATGCATTGATAATTATTGCGTTTAACTTTTTCATGTGTTTTTGTTCCGGACCTCTCACGTATTAGGACTTACCAACTAGGCGAAAAGGGTGTCAAGAATTATTAATAAGTAAACATTTATTAATGCCGATCATCAACATTGTGCATTTTGTCTTGAATGGTTGTAAATCTAGCTATGCATGTCATTCCAATTGATGATAATATCGAAAATACCTATCAACTTATGTTCAGTATTAGATTAACTGTCCTCTCCTTCCAGATATAGTTATTCAACGTCTATCATTCTCACCTCAAATTATAATTTGTAAATATCTTACTTCTGATTTCATTGTTATTCTGCAAATGTCATTTTATGTACTCCATACTTAGTCATTGCATAACCTGTCATACTTCTGTTATAATCTGATCAACGTGTTTTCATTCATTGGAAATATACGTTTCTGATATTCTGATATCTTTCAGCTAATTATGATCATTGTCTTTCATTATGACATGGTTTTCCTTCAGTATTCAGTAACTCGTGACATGACGAGCATTGGAAAATACATATGTTATCAAGGCTGAGTCTTAATTAATAATATTCATCGAGGCAAATCAAAAAGCATCATCGAAGACATCACTCAAAGGATTTGTAAAATGATATTATTTCTTCTGTATTGCTTTCACATGATAGAAAATTATTTGATTATTTCTCCAAAACAGTTGAAACGTACATCTCATATGCGGCATTAGATGCCGAAATAATTCATTTCATGAATCCGAAACTACCACATTGGAATGTACATGTAATTAGCACTGCTGATCAGTTGCTCCCTAGATAACCTAACTCTGTGCACCTTCTCATTCAATTATGACATTAGATAATTCATTGTGGTGATAATAGTTCATCAAACCAAAAAACACTCAAGAAAGAAAAGTCGAGGGAATCACATGTACTTAAACCAAAAACATGATTATCTGTTCATTCACTGATTCAGTTCTCTAGTATTTAGGGGGAAATAGAGAAGTTTTAACCACTTGGGCAAAGACAGCTCACCGCTACGTGTGTGAAGTTAGCGGAACCACTTTTATCCTTAAACTTAGATTTCTCAAAGACGAATGCGAATTTGTAGAATTTGAGCTCAGATTTGTGATCGGGAAGATGAAATTGATAAAGTAGAATTTGTTTTGAATAGAGGCACGTTGCATTAAAAAGAACTCCTTTGTGTAGCACCGTTAGCTTCACACACGTGCATGATCACATTGCAATTTTGCCGTTTTTAGCTACATTGTTATGAAAAGTGAATTATATAATTGAGATCACAACAACAATGTGTATCAGGTATGTGACAGAATAAAATTGATTTGCTGCGCCTATCAGTGAGACTAATAAATTGGTTCCGCTAGTTTCACACCGGAACCTTCTTTATCTTTAAACTTGGATTTTTCAAAAACGACTGCGAATTCGTGCAATCTGAGCCCAGATTCGTCATCAGGAGGCGTTAATAGATAAAGTAGAAGTTGTTTCGAATAAAATTACGTTGTAGTAAAAATAGTTTCACTGGGTAATTCTGCTAACTTCATATGCGTCCCACCGCCTGTGATTATCGGCATCTTCTGAAATCACGTCGTCCATGATGGATGCATCTGTACAATTGTTCTTGTACCAGGATAGAAAGATTTCATGTATAGCTGAAATATGTAGTTTTGTTCGACAGAATTTCGATAGTTTTGTTCGACATTGTGATATATATATATATATATATATATATATATATATATATATCACATCATATAGAATCATCCTCAGCGGTCACAAAGTTATAAAATTGCATAAAATTCACATTATATACAAATTTACATCTGTTCACGAGTCAAGGTCATCAAGCATGGTTCCACTCTACGTCATCGATAATGATGTTACAAGCTCAGAAGAAGAACATGTGATCCATTCCGTTCATTTGATAATAGATTATTGTTTTCCTTTATCATTATGGATTCAAGAATTAGTGGCTGTCTGAAACGACCAACAATAGTGAAATTCTCAGCCTTAGGGCTATGATCGTGCATAGATATCTCTGTAGCGGTGGGATATCCACGCAAATGCTCACTGATACGAGTATTGAAATGTCTCTTAGTGGCACCGACGTACCGCATGGAACAGCGGTCACAACTGTATTGATAAGTAATATTCGATTTAACGCCATAAAGGACAGGATCTTTGTTATGAAAGAAATCCTTTAATTTAGAAGTTTTATATGCAACTTTTATTTCAGAATTTTGAAGACAACGGTTCAATTTCTCAATTTTAGACTGCAGCTCTTTTGAGCCTTCTTGAATGAACGGAATGGACCAATAGACTTTAGTTTTATCCTCTTTTTCAGATTCGCATGCACTTTGAACACCCTGTTCAACTTTCTTCTTGATGCGATCAATCAGATCGTCCGTAAAACCATTCAATTTGAAGACGCTACGAATACGAGAAGCAGCCTTTTCATACAAATGGCTATCTGAGCAAATTCTTAAGGCTCTATAAAACAAAGAGCGAATGGCCGCGGTTTTATAACTGATTAGTGCATATGCAACAGAAGGAGTATAGACTCCCGTGTTAGTGTCATTTAAGTCATTTAAGTCAATTTCAAATTTGCTATTCTTGAGAGTGAGTTTAGTATCAAGAAAAGTAAGAGACTTTTCGACACTTTCTTCGCAAGTGAACTGAATGTTTTGATCCAATTCATTTAGAAAATTCAAAAAACCTTTAGCCTCTTCGTCACTATGAAAGATCAAAAAGCAATCATCGACATAGCGACGATAGTAGATTGGCAACTTGCCGTCGTACTTACTAAAATTGCTCTCAATTATATCGAGGGCAAAAGCAGCCATTGTGGGCCCCAAAGGAGACCCCATGGCCATCCCTTCAAATTGATAATACAAATCATTATTAAAGCTAAAACGAATATTCGTGCATGCAAGCTCCATAAGAGACTTGAAGGCTGTTTCATTTACTGGAAATTTGGAAAAGTCGATCAATGAGGAAATATGGTCGATTGTCTTTCTCACGGGAATGTTAGTAAATAAGTTCCTCGCGTCAAAGCTATACATTTTCAAATCATCTTGCGGCAAAGATAAATTTTTGAGAGACTCGACAAACTGAAAAGTGTCTTTCAGACTGTATTGGGTAGGAATGTATTTTTTCAAATGGCTATCAAGCCAATTGGCTAAATTAGCAGTGAACGTGTTGCGCATACTAAGAATTGGGCGGTAGGGCGGACTCGTCTCACTTTTATGGACTTTAGGGAGTCCATAGAGCCGCGCTGGTTGAGAACCACAAGCTTTCATCAACTTAAAAAGCGAATCATTTATCAGCTTCTTTGATTTTAAGTTTTGAAGTTTCCGATTAAATCTATCTTCTTCAAGTATGAAGGGCTCCTTCTTCGAGCGTTTATCGACTTTGTATTCTTTAAAGCGGTCATTGTCATTGAAGATTTCTGTTAATTTCTGATTATACGAGTCTCTGTCATCAATAAGGATACCATTCCCTTTATCAAATTTGGAGATAAAGAGATTTTTGTTCTTTGCCAAATTTTTGATTACTTTTATTTTGGACCGCCAAGCTTTGCTGACTCTATGTTTGTTATAATAAGCCTTAAAAGAATTGCGAAATTGAGAAAGAAAATTCTCATCAAAATTTGGTTCATCAAGTTGCTTGATTTTACCCATCAACAACTCAGTTTCAGATTTTTCTTCATTTGTGCGCAGGTTGGTATGTGGAAAACACATAGAGAACCCTAACGAGAGAATTTCTTTTTCAGCTTCAGAAAGAGAAACCGAAGATATGTTCAATATCGGAGAAGACTCAACTTTTCCTTTATGTATAGCTTTGACGTGAAGAACTTATTTACTAACATTCCCGTGAGAAAGACAATCGACCATATTTCCTCATTGATCGACTTTTCCAAATTTCCAGTAAATGAAACAGCCTTCAAGTCTCTTATGGAGCTTGCATGCACGAATATTCGTTTTAGCTTTAATAATGATTTGTATTATCAATTTGAAGGGATGGCCATGGGGTCTCCTTTGGGGCCCACAATGGCTGCTTTTGCCCTCGATATAATTGAGAGCAATTTTAGTAAGTACGACGGCAAGTTGCCAATCTACTATCGTCGCTATGTCGATGATTGCTTTTTGATCTTTCATAGTGACGAAGAGGCTAAAGGTTTTTTGAATTTTCTAAATGAATTGGATCAAAACATTCAGTTCACTTGCGAAGAAAGTGTCGAAAAGTCTCTTACTTTTCTTGATACTAAACTCACTCTCAAGAATAGCAAATTTGAAATTGACTTAAATGACTTAAATGACACTAACACGGGAGTCTATACTCCTTCTGTTGCATATGCACTAATCAGTTATAAAACCGCGGCCATTCGCTCTTTGTTTTATAGAGCCTTAAGAATTTGCTCAGATAGCCATTTGTATGAAAAGGCTGCTTCTCGTATTCGTAGCGTCTTCAAATTGAATGGTTTTACGGACGATCTGATTGATCGCATCAAGAAGAAAGTTGAACAGGGTGTTCAAAGTTCATGCGAATCTGAAAAAGAGGATAAAACTAAAGTCTATTGGTCCATTCCGTTCATTCAAGAAGGCTCAAAAGAGCTGCAGTCTAAAATTGAGAAATTGAACCGTTGTCTTCAAAATTCTGAAATAAAAGTTGCATATAAAACTTCTAAATTAAAGGATTTCTTTCATAACAAAGATCCTGTCCTTTATGGCGTTAAATCGAATATTACTTATCAATACAGTTGTGACCGCTGTTCCATGCGGTACGTCGGTGCCACTAAGAGACATTTCAATACTCGTATCAGTGAGCATTTGCGTGGATATCCCACCGCTACAGAGATATCTATGCACGATCATAGCCTTAAGGCTGAGAATTTCACTATTGTTGGTCGTTTCAGACAGCCACTAATTCTTGAATCCATAATGATAAAGGAAAACAATAATCTATTATCAAATGAACGGAATGGATCACATGTTCTTCTTCTGAACTTGTAACATCATTATCGATGACGTAGAGTGGAACCATGCTTGATGACCTTGACTCGTGAACAGATGTAAATTTGTATATAATGTGAATTTTATGCAATTTTATAACTTTGTGACCGCTGAGGATGATTCAATAGATGAATCGAAACTAGTCCGGAACCAGTGTTTTTTATCTTTCATATATATATATATATATATATATATATATATATATATATATATATTTATATATATATATATATATATATTATACAATGTATATAATAAGCTTATTATTTTCTTGCGTATACCAAGTTCTATATCATAGCATTCATAGACATCCCTGATTAAATTGCAGTCTGTTTCATAAAACTGTATTTTGTTTGTTCAGCATTTTACCGATAGCATTTTACATGATAGAAAAGGTTAAAACCAATTATACTAAAATTTCGAAAATGTTCTTTATCAAATAATTAATTATTCATTAATATTCATTATGATATGATGAATAATGATATTATGATATTATAAATTTTGATATTTTAAAAATAAATATGAAACAAAACCACTGTCGGAGAAAACCATGTGTCGAACAAATGCCTAAAATCCATGATATCTTATTGTCGAGCAAAACTACTACATTCATAGCTACATACAATACATTCGTAATGCGAATTCAAGGGCTAATTTTGATGTGAAAAAATTATTTCCATTATAAAAGCTTGTTGTAGTCTTACATCTAGAGTACATTAGATAGATCGTCGATAGTGAATGATGTAATCATCATCCACAAACCTTCCCTTTGAAGGGATCTTAATGAACCTCTCGATTCTTCCTGCCGAAACGTGTTTTCCAATGCATATGCTTGCCCAGAGTTGGAAGTGGGTCCTGGGTCAGGTGGGTCAGTGGGTCATGTTTTTCCGAAAAGTTGGTGGGTCAGGTCGGTCGTAGGTCACATATGCCGTGGGCAGTGGCGGCTCGCGGGTATTTTCTATGAAGAGGCAAAAAATGAAAAATTAGATTTTAACTATGAAGCAAAAGCCAGAAGTGGTTTGACACGCTTCACAAATGGATATTTTAAAATTAATTAATTCCCAAAATTAAAGGTATGTGTCGCCAAAATAAGTCATACAATATCGGCCTAGTAAATTATAATGTAAAATAGGGCCTACTTTGAAAAGGACAACACAGAATGAGTTTAGCATGGCATTGTAATGCTTATTTATTTTTCGTACCAATAAGCAGCATTGAAAGTATGCTTTTTTCCCGATTCCGAAGATAAGTTTGGTGTTTCTCTTCCTCTCCTCTTGATGTCCAACTTTTCCTGAATAGATAAACGTGAAAACGGCTTTTCGAGAATGCTGTCCATATAGGGAACCTCCTCTGCTGTGCATATTTCATTCGCAGCGGACGCCATAGCGAAGCAGCAGTACCGAACGTCGAACGCGAATAATGGCTGAGGCATGCCTCCCTTTCACATTGTAAACAAGCAGCTGAATGAATCAGCCAATCAATCACGTGTCATCAAAGTTTTCTACCGCGCATAACACTGTGAGGTGAGGCACGCCTCCCTGTGTTGTGATACAGCAAGTTTGATATCTGCGCTGCTCGGCGGCTGAGGCGTGTTGCCGTGTTATCAATGTTACTATTTTAATGAATTAAACAAAATAGAGTAGAAAAATGTCAGGAATATAAAATATCTTGCCGCAGAAAATCATGGGGAGGCAATGCCTCCCTCGCCTCCTCTGACGAGCCACCACTGGCCGTGGGTCAGACTTTGTTGACCCACTTCCAACCATAGTTTGACCCATGATAGATTTGACAATTTCAAATGCTGTAAACTTCATTTATTCGTATTCTTATCATACTTGAAAAATTATTAAGTCAGTGTCACTGAAAGGGGTGATGGTGCACACAGTCAAAATATGCAACACTATTGACTTTCACACGCATACAGTTTCGAAAGGGGGCGGAGCTCACACAAATTAAAGGGTCGAAAACAATTGCTGCTGCCTACTGAGAGATGTTGGTTAGTGGAGAGAAGTTGTTAGAGTACAATTGTGTATGCTCGATTCTCGGTCACTATGGCTGACGATACCCAATGATGTGTGACCTTGATTTCAGAGATACATGTACAGCTACTGAAGAAGTCAGGTATTCAGATGTTTTATTCATCTTGAAAATTTTCTTGCAATGCCAGATGACCTTCGTTTTGTTTGTTTCGTTTGGTTTTGTTGGTCTTTCGTAGAAAATATCCTCTGGTAGAGATTAGAATGGTAAATCTCTTGTAAAGATCGATCAGAGCCTACATATTTTTGAAATATGTAATTGATAAAATATCTTGATAATATACATACTTCATATCTAAAGTATTTAGTCGTTCAGTCTACTTTCGCAACGTACTCGCACATGTAGCGACACTCATATATATCAGTTAATCTATATGTACATTGTAAGCTAATTAATGAATTATAATCTTGTCATCGTGCAATTTTTTATTCACGCGTTACGCATGCTTACTCCATTTAATTTTCAATGAATGTCATTCTTACATCAAATATACAACATTCTACTTAAATCTAACACTAGAGGAAGTAAATGAAATTTGAATCGATTGCCATGCAGAAGCAACAAAATATTGTTACATTGAAATAAGGGAGGCCATTCCTGGATGTATTTATAATTAAAATATTGCCACTGGCTTTCTCAGGAAACTTATGTTTATTTCGTCCAATATTTCGTCCTTCTTCCACAGGGACAGACGTTAGACTGACACGGCATTACAAGATGATCGGGTCATGATTACATTTCAGCTAGTGACATGCAGCACTATCAATAACAAAAGGAAACAAAGGTAAGCAAGTCACTATAGAAAGTAAGTAAGTCACATCTGTACAGTAAGAAGTCACTATCTGCGATACTACTCTCGAATGAACGGGAGTACCACCTCATCAACGCAACCATTGATTAGAGAGTGTAAATTACCATCTCGTTGGATATACATGTACATGGCTTCTCTTGCTCGTCTTGCGGAACCATCTCTTATTGTCTCCACTACTTTCCACTCAATGTTGTCTTCAGGCAGGGATGTGTGCTCATCGATGAAATGCTCATATACTGCCGAGGTTCTGGTCTTGATATGCTCCTTGATTCTGGATTTCACTGTTCTCTCTTTTTGACCAATGTACTTCAATCCGCATAGTTTCCATCTTATTTCATAGATCACGTTCTTCATATAGCATCGCTTCTCTTTCTGTCCAATCGTGCAGGTCCAGCAATCTAGTTTGCATATCGGCTTCTCCCTCTGCTTACGCCATCGGTGACTTAATGGACGTTCAGTTCCATATATAACTCTTATTTTGTTTTCCATCTTACACTGTTTGGTTAATTTTCCAATTCTTCTCCAGGTTTGCTCGTCAATGAATAGGATCTTCAAATAAGTTAGGGCTCTTCTTCTTCATTACGGGCTCGTCTCTCAATAGGTTGGTCATAATATCTACCAATCCATTTCTTAGGATAACCATTCTCTGTAAATCGATGACGAAGTGACCCTTTAGAACTTGCCAATTGAGAAGAAGATGCATTTCGTGTTGTTCTCCAGTTTTCACCAATAAGAAGTCCTCGTTTTCTGCTATCCGGTACAAAAAAGGAGAAAGGTAAGCAACAATTGCTGTGAAATGGTTTCACATATAAGGAGAATTGAAACTGGCTCGGCTCCTCACATAACTTCACAAAGGAATCGAGGAAAGGCTTCATTTATTGATTCCTCCAAAGTGAAAGCTATGTTTGGATGCACTTGATTTGCCACTCTCAGTATATCCAGAAAATTAACCAATTATTGGAAAATTAACCAAACAGTGTAAGATGGAAAACAAAATAAGAGTTATATATGGAACTGAACGTCCATTAAGTCACCGATGGCGTAAGCAGAGGGAGAAGCCGATATGCAAACTAGATTGCTGGACCTGCACGATTGGACAGAAAGAGAAGCGATGCTATATGAAGAACGTGATCTATGAAATAAGATGGAAACTATGCGGATTGAAGTACATTGGTCAAAAAGAGAGAACAGTGAAATCCAGAATCAAGGAGAGTAGTAAGAAAACGGCGAACACCCGACCGGCGCCCCCCCCCCCTCTGGAACGACAGAGGTGGTGGTCGGCCGCCGTGGTGCTTCGAGTCTGACTCCCCCCTCTGGAACGACAGAGGTCTGTCGTGGTGTGCCGGCCAGGTTGGTCCACGTTCACAAAATGTTCGCTGACGTCCCCCCCTCGAAAACGACAGAGTGTGAGACTCGGGTGAGTTGGCCTCGGGTTGACGTGGGCGACCGCCTAGGTTGACGTGGGCGGCCGTCTAGGTTGTCGTGGTGGAATGGTGCAACGGACTTTAGATTCGTGATCAGCGTCAAATTCTGCATCGGTATGGTGAATTTGAAAGCAATCGGCGAGAAAAAATGTTTCTTCAAAATTTTGACAGAGTTAAAATGTTGGACGTTTTGGGCTGTAGCGCCAAAACGAAGCATCGGATGGGAAAATGGAGGCCAGATTTGTAATCAGCGTGAAATTCTGCATCTGTATGGTGAATTTGAAAGCAATCGGAGAGAAAAAGTTTCGCTGACGTTGCCCCCCTCGGCACCGACCTTCCAACTTTGCTTTTAGTTGACGGATTTTATCGTGCAATAGCTCGTTTGAAAGCTAAGAGTGAGACACATTCACTGAAAGATACGGCTTGTTCCTATCTGTCTTCGTTTAGATGTGAGACACCCTTTAAGATTTTGGGAGATTGGCGAAAAACGACAGAGTTAGAATTTCCCAAGAAACAGTTCCAGCCGGCGAACAAAGGCTCAGATTGGTAAACGGAGGCCAGATTTGGAATCAGCTTGATGTTATTGTCCAATGAGGATCATCATCCAATGAGAATCAAGCATTTCTTTAAAAATAGTGAATCTTCCACAGTGAGAATCATTCCATCGTTGAATCACACGAGTGACGGACGCACATTTTCTCTCTCTACTTCCCTGTTCTATTATCCAACTAAAATGGTAAGTCGCTACCTCTCTCCCTCTCTTCCCTTGAACGTAAACTTAATACAGTCTTTTTCATTTTCAGGCATCTACTCCATCTGCTGCACTAGTAGGACAAAATGGCGGTCAAACGTTACAAGGTTCGCTACGATCAGATCATCTACAACTGAGGCCAGTGGAAGAAACAACCAAGGTACATAATCCTACACCGCTACAGCGTAAATTTAAACAAGTTTTGCGTTATGACGATCATAGCGTAGTACTCCAAACGGGAATGCTCCCTTCCACGGATGTCAAGATAATGCACAATCAGTATGGGGACTACATACTGATCCCCGTGAGTCCGTACATTCGCCACCAACTTGATATTATTGAGGAGTACGTGACATTAAATATGGACATTCCTACTCCTCTTACTCAAGAGTGGAAGGCGAGAGATGACAAGGATACTCCCTATAGAAAGATTTGGGATGGTAATCACATTTGCCTACCGGTATTACATTGGTGTACTTACTATAAGAAGGAGGGAGATCAATCAATACCCATCAGATGTGACGAGCTCGGAGAAGGTACTTGGGATATCCTTTTTAAAGCGAATGGGCTATATTATGGTCGCCACAAGGATAATAAAATAGCCTCTCTCTCCATGCATATGGAATCCATCCTATATATTTCAAAACCACCCAACATGGACGACATAATTGATCAAATCCTTAACAGCAGTGGTACGAAGCGCAAGTCGGAGAAGAATGATGCCTCAAAACGCAAATCAAAGAAGGAGAATTACTAGTCCTTTCCTAACTCTACCCTATGACAATTCGCTTATGTGCTTTGAGTGTCGTAGACGTGGTCTTATTAGATACATTTTACTTCTTCGTTGCCATCACATCATTTGTGTATTTTGTCGTGAAAAGCATCGATGTAATTCTTCATTTTGTAATATGTTATAGAACGTTTCCTTAGATGTGTAAATTTCCGTTTTAGGCTTCTATCATCATTTTTATGGATTGTGAGGGTGAACCTGTACAGGAGCTCAGTGCTATTGCTATGAACAATTGGACATATCAGATTGTCAGTGTCTATCATCAACATGCCAACTGCGATCCCAATGTTGATCAATGGGCGAGAAAACACATTCATGGACTTAATCTGAAATATTTGCAAGACTATGGCTTTTCTTGTGAGAGTGCTCTTCTTATTGACTTTAAACGATGGTTAGCTGCTTTCAATGTTATACGCATCTTTTGTAATAATCCTGGTAAGGAGAGGAAAGTATTTCCCAATTTAATCATTGATGATATTTTGCTCCCGCCTTGGGATAGTAGAGTGAATCAACGCTACCATGAAGTCACGAAACGTTTTAAGGATTTGTGTGTTCCTATTTTGTCTGTTCGTTGTAGTAGCTACGTTCATAACCAATGCTTCTTTCCTCCTTACCTCAACACTGCTAAAGTCCTGTATGGTTATCATTGCTCGCTGTATGATAGTTACCAGCTGTATCTATTTTATCTGTTTCAAACCATTGATTTATAATGCATGCTTGTTACCGTTATTCAATAAATGTTACTATGAGAAGAGTTGTTTTCATGCAATGGATGGGTTAGATAAAGGGCGATCATGTCTTTCTCAAACGACTGCGGAACATTACATTTTTATAGGCAAAGTTTAAAAGGAGCTGTTCAAGATTATGTGATAAATTTTCATGAAGATGAGACGGACATCGAAGCAGTGGTCGATGATGCTAGCACTCTATTTCTAGAGTTAATGAATACATTCTCTGATAGCATTGTCATGGCGCGATTAGTTGCAAAAATTAAGTTTAGTCATTTTGGAAAGGAAGAGGTGGAAACTCGCTCTTTCCATTTTGCTTCTTATTCAATGGAAGTGGTAGATCACCCCAAAGAATTTTTTAAAAGACATATGATAAAAATTGCTGAACGTCTTAACGCATTTAACCATCATGGCAGCAGTCTAGTGATTGAAGCGATTTCAGATATTCACATTCAACTTTCGATAAAGAAAAATTGAAAATGCAGTGGTACTTGATTGTAGCACAACTGGTTTTCGAGCTATGCCTGCTCACTCTCGAAGTATATTCCTTCTGTACATGCGTCTATTATTTAGAAAAGGTTAGCAAATTCATATCTTCAAAAAGACTTGCTATAGACATCAGTAACGGTGAAACTATGTGTTGTGATGTATGTAAGCGAAAGGATGGAAATGAAAAGCGCATCTTCAAGAGATGTAAGCATGCTTTTTGTCAACGCTGTTTCATACGTAATTGCATTCAACTTTGCAAATGTAGCCACTGTGATATTGCTCATTTCGAGTGTCACTTATGTCGCAATAGTTAGTATCTATGCAAATGTGGTAAAGATAGGTTTTAGCAAAGACTAACACGGAAAATGGCGAAACGTAAAATGACGAAACGTAAAAGTCAAAAGTCTTCAAAGTTTTCTTCAGCCATTCAAGCTCTCCGACGAATGAAAGCAAATCAGCGATACAATGCTATACGACATGCTAACGACAAATTCATTCGTGAAATTATTTCTCATGTGAGAAAGTTGAGGACGAAGAAATTAGCACCAAAACAACTAAAGCTACTTAAGCGATATGCTACGAAATTGCGTTTCATCTCCAATCCTAAAGTCACCCTTCAAAGAAAGAGGGAAACTTTAACACAAAAGGGCGGTTTTCTTCCAGCGTTACTACCGATGTTAGCTCCTGTCGTGGGTAACCTATTGGGTAATATCTTTGGCTCTAAGCGTTAATTATGCAAATGTTGAATCTCAAAGTATTATAATGGATTTCAGACTTCAATGTGATAAAGTTCTGACTGTATCAGGTCCATCTCATGCAGGTAAAACTGTTTTCACGCTGAATTTATTGGATAAATGAAGGAAGTTGTTTAAGGAACCTATCAATCGAGTGATTTGGTGTTATGGTACTTATCAACCGTCGCTGTTTCAGGAATTGCAAAGTCGCAACTTTATTCGACATGAAGGAATTATTGCAGTGGATAAACTTCAGTCTAATGATGTTGTTGTATTGGATGATCTATTAAAAGAAAGTAAGAATTCAAAAGATGTTACAGATATATTAACTCGCGCAGCACATCATAAAAGGTGCTTTATCATCTATATTACACAAAATTTGTTTCCTGATGGAAAAGAAGCTCGTATACGAAACCTGAATACACACTATTATGCTATTTTCAAGAATCCGCGAGATAAAAGTCAATTTGAAATTTTAGCGCGACAAGTTGCACCCAGAGAATCAAAAGCCTTAATTGAAATTTTTCAAGCAGCTACTGAAAAACCATACGGTTACTTATTCATTGACTTTACGCAAGAGTGTCCGGAAGAATTTAGATTTCGAAGTGATATTTTGAAAACTCCCATGGTTATCTACAAACTATGAGTTCTTATTCTCGCATGATTGTTATTCCTCAGGATGAATATGTACAATTGACTGCCATGCAGCAAGTAAAGCAACCTCTTGCAAATCAAATGTATAGGAAAGAAATAGATTATCAGCAAAATGTTCACATCAAAGATCCACATCGTGCTGTATTATTACAATCGGAAACTGTTGAGCAATTGAAAACCTTGAAGAATAAGATGCGTGACTCTGTATCGACTGCTACACCTTTAGCATCTCGCGCACATGCCATATCTCTTTTCAATAGTATTGGACCCCACCTCAATGTAAATGATAGAGGAGAAATCATTACAGATTAAAATAAAGTGATTGATGCTTCACGTTATGAAGACTTGATTCAGTATGCGACACGTAGAAAGCGCCGTCAGGGCTATGTTCCAACTGGTTGGTCATACTTTCTTAAACTATTGAAAAAGCATAATGTGCCAAAATTTGCTTTGAATAATGAGACATTGAAAGAACTTGATTCAACAGTGGCTACTGCTCCAATGCTTCAGACGATGAAAATGCCAACAAATTGGTTTAAGACGTCACCTGCTACATCCCCTCCCACACTCACTAAGCAAACAAGAGGAAGAACTCGACGTAGATCTACGCCACCACTAAAACTAGTAAAAGGAAAACGTAAAACAGCTCCTCCTAGGAAATACATGTTCTCAGACTATTAATATGAAGCAGATGTGTTGCTTGCCATGTAATGAGCCGCCAGAGGTGAATGTCGTTGTCACTTGCACTTGCTGCGCCAGCTCTCACAATGAAAATCCTAACCAATGTGAACACGATCGCAAAACCGCTAAAGCTAAATGCTGCAGTTGTTGTAAATGTAGAAAGGCAAGAAAGCAAAAAGATGAGAAGGAGGAAAAAGAGTCAGTCGTCATCGACTGAACGTTTGAAGTCAATCTATTATGATGTAAAACATCCGGCAGGATTTGCATCGATCAAGAAATTATCAAAAGCGAGTGGTCTTCCACAATCACAAGTGAAACGATGGTTAAAGGGTCAGGCTACCTATACACTCCACAAACAAGCGAAAAAGAAGTACCGCACCCGCCATTATATTGTTTATGACATCGATGAACAGTGGCAAGCAGATTTGTGTGATGTCGCCTCCATTTCAAAACATAACTCGGGCAATAATTTTATTTTAACCGTCATTGATATTTTCTCGCGTTATGCGTGGGCTCAACCTTTAAAAACTAAAGAAGGGAAAGGAGTAGCAAAAGCATTCCAAACAATTTTTCGAGAAGGTCGCATTCCAAAAAGAATTCAGAGTGATCAAGGAAAAGAGTTTGAAAATCAGCATGTTAGAAGATTATTTGAGAGGCATGACATTGAGTTGTTTAGTGTAAAGAGTGCTTATAAAGCTGCACTCGTTGAACGTTTTAATCGCACATTAAAAAATCGCTTGTGGCGACATTTTACTGCCAGCTTGACACAAAATTGGACAAAGGTTCTACAAGACACACTCCATGCCTACAATCACTCTATCCATCCTTCTATTGGACTCAGACCAGTAGATGTAAATGCTGACAATGTAGATAAAGTGCGTGAATCATTCCAACGTAAACGCACTCATGTGAAAAGTGATGTGAAAATTGGTGATAAAGTTCGTATCTCAAAAGTGAAAAGTGTTTTTGCTAAAGGGTACCTTCCGAATTGGACAGAGGAGGTATTTTCAGTATCAAGGATTAATCAAAAAGACTCTCCCACCACCTACAAGTTGAAAGATTACGATAATGAAGAAATTGAGGGTAGCTTTTACCGCGATGAGATTGAGGTAGTCACTGAAAGTGAAACATATTTGGTAGAGAAAATCATTCGATGTAAAAAACAGCAAGGTGAAGAATGGTGTCTTGTTAAATGGACTGGTTATCCTTCAAGTATGAACTCTTGGATGCGTCGTGCCGACATCTTTCATCTAAGTGATCGACAGTGATTCATGAAAAGTTGTAACTAACAATGTTTAGGGTTTGAGCTATGAATCCAACTGCCTCATTTTATTCACGACCCTCCTATGTAAGTGGTGGAGGACAAATTTACATCGGCGCTCGCCGCCAACGTGGAGGTATCATACTTGGTGCACTGAAATCTGTTGTAGCACCTCTCATATCCAATGTCGGTAGATCTTTAAAACGAAATGTTTTAAGTAATGCCGTTGGCTTTGCTGGTGATGTTGCTAGTGATCTTTCCAGAGGTAGAAGTTTTAAGAGCAGTTTGTTGAATCGTGGGAAGTAACGCGGTTTAAAAACATTGAAGCAGACCTTTGCTGGCGTTACTCAAGGAAAGAAATCGCCTAAACGAATGAATAAAGGAAGAAAGAAACATCGCGGAGCTGGTAAGGTGCGATCTTCAGTCAAAAGGCATTCACGCAAACGTCGCAGAGGCTCTAATCATTCATCAAGCGCTAAACGACGACGCTGCTATAACTTCTAATCATGGAGTGTAAAACTTCCAGTTTTTGTTTGTTTGATCAACAAGCCATACAGACAGATATTCTTAGTTCAAGTATTGTAGATTATCATCCTCGAACAGCTGAGAATGCTGGCCCCATTGAATTTGTCATTCCTGGTGGTAGTGATGACTACATAGATTTGAGTTATGCGATGGTTGATTTGAGGTTTAGAATTCAGCAAGCAGATGGAACTGCTATTGAGGATGTGCATAAAGTTGGACTGAACAATTTACCATTGACTACATTACTTCCTGATGTTTCTCTAACGATTGGAGAGCAGCAGGTGGAAGGTGGTCAAAGCGATTATCCCTATAAATCATATTCAGTCATGTATCACAGTTTCATCCAGCAGCACAAAAAAGTCATATGGAAGCCATGGGATGGTACAGAGATGAAGCAGGAAAATTTGATGTTGAAACAAACAGTGGCTTTGTAAAGCGATCTGCTATGATTAAAGATAGTAAAGTATGTCAGTTATATGGTCCGCTGAATTTAGACTTCTTTAGACAGTCAAAGTTTTTACTATGTAATACCATCATGCGACTCAAGCTGACATTGAATAAGCCTGACTTTGCGCTGAATGCATTTGGTAAAGTTGACAATTTTAGAATTCATGTGGAAGATATTGCACTTTACATTCGTCGAGTAGTACCGAATCCAAGTGTCATTAGAGGACATGCTGAAGGTCTTAACCGCCAAAATGCCATTTACCCCGTTCAGCATACAAAGCTTCTCACCTTTACAATTCCGAAAGATCAAAAGAGTTTCATGAAAGTTGGCCTCTTTCCATCGGAAGCACCGAAGCTCCTCATGGTGGCAATGGTTGAAAATGATGCATTTAATGGTAATATAAAGAAAAATCCTTTCAATTTTAAACAGAATCAGTTAAGTGAAATTGCTTTACGTGTAAATGGTGTGAGTCATCCTGGTCCACCCTACAAACCAGATTTTTCTCCGGATCAATTTATGCGCAGTTATGTTGGTTTTATGGATGTCTTTGGCTTTTACAACACAGACGACACCAACGGGCTTACAATGAAAGAGTTTAAGAGTGGATATACTATTTATGCATTTGATTTGACTGCTGACAGCGATATTAGTGCACCCTATCGTCAAGCGAACGTGCCTCATAATATTCGTTTGGATTTGACGTTCAAAACAACGCTAGCTGCGACGATCAATGTATTAATTTATGCAGTCTTCGATACAAATATTGAAATTACAAAGTATCGTGACGTGATTCTTCAGTATAATCGTTAATGAGTTGGTTGACTGCTGACGATATTAAGACTAAAGTGCAGCGTAATGCAGACGAAGCGACGTTGAAAGCTTTCGATAATATCTATTCGCTCGATACCTTACCACCTGCAGTAAATCACTATCCCATCTTTATTGTGCTAAACACTCATTCGCAGAATTTAGGCGGTGAGCACTGGAAAGCGATCTTTATTGGAGAAGACCGACGTGGTGGACTATTTGACTCTCTTGCTCAACCTCCAAATATACCAACACAGCAGTGGTTGAGAAAACATACGCGTCAATATCAGCGAAATGAACGCATACTACAACATCCACTTTCATCAACGTGTGGTGCTTTTGTACTGTACTTCATCTTAAAACGTTTACATGTATCTCGATTTGTATCTGTTATTCAAAACTTTTCATGTAATCCATCCTCTAATGAAAAAATGATTTGTAAGTTCTATCATGATTTGAAATAAAAACATCATGTTGGAAAAATTGTTTTTTATTTTACAATCCGCTGGATACGTACATACTCGATGAGATAGTCTAGGATCACATTTGCTTGTACATGAGATTTTAGTCCAGTAATGATCACTTTACTATTATGAAAGATTGCCACATGCACAGGTAACCAACAACTAATGAGAGCTGCAGGAAAAAGTTCGGGTTCATAACACAAATTGTAACTGCTGGTACGATTCTTCAAAAATGATACACTTTCACTCAATTGAGTAGAGATCACCATATTGTCCACAGTCAGATTCGACATCACACACCTCTCCCTCTTCCATATCCGACGTAGTAGTCTCTGTAGCTCTAAGCGCATTGACTGCGCCGATGAATGAGAAAGGGCGCCGAGAATCTGTACAGTTCCATTTGGGAAGAGTTGAAGATTCCGTGAATTGTTCATCTTCACCACTAACATTTGAGGTTGGCCTGGGTAATACTTGCTGTTTGGAAGGTGTTGGTGTAATGTTGTGAGATCGATTTTGGTGTAGAGTCTGAAGCGACGGAGAATGTTGACGATGGTGTAGCGATGGCGCTTCATGATGAAAGAATGAGTAAATTGAGCGATGTACCTTCCTTTTATACTTTTTCCAACTACCTTGATGAAATGTGAAGTTAGTATGGAGTTGGGAATGATAGAGTTGAATTCGCCGTTTGTTGACGCGCAACCATATGCGATTTCCAATACGTGAATCTCTTTTCATATAGAAGTATTTCAAATCCTTCATGATATGATGTAGAGATTGAAAATGACGATAAGATAAAACAAACTCTCTTCTCACATTTCCAGTTGAATCTTTGAAATAGACGTTTCGATCATGATCCGTTTCAATACGTTGTAGAGAATCTAATTTCCAACTCATGGTGCGTGGTAGTCATGTTTGATTAAGATTTGCATAGTAGGGCGATGAACTCACGACGAATAAATGTCATGATGGAGCGATGTATGTATCTTCTATACTTCTCCCAATTGTATTTGCGAAATGAGAAACAGTTTGCGGAATGAGAATGGCAGATTTGAATTTCATTGTTGCGACGTTGAAGCCAAACTTGATCACCCAAGGAGATGAATCTTAATGTTTCAAAATATTCCAAATCCCTCATGATATCATTGAGGTTGACAAATTGTCGCCATGTAATACCTCTTGCAGTATGACCATGAGAATTTTTGAAATGTACGTTTCCATCACGATCAACTCTGACATATTGTAGAGAGTCCAAAATCCAAGTCTTCATGATGTTATGCAAAGCCGCAGATCAGCAATATCAAAATGTCGTTTTATCATATTTTGCTTAGCAATGCGGCCGCAAATAGATTTGTTAGTAATCGAGCCGCACTCTTTTCTACTCCCATTGATCATACACAACAGCTAAATGGAAACTTGGAAGTGGGTGTCACTCAACTTGTTCATAGCAACTGTGTCTATACTTTTGATCATGAGGTGATGACTATTAATATGAGACGCACAGCTGCTTACCAATGTGAAAAGGGCTGCCGAGTATACATTCCACAGTGGCCAAAGAAAGATCTCTTATCATGTAAAAAGTTTATATATGATTTCCTGAATATAGCGTGTAAACATATTGTCCAATTTACTCCACACAATGATGATTATAATTATGTACATCATGTAGTTGAGAAAGATTGGATTGTTGGTTTAAGTCCAAGTTTAAGAAATGATTTAGGTTACCTCGCTAGCGCCTTAACAAGCTATGATAATTATAACGTTAATTACCACATAAGTGGTCATAAACAGTTAATATATCGAGAGGAAGCTTATTATGTAGATCTTATTCCAAAAAATGAGAAGACGTTGGTGAAGAAGATTGTGATTAAGCCAAGAAAGACAAACATGACTCCTGAAACATTATTGAAGAAATTTAATTATCTCCTTCGAGTTGATGGCAAACAAGTGGCAACATTGACTTATATCAAATCATCTAATCATATTGCAATAAGTAAATTAAATGATGATGATCTAGTATTAGTTTGTTCAAAAGATTTTCATCAGTTCTTACGACATCGTTCTGCAGCTGTTCATGGAAAATTTGATATGCAACATTTACCATGTGAAAGATCAAATCAATTTGATACAGAATGGACCGTATCTTTATACAGAAAGTGTATAGAGCCTTTAGGTGGTATTTTACATGAAACAAGAGTGTTGATGCCTCGCATTATTACTTCAGTTAAATTGGTTGTAGATTATTTAAATGAAGTGATTAATGAGCAACATATTTCATTTTCTGAAAAAGAAGGTGTTTTTTCTCTCACTATAAGTGGAAAAGGTATTGAACTAATTATGGATAAAACTCTAATGGACATTTTGGGTTTTGATCAAATTATCTTTAAAAGTGGTACTGTAACCAAAGCTAGCGCAGACATGTCACTGTCGCGTCGTATTAACTATATTCAGATATATTCCAATATTGGTGAAGATGTACGTGTGGGTGATGTTGAAGCTCCATTGCTAGCAATGATACCATACCAACCAAAAAGCTGTAGCATTATATCGGAGTATACTTTTAAGAAAGTGCATTATACAGATCTGAAATCAAACTATATACCACAGATTGATATTGCCATATATGACGATGCTGGCGCGTTGATTCCTTTTCATAAAGACGCTGTGACAAGTATCACACTCCATTTCCGAATGAAGAGTTAATGCAAAAGTATGCTAATATATTTTTCCAATGTGAATAATATGGAAAGTGAAAATAAAGACTCGTTTCTAATCTACTTACCCAGTAATGCTTCTATGAATAAATTTCCCAAAAATAAACCATCAGACTATCGAGAAGAATTCAATCGCCCACTACATTTAGAAGGAGAATCGAAGGTTGGCGTTTCTAGTATTTGCTATGATAGCAATATTCAGAATGTGATTGATGTGGAAGAAATGATATTGACTCCTCGCACCCATGATGGAATAACGATGAATAATGCATTCCAGTTCCCATACAATTTAACGTCAGATGGAAAGTGGAACTATGAATGGATTCAGATAAAATCAGATTATTATGAACCATTTGGGAATGAGAAAATTATTAAGGCATTCAATAGTGGTAATACTTCTATCATGAAGAATAAGGATCAGAAAGTTTATGAGTTTACTATCTATCATTGGAGTGGGAGACAGTTCCTTCGCTTTCATTCTTTTACTAAAGGTCTTACACTGAGGTTGGATAATGAATTCTATCCACATCTCGGTTTTGGCCATGGACTACATCTAACGTCAATTGCTACTGCAAATGTTAAAAAAGTTTATTCAAATCGAATCAACAAATTTCATTATAAATTTAAAATATTTGATGAAGATATTGTTGAATGTGAAGAACGCATCATTTTGAAAAAGCGTGGTGTTTAACCTTTATCACTTATTGAGTTAGTAAAACGACGGAATGAGACTGTGGGTAAGAAGTATGGAGAGAAAATTATGGCGGACAAAAATAAGTTGGTCATTCAGAAATATAATGACAAACTTACAGTTTATTTCTCTCCAACCTTGCGTCATTTTGTAAGACATTATACACCTATTATTGGAAGCGGTGTGGTGTATGCTTCTCATGAATATCACACTAAAGCTGATTCAGTTAGTGATGAATGGTGGGTGGACATCTATGGTGATCGCATCAAGAAAATTTACCAGTCTTATGAAGAATCTAAAGTTGCTATCAATATAATGCCGCGTCTATATCATACAGTTGAAAGCTTCATTCATGTAGTAAATCCTTATATACAACAGAAGTTGAAGCATGTGATGAAAAGTAAATATGATGTAAAGACACACCACATTTCGTTTTCAATTGAAAATCAACGCGTTGTTCTGAAACTGGGTGATGACATTCAATGTCAATTGAGTAAAAATTTGAAAAAACTCTTTGGTTTTTCAATGCTACAAACTGTGTTTACTGCTGCGCTTACGATTGGTATAGAAACGCCAATGACACTTGGTAAACATGAACAGCACCTTTACATCCAAAGTGATTTGATTCTACCTATTTCTGTTGGTGAGAAAAAAGAATACATTTTACGTGATTTCATTCATGATAAAGACGCTTCATATGGAATAGTCGAGAAGATGTTTGAATCTATTTTCTATCATTCCGTTGTCAAACAAACTATACCCTCTATTGCTATCAAAATTACCAATGGTTTACAAGAGTGCATCCATGTGAAAGATACTAAATCCCTCGTAACTTTAGTGTTCCGGAAAACAAAGTGAAGTCATTGTGATATGTTTATTGAAATAAAAATATGTGCATGAAAAAGTCTTTTCACAGATATAGGGGGAATGGGCTGACTGTAGGCATATATTCACAAGGAAGAAACGATCTAATGCGATACATAAAACAGCAATGTTTATCTACAGAAATCAACATGAAAATACTAAGTTAAGGATGATTATGCTAAGACGTCTCCTGAATGTGGTAGTGTGAGTTTAATTCTTTTGGGTGGTGGTATGTTTGTGTCAGGATGTCCATGTGGAAGAGATATGTTATGTTCTAACCAGCACCTCGTATCCTCCCATGCTGAAAGCGCCCGTTTCCTAAAAGTATGAGTTTTGATCTCATGCGACTTAGATTTTAAGATTGTCATATTGACAAACGTTATATTTTTATTTCTATAGGCTTTCCTGAAATTTTTATGTTTCATGTTAGAGACCAATGATCTTGATATGCCTTTAGCACGCTTAATACTATTGTCGCTATCCCCTAATTTCATACTGTACATTTTTGGTCGGAGGAGAATCATTTCATCTATTTCCTTCCCTGCTGTCTCATCTTTAAAGCAGCCAAGTTTTGCCTTATTTTTGATGGAGTAGAGTGGGTGATCAGTGGGATAATTTGATGTATCAAAATATCTTTCTAAAGATTTTCCTACTTCATTGAAATTTAAATCTTTTTGAGTGGTAATGGCTAAGAAGAAACTATCTGTATCACCACCCAACAAACGAACCTCTTTTACGAGAGGACATGGTTTTAGTATTTTATAAAAGAGTTGGTACATTTCAAGCTTAGAGTAATCTAGCACAGCTTGGCCAATATAGATGGGCTTGCACAACTCAACTTCAGATTTTATCATTTTAGCACCTACAAGGTCCTCATCGATAATGTCTCTATCGATGAATAGAGGTGATGAGACCAATTTCTTAAATTTTGTAACATCATTGACTAGTTTATAGTTTACACGTTTTCTAACAGCCTCCATCGTCTTACCAAATAGACTATTATTCTTATACTTATAAAAATCCTTTTCAAAATTATTTTGGGCTAGTGCACGTTTCTGGCTGTTGCTATCAATATATCGTTTGAGGAAGGCTTTCTGTCTAAATTTAATAATGCGGTGAACTCTTTTTAAAATCATACCCATTTCTAGATAAAATTTTAATATGCTAAAGTGGACTAGATAGTTTTCCTTATTATATTGGGTGAGTAAAAGTTTGCGGCAAGGCTTATAGTCGGGTTGACCGCATGATTCTAAATCTTTATGAAATTGTTTCATAAAGTCGGAAAACATATCTTTGGTCACTTCACCTGATTCGGGTGCGAGTGGAAAATCTACGGTTTTATGTTTAATATTATTTGGATAGATTAGATCTACATATCTCAAAATAATATCCCCAATCACCTTCATCTGGAATTGCTAGTATGTTAGAAGGGTTGGAGAGATGCTGAATTTCACTATCATCTAACCAGCTAAACTGAGAGTGAGGGAGTGGTTTGGATAGTGAACTACCATATAAACTATTTTGGTCATAATACTTAAGATGAGTCTGATCATCGCCTACTAATTTTGATTTTAACCTATGTTTATTTACAAATGTGAGACCGCCGCGAATTCCTCGCTCAAATAAATTATACATCTCTGGATCTTGTAAGAGATGAATGGTCTCACCAGTCATTTTAAAAGCAGACTTAAATGACATGGCTGGCAGACTGACAAAGTGGACGGGATCTAACTTATCTTCTTCTAATGCCACTCGTCGAAACTCCTGAAATACATCAGCTAGCAAAAATACATCTAACTTAAGATAGGCAATCATATATTCGCCAAATGTATGGCAGTCAAATTTTATCCATGAATCTTGTGCATGATCATAATCTTCGGTCTTACATTCTGCGCCGGTCAAATCATTTTTAAATTTATCTATGGGCGGAAGAGAAGTCTCGCCGAGTTTACTAATCGCATCAAAATATGCATATGGAAAGACTCCTTTCCGTGTGATGACTTCATCGGTTAGATTTGGATATTGTTTCTTAAGATTTTGTGTTAGTGGAAGAGACTTTAGATTTTGTACGAGAGAGGCCAGTGATGCAGTCATAAATTGGTAGGAATCTAAAAATTTTATATCAAAATAGACCGTCTTATTTTCTTTAGTTTTATCGACAGGCACTTTTGCTGTCATGGCCATAAACTTCTCTCTCGTTTGTGCTATTACATCAAGCTTCCACTCTTTCATTTGACCTAAACCTCCTTTTATTATCATATGGCTATCGTAGCCCTTGAAATTATGGAAAATGACGGGTAATGTACGCCGTTTCATCCTAAGTGAAAAATTGCATTTTGAACATAGTGCGTTTCTAAATTTACCAGTGATGTGATCATGGTCGCGCACTTTCTCAATCTTATCATCATCAAATGTTTTACTACATTTGAGGCAAACTTTGCAACTATCAAATTTTGCTTGATCATCTGCTGTCATATGCAATGATCTGCGATAGAGTTCACCATCATACTTTTGTTGAAATTTTACAGCCTGTCCGAGGAATTGTACGAATTGGTAAATACAATCCTCACCTTGCCAGACGTGCATTTCAATTTTTATATTTTGGAAATGGTCATGCCATGCTTAATAGCAGGAAATGGCTGCTGCTCGATGGGTGTTATCATCGATATAGCATTCGATGTCAGCATAGATGACACGAAGAGGACTTAGTTCATCGCCATTCTCTCTATATGAAAACTCCTTATCTTTGGGCATACGCTCCATTTGTAGTTTACCTCGCTTACACCATTCGTAATGAGTTTCAAATTTATTTTTACTCCTAAAGTTGCGAATGCATCTGTCACAGTAATAAATCTTTGAAGAGCTAGAATTTCTTAAGTGGTGGTATAAGCGAGAAATTTTGGGAATACCGCAGTAGTGCCATTCCTCACTATCATCCTGTCTTACTAATAAAAGGTTGACAACGTGGTCATAACAACTCGAACGCGAGTTGTAGCGGACACCCTTCAATCCCTTTTCCCAAACATGGAGAACTATTTTGATGTTGTTCAATTTTTCAAATTTTTCTACATCTTTAATTTTCATATCTTCACTATTGGAGTCATCAAACTTTAATTCATTCTCCCACTGTTGATACTTACTCTTACGGTATCGGCTATTCTGTACATCATTATAGTGGAGAATGGAGAGGACGGCATACTTAAAACAGTGCGATTCGCAATCTACAGAAATGACTGCTGTTAAATTTTTTAAATTTTTCGGAAGTTTAAAGGAGCCTCGTTCAGAGTAGTTCTCTAATAAAGTGATTTTAATCATGGCAGTCTCAATACCATCAAAAACGAGACCACTATCACGCTCGTTAAATTTATCTATGTTTAATTTTAACCCTTGGATATGAAAATTTATCCAAGACTCGCAGCCTACAACTTCGGTTGCAGGAGAGGAGGGTATGTGAAACTCCAACCTCTCTACTATTTGACCAGTATGGTGGTCGATTTTTGCATATTTTATTTTGAGATAGATGAGCGCCTTCATTCTAAAATTGGCTAAATTGTTGAAGAGCGCACCAATCAAAGATGAATTTTGATGAAACCAGTCTTCAAAGTCAGTAATGGTTTCTGAGGATTCCATCTGGTAGTTCCTCACTAAATTATTTATCGACACTTCAGAGAGTCGGATAGAGGAGGTGCTGTTAGTATAACTATCGTCACTGTGTGTATGTCGAAGTCTATGTGAAGATAGTTCAAAATGTGACTCAAAAGACTGAATGCATAAATCGCAAGAAAAGGAGACATCGTTAACAGAATCATCTCCACCTTCGGAGATTGATGCTGACTTAGGTCTACAAATACCTCGCTTGATGTGTCGGACGAGATCACGCTTCCTCGTGAAGATGTGTCCACAGTCAGCACATTCCCGATCGTTGCATTCCCGCGACAATGTTAACATGGAGTCGCTGTTGTTATCCGACTCGCTCGAGATGGGACTGGTATCACCTGAAAGAGAAATCATTCTATCATCTCTGTTCAAGTCTCAGTGTATTGTTACAACTTAACTTGACTCAACAACTCTAAACTTTCCTCGAGAAGGGAGGGCGTTGGTGATGAAGTTGACGCCTGAAAAATGAGGAAGATGCTATTAGCCACACGTTTGAGGGAGATGAGTGAAGAAATTTTCAACTTACCATTTCAACGAAATCAAGTTTAAGGTTGATACTTCAACAAGATAGAGACTTCACTCAAATTTGGAATTCACGAGAGAGCAGTTCACTTGTACGCCTCAAATATAGAATTCGCTAGAGAACACTTCACTTATACGTCTCAAAGACAGAGTGAAATGACACGAATGTCACTTTACATATATACTTTCATATTCATCATTCATTGGCTGTTCATTCTGATTGGTTGCTTGTTTATACTTAAGAATTAGAAAACATTTCAAAGTTATTATTCACAGTCAACATGACAAGCCCTCCGACAACACCGAACACAAAATCCTCTTCTCCATGCTCATCACCAAAGGCTCTCGTTGCCCAAACGCTCCAACGGAGGGGAAGGTGGAGAAAATATACCAACTCGACAATATTAGAAAGTTGTCATTACCAGCGGACGACGAAGAGGAGAGTGTATGTGAGAAGGAGTGTCCCGACTTAACAGGCGTGAGGTGGAAGTATCTGCAGTACGATACTGATGATGTGATGGAGATCACCAGCACCAAATTCCTCCACCAATTATTGGAATGGTACACCCCTAACTCCCAGCCACGAACTATGGCGGAGTGGGAGTACATCGACAAAGTGAGGCTCGCGGTAGAAGAACGATTGAAGCAAGTGAACTGTTTTTGCAATCTATGTGAAGCCAGACTCTGGGACGATATTGACGATGAAGACCTTTTGAAATACATGCCATAATAAATTTTTATTTCGTATTATCTTTGCTTTCATACTGATTTACTTGAATGGGGCTTCAGTGGATAATTTAACCATGTATACTTCTTCATTTGGAAATAGTAGCACACTTAGTTTAACTTGCAATTCTTATAACATTTCATATGGATGATAATGGTAGATGAAATAAAATTAAGATAGCTTACATGATTCTGGGATAGCAATCGACTGCGATCCATGTGTAAAGAGCTTGTTAGACTACGGAAGAGAGAAGTGTGTTATGTTGCGTGTGGCGCGTGAGTGTCCTCCCATTTCATTCCATTCATCAATTCATCTCATTGATAGAGACAGGTAGAACTCATGGTTCTCATAACGTATGCAATGGATAGTTTATAAGGCAACCTTCGACAGCTGGCTAAATGTCGCCCTGGCGCGAATGCATACTACGTTGAGACAGAGGCAATCACTTGCAAACATGACGCAGAGAGGTTTTACAAGATTGACCATTGCCGAATGTCCCTTGCGGTATACATAGCTACGGGTTTCACCGCCGCCCTTTACAGGAACGCCCGTCGAAAGGAAGTATTACACCGAACTTCATTTGCAACGTTCAAGTTGACTGATAGCAGATTCAACTTAATGATAGTATTCGCCAGTCTGAAGACTGCCCAGGGCAAACCGCGAGGAGGTTCTATCATGTCTTGCCTCATGGTGCCCCCCAAAAGGACCGTTGGTTCGTTCTCGTCGTATCTGAAAAAATAGAATGAAAAATAGATGAAATTATATTCAAGTGATGGAGATGATATTAACTTACCATAAATCAATTCAACCGGTTCGTTGAACCTTCGATGGTGGTGGCTGAGGTAGGTACTTTGCCGGCAACTTTCGCTTGCGGTGGCGTAATTCCTTAATTTCTCAATCATGTGTTATGGAGATATGCAGACAAGGTATGTCTGGCATTGCCCCTTCGTAGCACTCAAAGGAACAATCTAACTCCTCTTTCTGAATCAGAATGTCATCGACAATTCTGTTAGACGTAATGGGAAGATGAAGTGTTGTTCGCTTCTCCTTCATAGTGGCGTTTCTAGCCTCAACCAGACTCAATTTTGTCTGCTCAAGTTGAAGTTGGAGCGTCTCTTCCTTGGTCCTCAAACTTTTAATGAGTTTCACCTGCTCATCTACCCGCTTCTCGCTGGTGATTGCCCTCTGTTGGTAGGGCTCTAGGTTTTTTACCTGTGTCTTCAAACTACGTATTTCCGACACTTGGCCTTTGAGACTGAAATTTTCTTCCCTGAGCGCAGCGCACTCATTCTTATATCGGGTGAGTTCGTCTTTTGTCTTCCTTATAGAAAATTCCTGACTGACTTTTGCGATCTCACTGTCTTTACACCACTGCTCAGTCTGTTTTTTAATCCCCTTTGTTGTTTGGGGGAGGAGTGAAGTATTGACTTCTTGATAGCTTTGTTTGTGACGACTACTTCCTCAGATTCACTATCAATGTTTTTATCATTGCCTGCTGCACGGTGATCGGACCCTATGATTGACTGTATCGCTTTATCTAGATCCGTTTCTACATCGTCGGATGTTTCGTTGAAGTATCTGACTATCATTTTGCCAACGTCCGATGTCGTGTAATTGGTAACCTTTGAGGTTGGACATGCTAAGTGAGTAGCGTAAAATTCCTCATTCTGCTTCCCTTTGGAAAATTTTAAGCAATGAATGCAGCCAGATATTACAGCTAATTCTTTATGCTCATTGGGAGCATCCTTATACTTGTTCAAATGGCGCTTGAACTCAGCACCCCTCTTTATTTCACCACATAGACACTTCTTGATCAAAAATTATGAGTTGCCTCCCATTATCTGTAGAAAGAAAGATAAAATAGAATTACTGACAAACGACATTGGCAGTCATTTTTATAATCATGCAGCTAAATTGTGAGATTAGTGGAAAGTGTCGAACCTTTGAATCCGTTACAGGCATTACTCAGAGGGGATCTTATCCCAACTCCAAGGCCTCGGCCCACAAATCCAACCTCCCGCGTACAGAGCGTGCGTCATATCACTGTGTTGGTATCCGGACCCTGATTTTGACATGAAAACCAGTGGATTGTTTACAAAGGTTGCAAATTCCAAGCCGAAGCTCGCCTCCCACAACTTTATAAATGTCTTAGTTGAATTCAGCAGGGTCGAAAACCCCAGAAAACCTCCAAAACTAGTGAATTTAAATTTTTCAACTTTTTAGCACTACTTATGAAATTTTATAAGTAGTTTATCACTTAGGGCAGGTCAATAGCGACCGAACCTTTTTTTGAATCAAGTCAAACGGACTTGTAGAAGCAAAGTTACAGCCTTTAAAGTTTTGGAGTCTTTTATGGCCTGGAGACGAAGGCCATCTCCTGGCGAACCTCTAAGTCTGACGCCTTAGCTGATATCAGCAATGAAATTTTCTAAGTCGGTTTCTAACAGAAACCCGGAATTTGGAATGTCCGAAGCTATCATCGGAGCTCAGAGAGACGACCTACTTTTGGCAATATCTCGTCTTAATGACAAGTCTCTGTCGGTTCCCAGCTTATATAGTGTGTGGCGATCAGCTGATGACGTAATACCCATCATCCAAATCTTTAAATCCGTTTATCTCCGGTTCTAGTGCTCCGATTGAGCTGGAAATACACTATTTCATTGTAGAATTTGACGCTCAATCCGAATCTGGCCTCCGTTTTCCCATCCGATGCTTCGTTTTGGCTCTACAGCCCACAGCCATCGCAAAAATTCTAACTCTGTCGTTTTTCGCCAATCTCCCAAAATCTTAAAGGGTGTCTCACATCTAAACGAAGACAGATAGGAACAAGCCGTGTCTTTCAGTGAATGTGTCTCACTCTTAGCTTTCGAACGAGCTATTGCACGATAAAATCCGTCCACTAAAAGCAAAGTTGGAAGGTCGGTGCCGAGGGGGGACGTCAGCGAAACTTTTTCTCTCCGATTGCTTTCAAATTCACCATACAGATGCAGAATTTCATGCTGATTCCAAATCTGAAATCCGTTTTCCCATCCGATGCTTCGTTTTGGCGCTACAGCCCAAAACGTCCAACATTTTAACTCTGTCAAAATTTTGAAGAAACATTTTTTCTCGCCGATTGCTTTCAAATTCACCATACCGATGCAGAATTTGACGCTGATCACGAATCTAAAGTCCGTTGCACAATTCCACCACGACAACCTAGACGGCCGCCCACGTCAACCTAGGCGGTCGCCCACGTCAACCCGAGGCCAACTCACCCGAGTCTCACACTCTGTCGTTTTCGAGGGGGGGACGTCAGCGAACATTTTGTGAACGTGGACCAACCTGGCCGGCACACCACGACAGACCTCTGTCGTTCCAGAGGGGGGGAGTCAGACTCGAAGCACCACGGCGGCCGACCACCACCTCTGTCGTTCCAGAGGGGGGGGGGCGCCGGTCGGGTGTTCGCCGATTTCTTACTAATAAGGAGCATATCAAGACCAGAACCTCGGCAGTATATGAGCATTTCATCGATGAGCACACATCCCTGCCTGAAGACAACATTGAGTGGAAAGTAGTGGAGACAATAAGAGATGGTTCCGCAAGACGAGCAAGAGAAGCCATGTACATGTATATCCAACGAGATGGTAATTTACACTCTCTAATCAATGGTTGCGTTGATGAGGTGGTACTCCCGTTCATTCGAGAATAGTATCGCAGATAGTGACTTCTTACTGTACAGATGTGACTTACTTACTTTCTATAGTGACTTGCTTACCTTTGTTTCCTTTTGTTATTGATAGTGCTGCATGTCACTAGCTGAAATGTAATCATGACCCGATCATCTTGTAATGCCGTGTCAGTCTAACGTCTGTCCCTGTGGAAGAAGGACGAAATATTGGACGAAATAAACATAAGTATTCCTGAGAAAGCCAGTGGCAATATTTTGATTACAACAAAATATTAGTTTTACGATTTTCCCGGGATAATTTTCACACATTTAGTACGTAACATAAAGGATTTAGGCCTTTGATTAAGAAATGTAGAATTTGAAATTTCCTGTGGGGCCCTCAACTTAACTTATCATCGCTACGAGTTAGAGTTAAATAGGTAGCACTAGAAAAGATAGTCAAAAATTATAACAAGAAACAGAATCGCTTAAATTTTTTTAGAACCTTAGGCATTTGTGGTACATGAACTTTGATTATAATATAATTTTGATGAGGCTACATGTCTATTTATCATGTAACAAGTGATCTGATACACTTGAATCTTCATAAAAAATCTTAACAAACTTACTACGAGACCTCTACCCAGATAGACCTAGAATTTTGAATGAAAATGAAACTAAAGATGATAACCAGAAAAGGAAATTGCACTCACATCATTCACTCTTGGAGCATGTGGGTCAGGTGGGTCAAGTGGATCAAAGATGTGGTGGTTCAGGTGGATCGTGGGTCAAGTTTCGTTGACCCACTTCCAACTCTGTGCTTGCCTGATCATGGTTGCTGAACAGTCTTGTTGTTATTCAATGCTTTCATCATGCAAAAGTAAAGATGTTCACTTCTTCTTTGTATGTATTGACCAAAAATCGAAGTTAATAAAACAAAATATACAGTTGCCGAACGTTTCGGGAATTCTCCTCTCGTCAGCGGCGTAAATTCAATCGGCAATGCCATTGACATCTTTACTTTTCCATGATGAAAGCATCGGTTAGCAAAAACCTCCTGTTAGCGACCATCACCTACAGTCTTGTTGTTGAATTCATCTTACATCTCATTCTAGACAAAACTAGCGCTGTAATTCTTTTCAAGGCATCAAACATTGTTTTTCAAATTGTTTTAAACGTGTCTTTCGTCGGATTCTTTTCATGGAAATGTTCCTATACAAAAACAATGAGACGAACACAACCTTAGTCATAAAAAATGAGTAGTTAACGTGCATTAAAAACTATAGGGCTAAGTCTGAACTAAATAGCTACATTTGGAAGTGAAATGATGTTTGGAAGTTTTATCGTTTATGGAAGTTTTGATCGTTTATTGGCCTGGGACAATACATATAGAAATATTCTATTATCCATCAATGATAGCAACAACACTTAACGGTTGTCCGGTTTTCAGGGTATGTCATACCCTATGACATGTTCAACGATTTGTAAATCCTAAAATAATCCACCGATTCTTTTGAAATTCCATGACTTTTGCTGAAATACGATGTTCTTTAAAAGTGTACAAGAGTTTTAAAATAGCGTATATAGTTTTTCTGTTATGTATGAATTGGCCCTGGAACGCCCAACAGGGTATGTGATACCCTCCTATGTTTTGTGCGACTTTGGATACATACATTTTCATTTCTAGTTCGTAAAAATATCAGTGAATGCAAACGTTTCTTGTCGATGCTGCAAGAGACTTCTCATTGGTCAACCGGTTGTCATGTGAGCATTGAATCACCCAGTAATGCATTGGCATCCTCACTTGAGATTCTCTCAGCGAGCTTGCTGTGATTCACTATCTACTACAATCGATAACCGACTACTGCAAGTACCGCTAAAGCCATGAGTCGCCCTAAGCGCCTCTCTAAGGAGCAAGCCATCGCTATGATATTGCAACAGGATGATGAGTCAGATGAAGAAGACTTCAATATGGATGTTTTTGATAACGCTGAAGATGAGCCTATTCGGTCTAACCTGCCTATTGAAGATGAACTTCCTCCTGCTTCAGATACGAACGATAATATATTAGATTTAGAATTTTTGCATGAGGTCGATAGAAGTGAATATGATTCTGAAGAAGATGACGAAGGGGAAACGTCATTCTCCCGTCAAGGTGCTGGTAGGCCTACTACTTTTGTGGCTCCTTCCGGTCGTGTTTGGTACGATCATGACCCATAAAATGTTGGCCGAGTACCATCAAGAAATATTATTCGATTCTCGGAAGGACCTGCACCAGGTATAAATCCCGAAAATGAACCAGAAGCAATACTCATCTTTTTGGATAAAACTCTGGACGAAGTAGTCTTGTACACAAATCTTCAAGGTAGGCGGATTATACACGAATGGAACAGAGCAAATCCATCCAGGAGAAAAGTGTTTGTTTCAACCGACAAAAACCGCCAGAAGAAAGATACCCGTGTGTTCTGCGACGATCAGGGAGGTATATTGGTTTCGTTTTGGGACAAGGGAACGAAGCCGGTTCTTCTTTTGGATACATGTAATCGAATTGTTCCTATTCCCGATGTTGGAGAAAAACCATGTACAGTCACACTTTCGAACATCAAGACCGGACAACCGTTAAATATATACAGCTAAAGGCAGGAAAAAGTCAAACATAAAATGCGTGTACAAAATGCGATAAAAACACAAATGAATTCACTTGAGCCAGTTAGAAATGCTGATATTCGCGCATTTGTGGCGTACAAACTGACAGTAAGTTATAAATGTCTATAAGTTGTAAAAGATCTGTACAGACATTCATTGACATTAACATCTATGCTATGATATGAGCCAATCACCTGGGCTATGTGCTCGATGATATAATGTTATGATTAGCTTCATTAACGTTCTGATAAATGAAGAAATCGAACTGCATGAAGGCATGAAAGCCTACTTACTAAGAATATTCAAAACTTGCTATGGCAAGAGCAAATCGCAGAGTGCAATGATTTGAAGCTTTAATACAATACCGCTCGAGGAATAATTTATTGGTGTAAGGAATCACGAGCACATGGTACATGTATCCATAGGTGCACTTCCATTTTGGGTACCTTGCACATTTATGCAATCATAATGACCCATGTTCAATGAGAAAGTAAGAATGATTTGACTTACTTAATGCAACATCAGTCGATGCTAACCGTGCTCAGCGCATAGAGAAGGCCAAGTACTTAATTTTCACATTATACAGCAGGCCTGCCTCCGGAGTCGGGGTCCGAACAAATGCCGAAATCCTTAACTCCGGGATCGGACTGATGATAACTGAAATTCCTAACTTCAAAATGAGGACTCCGCATCAGGGTTGGAACAATTACAGTAATTGTAATTATAATTGTAGCTAAAGATTTTGATTTCTAAATAATTGTAATTATTGTGCATGATTGTAAAAGTTCAACTGTCATTGTGATTGTAATTGAAAAAAAATGTGTAATTGTTCCTACCCTGCTCCGCATCCCTGCAGTAAAAGTTGTTGTTGCTGAACATGAATGCCAGCAATTATCAAAGTCATAATCGTAAATGCCTTGCTTCTTTCCTACGATGGCTCACCTTTTCCGGCTGAGTATGGCTTTTTTAGCGTTTCCTTGTTCCACTTGTTGTTTGGATCTGTAACATTGGAAGTCATTGTGATAGTGGCAGTATGTTAACCTGACATGAATTGCAGTATTTAAAGCTTCACATTTTGCATTCAATTATTATAAAGGATAAAAGACTAAAAAGGATGAAGTCAAAATTGCCAAGTTTCACTCAATGTGTGTTTTTACACGAGCAGTATTACTGTAATTGATAGGGAGTCAGGGTGGAGAAAGCGCATCGTGAAAGAGACTTTCTGGTCACGTCGTTTGAACTCAACTGATCGAGTGAAACACGCATTGAGTGAGGCCTGGCAATTTTGACTTTATCCTCCTTTTTTCTTTGTTTCTGGCTTTCTTATTCTTTCATCACTTTATACCCATATCGGCGATGGCATTGTGTACGCAAAACCAAATTTTCCAAATGTCTATCCATTTAACCACATAATTAGATTATTCAGTGCCGAAGTTTTGTTAAAATCAAAACGGTAGGGACGCCAGTCCATGCATAGTCGGACAAAAGACCTACATTTCCTTTATTTGCTTTTCATTGCCGCCTCAAGCAACGAATTTTAGATGATCTCTTTGGGCTCTGCCATGAGCAAGCGTCACACATACCCGTACTGTCACAATCATGAATCTTTGTTTCTGAAATGCTGTGATTGTTTAGTTCATGTTTCTCTCATTTTTAGTTTTTCTAGCATTTTCCTTTAACCTTCATTCTGTTGATAAATATCAACCTCCTCGCTGTTTTCACGAATGTACATCAACGGATTCCTACATGTGTGTAAATTTGTGAATTTTCCTAGCGCCTTGTCGTGTGATCATCAATCCTACAATGTTTTCATAGTTGCTGTTATTTCCTGAGGTTTTCAATAATTGCTTTTTTGATACCCTGAAATGAACTTTTCTGTTTTCTATTGTTCATCTTCCACGACTGCGAGAGTACGAAACTACTATTCCGCAAGTGTGCTTGCGACTCATAGTCCGTTACTAGCGTTTATAAATTTCATTTCCCGACTATAGTAGTGTCCCCACACACATGTCTGTAATTCCTGACAACCTAAATAGAACTGAAAAAGCTGAAACTCAGTTTATTTGAGATACCTTTGATTTTTGGTCTGATTTTTTATCAAAATTCCACTCAAATCTCAGAACATTTCTAAATAAAAGTAATTGTGGCTATTAACTATCTCATCTTGCACTTGACAAAACCGCAACAGTTCTTAAGGACCGAAAGTTCTTACAGATTGTATTCCTTTAAGTTTACATGCATTTTGTTGCATTTGTGCATATTGATTTTTGTATTTCATATACTGTATGTATTTTATTTCTTTGCAGTTATCTTCGCACCTAAAATCTTGTAACTGAGGCTGAGAGGCTGAAATTGAACTATGCATTTCTCTTTGAAGGCTTTGTCAGCGTTTCATTTGCCTAGGATGAAAAAACCTTGACCCATTTATGCCCAAAGTGCTTTCGATACGTCAAGTTTTGCTTCAAGACTTTTTAAAATGCATTTTGCGGGAGTTTTGGGCATCCTTCAAAGTTGGGAGTGGTTTGCACCACTTGAATCGCGTGGTCATTTGGTAACCAAATTTTATCATTAGTCCTTGTTGCAAACGTTGGTTAATCAAATTAATGAGAATTCTCATTTTGTAGTTGATCCCCTCGACCCATTGGTAAATGCTGGGATGATTTTCATCATCCTGGGAATTATACGCATACATTGTAATCTTTACACAGCCAAATGACAGCTATGTTGAACAGACAATGAGAAGTCAAAAGTGGTTGTTTGTACCAGACAATCAACAGCCAAAATATCAGACAAAACTCTGGAAACTCTGGAACCCTACATTCAATCCAAATGGAAAATAGGGTGTCTGAAACGGTTCACTACCATTAGTGATGAAAATTTTCCGGAAAACTTTGAATCAAAATTTTCCATGGAAAATTGTGGAAAAAGTTGGAAAATTTTGGAAAATATTGGAAAATTATGGAAATTTTGGAAAATTTTGAAAGTTTTGATTTTTTTGATGGGCCCTGTAATTTGAGCGCTTCCACTGCCGGTCGAGGCAGCTACGTACCAATAAATTGGATCTAAAACTCTTTATTCCATAATTATTTCGATTAAAGCGATCGTAGCAATACGAGTTCCGTCCGCGAATTTTTGCACATTCCTTTGCCACCAGTGGCTAATTATGCCATTTTGTTAGCATTTTTAATTATCACACAGACACCGTTTGGGACAAGGTAAATCTTGCTTTACAATAGGGGCATAATTTCATGCAATGTAAAGATCTGGAGCAAAAATAATATACTTCATTTTGGAGTTTGCTAAATGTTAGCTTGAAAGTTAAGCTTTATTATGCAGCGTTGATCAGTGATGCAAATTCTTCATGTGTTGATGAATATGTGATGAAGTATAAGCACACAGTCCACGCAGTATTCATGAGCGACCATATTGGAAGATATATAGGCTGCAAACTCGTGAGATATTTGGAAACTAAAGATGTATGTAATGAGTAAAATAATATCTATGATAGCTTCAAACTTCTGGTGCATTGTCCGATATCTTCGTTGAGGATACACATCCTCTATTTCTAGTTCAGATGGTTCAGAGTTCCAAATCGATTTCAGATCTGCCAAATGAATTTCAGATATGATCCACATGAATTGGAGATCTCCAGTTGAATTAAAAATCTTTTCAAAGTTGAGCTTGTGACAGATAATCTGAAATTCAGCTAGAGAAATCTGAAATCCATCTAATGTCTGAAATTCATTTGGAAAGATCTGAAATAGATATATGGAAAAGGTGCAGTTTATCAAAAGTTAACATACAGGGATGATAGAGAAGTTTTCGGACTTTGAATATTACATAGTCTTTTCAAACAACTACATGTATAATAAGTATCCAAAATAAAGGAAACACGTCAATCACCGAAAAATAAATTTCAAAATTTTCCAATGGAAAATTTTCTGGAAAATTTTCCATTTGCATCACTAACCACCATTGACACCCCCAGCCATATCCTCTCTCCCCTCTCTTTCCTCTCTCTCTCTCTCTTACATTCCTAACTACCGTTTCAGAAAAGAATATATGCTCTCAACCATTTAAGATACATTTAAAGAATGAATTAACCAGTTCATTCGAACGACACCATCTCCAGTTCGCTAAGTTCCTTGTTCATTGAGCGATTTTGGTCCTTCACTCACTTTTCCACGCTCATTTTAATTTTGTTCTAAGCTACCTTCAGTGAAAGACGGTCGGACGTGCGCGCTGTCTCTCTCGTGATTCTATGTTTTTGTAGTGTTTCGTCTGCTTCGTGTCGACGTTGAAAATACATTTTATACTGCTCGACTCGTCGTAATCTCCTCTGTGTCGTCGTCTGAGTTATATTGCGATTTGTCGACTGACTTCTACAGGCGTCTACTGTTTATGGTTTCCATTGTTGGCAATGGCGATCATCGCTCATACTCTCTTCATCGCTCCGATATTGTGCACTTCAAAGATTTCTACATTGGATCACGTGATACTCTTCATTCACAATCCTCTCCACAAGTTGGCTATTGCAACACCGCTTCATCGGTCTTGTGTGTCCATCATCGCTACTATTGTTCTCTGCGAATTCGATATCATTGAACTTGGAAGATGCCTGATACACCTAAAACGAGAAGTACGCGGTCCAATTCAGTCACTCAATGTGTCACTCTCAAAGACATTAAAGAACTTATTGAGAAGTCAAACAAGGAATTAATTCAGTCATTTAAGGTAGAAATGGATCGACTCAGTGCGAGGCTGGTTGAGTTGGAAAACAAGATTGCATCGTTACAAAGTGAGACGATTTCACTGCGCGAAAGAAATAAGACATTAGAAGAAGAGTTACACCATTCAAAGGTTCCAAACATGGAGATGACGTCTGTGATTGCCAATGAAATTGCAGACAGAAATCAAAGGAGCACCAACTTGATCATCTATGGGGTCGAAGAAACAGAGGGAACGATTGATGAGCGAAAGGTTGAAGATACGTATAATTGGCACAGAATATGTACTTGTCTGGGATTCAGTGATGGTGCTGTGTTCCACGATATCAGACGCATTGGCAGGCTTCAAGCCAGAAAACCAAGACTTCTCAGGGTAGTATGTAAGAGCGAGACAACTAAACGCGACATTCTAAGAAGGGCAAAGCAACTGAGACAAGCACAGGAATTTAGTAGCGTCTTTATAAACGCAGATCTAACAAAAATTGAACAAGAGCTGCGCAATGAGCTCAGGCGTGAATTGCATAGACGAAGGGAAGAGAATGAGGACGTGGTTATCTATCGTAACCGAGTTATGAAGCGCGGTGACCTGAAGAATTTTTGCGAGTGATTTTGAGTTCTATGCATACTTCTGCCCCACTTCCAAGCCTGTTTCTGCTAAACGCCCAGTCATTGCGTCCAAAGATAGATGAACTCGCCGTGTTCTCATCAGCGACTAAACCTGATATCATTGCAGTGTGTAAAACGTGGCTTAATGATAGCATCGACAGTTCACAAATCGACATTCCATCGTATTGCTCTCCTTTCCGATGTGATCGACAACGTGGACGTCGTGGAGGTGGAGTATGTCTCTATGTCAAAGATGATGCAAGACACGTCCGTCTAGTCCAAATGCCTGCTTGTCCAAAAGAAGTGGAATGTCTGTGGGTATGCATGTCGTCTCAGAAGCTTCCTATTCTTCTTATTTACGTTCCTCCAAATTTGACGACATCAGTTTACCAACAGATCTCGTACATAATTCACAATGTCGATGATGCGCTTGATCAGGTCTGCCCGTCAGATGCACGAGTAGTTATCTTAGGTGATGTTAATCAGCTTCCATGCAACTCACTTTGTGAATCTTTGGGATTGGTTCAAGTTGTGGACGCTCCCACACGGAAAAACTCTATTCTCGACAAAGTTTTTCTGGACTCTACTTTGGTAGACAGTTATCATCATCCTGTCATCGGTCACCTGTCATCGGCAACGCAGATCACTGGACAGTACTGATTCAGCCAGTCATGCATTCTACAAATACTAGAGAAATTCGCAAAGTCTATGACTATCGAAGAGGTAATGTTGACACGCTGATAACTCGACTAAGCGAACATCCATGGAAAGACATGTATCTCTCTCTCATGCTTCACTTCAAGAAAAGTACAACTACTTTTACTCAACGCTCAGTTATTATCAAGAACTTATTCCTTACACATTTGTAGAGCTATCATCAACCGATAAGCCATAAGTCACAGGAAAGATAAAATTGCTGTTCAACAAAAGGCATGCTGCCTTTAGATCAGGCGAATACCAATTGTATCACCACTACAAACGGAAAATTAAGAGTGAGATTCTTCGAGCGAAAAAGAATTGGTCAGACGAGATAAAAGCGTCGAAAGGCAACTTTTGGAATGTCGCTAGGTCAATAACCAATGTCAGATCACCTGGAATACTATCACAAGTGATAAATGAATTTGAAACACCGGAGCAAGCTGCCCAATGCTTCAGCGATTTGTTCTCACGTGCATTTTCTCTACCGCCTGACTGGAATTCTATCAACGAGTCCATCTTCAGCACTGGAAACGGCTGGACTGTCAACATCAATACAATTGAAACAGAAAAGTACATAAGATCTGTCAAAGCGAAAAGTTCGGGAAGTGATTCTTTATCTCCGTGGTTATTAAGGGAGTGTACCTCGGTTCTTAGTGGTCCGATCTCACATCTTTTCGCACTTTCAGTGGAGGATGGCATCCTGCCTGAGCAATGGAAATTTGGTCACGTCATTCCTGTGCCAAGACCGAGAGCAAAAATACCAACGACTTTCGGCCAATCACCTTGCTTCCGGTAATATCGAAGATATTGGAGAAATACGTCATTACCTCTATTAAGAATCATGTCCTCGATTTGTATGGAGCAGACCAATACGGCTTCAGACCATCTTGCTCGACAGTGTATGCTCACATTCAGTTACAAGAATTTGTGACGAGGCACCTCGACAATGACAATTTTCCTGGTGTGCTCGCAATATCATTCGACATGAAGAAAGCATTCGACAAACTTAGTCACCAGGCATTATTTCAGACTCTTCTAAAGTCCAACATTCCCGGTGAGCGCTTGAAATGGCTAAGTGACAATTTCCAGAATCGAAGGCAGCAAGTCATCTTGAGTAGAATCTATTCCAGCAATGTCTCACCTGTTACATCAGGAGTGCCGCAAGGTTCAGTCCTTGGACCTTACTTATTTGCAGCTCATGTAGGCTGATTCAACGCAAGCCACATCTCCGCCAAGGTGTTGAAATTTGCCGACGACATACTTATCCTGCATCCGTTGAATCGTTCCAGTGACTATTCAGAGGTCTTCCTATCGGAGCTGAACAACATGAGTTCCTGGTGTAGTAGAAACGGTCTTGAATTAAATATTGAAAAGACAAAGGTGGTCGTCTTTGGACAAGAGTCTCCTACTTCGGGCATCCCTACTGACAGCTTCAAAGTCCAGTGTCTAAAGTTCCTTGGGATTACTTTCCAACCAAATCTGAAATGGGACTCACATATAAATGAGATTTGTAGGAGAGCTATCAGTCGCCTTTTCATCATCCGCCAACTCAGGAGCATCCTCTCAAAGCCAGATGTTATTCAAGTGTACCGGACGTGCATACGAAGCTTGCTGGAGTTCAGCAGTGAGTTATTTGTTGCTCTGAATGAGAAAAACGAGGCCAAGTGCGAAAGAATTAATAAAAGAGCACACAAGCTAATCTGTGGTAGTCATTGCAAATGCGAAAGCTTTCCTCCTCTGAGATTGAGACAAGAAAAGAAGGCAATGAAGACATTCATGAACATGAAGAGCGATGATAGCTTCCTACATCACATCTTTCCAAAAGTTCTTACCTACTCATATCACCTGAAGCAATGTCAGATAAACTCTCAACGTCGCGCTAATTCCTTCATTCCCTACCTAACTAAACTTTATAACGACTCTCTGTAGTGCAATTTTTTCATTTGTGTCATACATGCATGCGCAACCATTAATTGTAGATGTAACTTGCGTAGCTTCACTTTTCCTTGGACCATGTCTATCTGTAAATTTTGATTTTCGATTATTTGAATAAACAATTACTACTACTACTCAGTTCACTGAAAAATGTCCGCTCTCACAGTTTTCATTGTTGAACAATAATAATTATTGACGGCCAGTTAAACAAATAAAACGCCTATGACTTTTAGTCACATTCCAATGCTTATGGTATTACAATAAATCCCACAGACACCTCCTCTTGACTGATAAGTTAAGGCGCGAGTTCTATTGGAAAGTTCGTAGTGATGAAAATTATGGAAAATATTGGAAAATTATGGAAAAGTTTGAAAGTTTTGATTTCTTGTGATAGGCCAAACAATTTGAGCGCTTCCATTGCCGATCAGGCAGCTACGTACCAATAAATTGGGTCTAAAGCTCTTGATTTCATCATTATTTCGATTAAAGCGATCGTAGCAATACGAGTTCCGTCCGCGGATTTTTGAACATTCCTTTGCCACCAGTGGCTAATTGTGCCATTTTGTTAGCACTTTTAATTATCACACATACACCGTTTGGGACAAGGTAAATCTTGCTTTACAATAGGGGCATAATTTCATGCAATGTAAAGATCTGGAGCAAAAATAATATACTTCATTTTGGAGTTTGCTAAATGTTAGCTTGAAAGTTAAGCTATATTATGCAGCGTTGATCAGTGATGCAAATTCTTCATGTGTTAATGAACATGTGATGAAGTATAAGCACACAGTCCATGCAGTATTCATGAGCGACCATATTGGACGATATAAAGGCTGCAAACTCGTGAGATATTTGGAAACTAAAGATGTATGTAATGAGTAAAAGAATATCTATGATATCTTCAAACTTCTGGCGCATTGTCCGATATCTTCGTTGAGGATACATATCCTCTATTTCTAGTTCAGATGGTACAGATAGTTCCAAATCGATTTCAGATCTGCCAAATGAATTTCAGATATGATCCACATGAATTGGAGATCTCCAGTTGAATTAAAAATCTTTTCAAAGTTGAGCTTGTGACAGATAATCTGAAATTCAGCTAGAGAAATCTGAAATCCATCTAATGTCTGAAATTCATTTGGAAAGATCTGAAATAGATATATGGAAAAGGTGCAGTTTACCAAAAGTTAACATACAGGGATGATAGAGAAGTTTTCGGACTTTGAATATTCCGTGTGGGAACGAATATGGCGAAAAGCTGGCAGATAATCAGCTACATATTATCATGCAATAGTTCAGTGTTAATTTTTAGCATATTCGCTGGCGAAGTTCGCCGGCGACAATTCGTGAATTCGCGCTCTGTATGCCACCTTCTACTTTTGACCTTCTCTATTATTTTCTTTAGTAATCCGCCTCTACAGCCAAGGCTCTATTTTCTCCCTCACCTCCTCACCATCACCCACATATGGCTAATCTATCTAAGAAATAAATGCAGACTATCATTCTTTGATAATGATAAGAATATAGGGAATCCGCTCATATCAATTTTCATAACATCTCTTGACATTCAATAATTTACAACAATGACAAATATTTGAATAATGTAATAGTATTTACTGCGACATTTATGGAAGATAAATCCTTTTTTAGTTTAGGCCTTTGTGAATTAAAAATGATCCCTTTTTATCAGATCAGACTGAGTATACAATATATTTTCATGTAAAGGTAATATACGAACATTACTACTTACCACTAATTAGTTGCTACAATATCCACGATTTCACCGGTTGGCGAAAAATCAGCTCGCATTAGTAAACAAATATCTACCAACTAATTATAGCAACTTTTTCGCCACCGGTCGTTTTTTAATTTTACACATGTTTTTGGATAGATGATGACAATTTTCACATGCGGAGATAGTTTTTACACGAAAATGAACCTTCAAAAAAATTATCCACAAAATCGCTACTTCGCCAGATAATCTGTTGATATTAGCAAGATGCGTTCCCACAGGGTTACATAGTCTTTTCAAACGACTACAATAAATCTCCAAAACAAAGGAAAAAACGTCAATCACCGAAAAATAAATTTCAAAATTTTCCATTGGAAAATTTTCCATTTGCATCACTAGAAGGAGGGTTCTAATTGATTGACGTTTCTATTCGAGAAAATGTGGTATAGGCCTACATATTTCTATGGACATGTATCTTGCCATCCCATGAAGGAGGGATGAAAACAGTGCCGCACGGCATTTTTATGTCATGATATTTTTACCTTCACACGTTTAGAGGAAAGTTGTTACACAGCAAAAGTTTCTTTCTTCCTTTGCCTGTTTATAAATCAAATGCTAGATTTGTCCTAGAGTTTGGTAGTGCTCTAAACCGTTTCACTGAAATCTTCCCCAGCTTGCTTTGCCTAGAATATTGTCAGCACATAGAAGCTCTGTCGTCATATTCTGCATATCATATAGGCTTATTTGCCGACTACAAACTTTTCTGTTCAAAATGCTTAAAGCTATTACATATTTGAATGTGGAATCTCACTTATGCGTGAACGGATAGTGACAATTCATGCAAGCCATTAATTGATGCTATTATCACATCATCGTGGCGTGGCTTCATTCTTTGCAGTTGACATAGTCCGTCATTGAATTCAGTTGGCAAATGAAAAATTGACCGTCTCAACTGTGTATGACTATGACTTGCGCTATCAGTATTTATATCATGCACTTAGTTGTGTCGTTGATATTTTTGCCCCTGTGTGACCGCAAGATCAATGACCATCTGAAGTCCAAGATGTACAGGACAGTTGTGAGACCTGTTGCATACACAGTTCCGAGTGTTGGCAAATATCGAAAGACTCGAAGCAGAAATTGGCCGTCATGGAGACAAGGATGGTGCGAAGAGTTGCCGGTGTCACACAGCCCGACCACATCCGTAACAAAGACAAACGGAAGCGTTGCGGCGTAGTGCCGATAACGGAGAGGAGGCGAGAATGTCGACTGAGATGGTGCGGCCATCTCCTAAGTGCCAGCGAAGAAGCAACAGCCAAGAACGCGTTTAATTTCAACGTACCTGGTAGAAGACCGAGAGGCCGGCCTAAGCAAAGATGAATTGACGCCATTCACCGAGACCTGATAGCGACAGGTCTTTAGCCACACCAAGGCAACAACCGACAGAAGTGGAGAAAACGAACCAGGAGAGCGGACCCTGCAGCAACGCGAGACTTACGCCGAAGAAGAAGAAGTTGATATTTTTGCCCTCTATACACTGTTGACTTAACATTTGTCTCCCACATTTATGTCATACATGAATTTTATCATCTGCAACCTTTTTGACAAATAATGCTATCATTATTATCTAAAAATCATCAGTATTCATGAAATATATATTCTACATAAGGCAAGTAGCTCACAAAAATTGACCAGCCCTTAATAAAACTTTCTTTTTCACAGAATCTTCTTTTGAAGTGGCATAAGAAACATTTCACAATATATTAGCTATGAAAAAGTGATTGAAAAGCAAGACAGTTAGACATTGATCATTGAATTGTCCTTTTTGCTTTATCAATATCAATTTATGAATTAGCCTTACTTACCTTGGCAAATGAAGCGATAGCCAAGTCTCGTACATGAACGAGTAGCAAGAGTAACCGATGGCTTCATCCAAAACTGCTTTTTGTCTGTAGGAGGGAAATAATTCAAGGCAACACAGTTTCCAACATAATTCCGGAATATTTCGTTATATTTCCTCAACGGCTTAAAATCTATTCGTCCACTGTATAATATTTCGTTATTGCCAGCAATGTCATGAAGGGAGTAAATCTAAGAAAAATGCAAAATGAAAGTTTCATAAGCAAAGGGATACAATTTTCTTAGGGTATCTTTGTTATGACAGATATCGTTTTAACTTGCGAGACCATGCTACGTATCTATTCTCTCTTTTGGTAAATTTCTTATATCTCTATAAAACTGATAGTAGTAATCTCATGACAGGGCGAAGGACAAATGTGCAGCGATGAGTCATTGCTGCTGACTCAACACCTGCTGAGTCATGGCGACTGAGTCTCCCTCTCTGGAGAGGGGAAGGGAGTTCGCCAAGGATGTGATGGAAAAGCTTGGACCGAGTGGAGAAAACCGTCCCCCCTGTGAGGTTAAGTAAGTAAGTGTTTATTCAGTTAATGAAAATCGTAAAATACATGAAAGTGACATGAAATGAAAGATAACAGAGAAAAGCTGAAACATTAGACCAAATCAAAAATACTTGAACGGTACATATGAACACATAACTTGCTTTACACATTTTACTACAAATTGAAAGAAGACGAATAATTTAGGAGAACACACATCCAAGGAATGAATGAATGAAGTCTTCTAGATGTTGTAACACTTGGGATACACAAATGACCACTTCTTGGTAAACGAGGAGGAATTGACAGATGAAGTGGATGGTCAGTATGACTTTCACAGCTGTTGAAAAATTTAATAGCACTTTTCTTTCGAACATGTGCAAACAAAGGAAAATTTCACAATCACACGATTTACCGCAGATGGTTCTGTGGCCTCGATTCTGAAATCTTTGCAGTTTATCTTCAATGCTACTCGGTAGAAAAATAAATAAAGGGACACAGTAAAGAAATAAGTTAGTAATTAAGGAATGATACACAGTGACAAGTTGTTTCACAGGAATGACAGGCTTCAAAGTTCTGATCATATATAATCGTTGTGAGGCAACCTTCAAAATCGTATTGAAATGCGTGTTCCAAGTTAAATCGTAATCCCAATAAATACCTAGTATCTTGACACCTCTAACATGCTTGATACAATCATAAGCAGCGTGAAAAGGCTCACCCCGATGTAAAATCATTTGTTTCGATTTTTGTAAATTTAATGTCATTTTGTGCTCCAACATCCAGTCATGAATATATATGATAAATAACTAGGATTGTTTGCATATGTAAAGCGCTCTACAAGAGTTATATCATCAGCATACAGAATTATGGATGCGTCAGATGGCACACTGACAGATCCCATGAAGGCTGCCAATAATGAAGGCCCAAGTATTGAGCCTTGAGGCACGCCAGAAGGCGCGCAAAAGCTCGGTCCGCACATACCATTGATCTTTAGTCTCTGAGATCTTTCGCACAAATAACGTTTTAGCCAATTTAGGAAGCCTCGGTTAACATTGCTTTCCAGAAGGTGATTCAAAAGACAGTTATGACTCAACTTGTCAAAAGCCTTCATAAAGTCGAAACAAGTTATTCTCACTGCCCTGGTATCGCTCAAATCAAGATAAGACGTGACGGCCTCGTGGATGTGGATCGAAGCACTGCTTGTTGAACCAAATTTACGAAAAGCATGCTGAGATGGACCGTATAAATTTGAAATTTCAGAAATCACCGAATTTAGGACGAGTCTTTCAAATATGTTACTAATCACGGGGGTGATCGAAATAGGACGAAAATCTTTAACACTGGGATCACGGCACTTAGGGATTGGTACAACATCCGCACGCTTCCAACATACCGGGTAGGTTCTGGTTTCAATGGATTTTTGGTAGATGTGATACAAAGGATAACAAATCCAATCGGCACCATCTTTAAGAAGTCGGTTCGGAATGCCATCACAGCCCATGGATTTATTCAAAGAAACACGGGATAGCGCTATCCTCACATCGGCCACTCTTGAATTCCAAAACCAATTTTCATCAGAGATACAGTGCTGACGGATACTGGTTACATAATTAAAATTCTTCGAAAATTCATCCTGTATTGCTTTGATAACATTTTCATCACTACCGTATATTTGTTTAAGGTTGTGAAAGACGTTGGTAGATGATTTGCCACGTATCTCATTCAACATCTTCCAGACATTCCTGACTGTTTCCATGTGACGCTGAGACCATATTTTCTTGGACTTGATGATTTCACATTTCACTTTCTTTTTATAATGCTCGTATTTGTCCCACTGTTTATTTCGAAAAGCTTGCCATCTCTCATTAATCAGAACCTTGAGTGTAGGAGTGATCCAGGGTTTATCACTGGTAGATAATGTGACATAGGTTGACGGGATGAAACTCATAGCAGTGTGTAAAATATGGTAGAACATGTCACACATGTCATCCGCAGAGCCAGCATCTGAGATACAGGAGAAATCAGTGATCGAAAGAAGAAATAGAAAATCCTCAATGTTAGAATTTCTGAAGTCCCACACTTTAACAATACGTTTCGCGTTAATGCTTTTTGATTCCCCAGATAAAACGACAGTATTGTGGTCTGAAGTACCCAATGGGGGTTCGATTGACGCATCACCATAGAAACGTTTTTTCAATAATTCGCTTATCCAAATCTGGTCCAATATAGCGTTTTGACGAGTAGGGACTTTCATCGTATTGGTCAGGGAAAATTGTTCCTCAAAAATCGAAACTGAGTCAAATGAATTGAAGTCACCACAGATAATAAGATTGAGATAAGGATTTGTATTCAATTCACTAGCCAACATTTCGATGATAAATTCACTAATAGCATTCAAATTATCAGATCTCAAGTTGGGTGGTACATACATGCATACCACAAACAAATTCAATGATATAGACTTGAAGGCGAGAAGCTCAATGGTATCAGGACATCCACAATTAACTGTTTGGAAATTCAAATCAGCTTTTATCCAAGCACAAACTCCTCCACCCACTCTGCCGAGTCTGTCACTGCGGTAGAAATGATAGTTTCTCAATCTCAGTAGATTATCCGAAATTCTAGAATTGAGCCAAGACTCGGTAACAAAGACAAAACCTGGATATAATGAGGAGACCAATAGCGAAAGTTCATACATTTTAATGAAAATTGAACGTGCATTCAGTAATACAACACTTGGTAAGCAAGTATGCCATTGAGGGGGGTTAAGATCATTTACAGAAAATTTCGATCATTTGCACTTGAAGATCTAGCCACTATACTTCCTCTATACAGAACAACGTTCTCACCCTGCTTATTGCGGTCGGCTAATTCGTCACGTAATTTCCGATGCTCCATAATTTGAAATCGTGTTCGGTCAGGATTTATAAAGATACCTTAAAAATCATACGAATTTCTCAAAGACTTTGCTCGTTGCAAAAGCAACAATTTTGAATGAGCATCTTTGAATACGATACGCAACAACCTCGGTTTGCCGCTATTAGAACGACCAAGACGCTGTACCCGCACGATGTCTAATTTCAGCACATTTTTCACTTCTAGTTCTTCTAGCAGTTTATCGATTTTGGCATTATCATGAGCAAGTCTCTCATCAATCGAGCCATTGGATTCATGTATACCCGAAGCAATTACATTATTCATTCGGAACATTCTTTCATCCATCTCTTGTAAAAAGGTTTGAGACATGTTGCTCATCATGTTGCTCATATTGGATTTGATTGAATCTAGCTCTACTTCGTGTCGACGAGCAGTTTCTTGAAATTTATTCAACTCGGATTCAATGTTTATCATTCGAGTGTTCACAGTTTCGAGAACAACTGAGATTTTCTGAATTTCAGATTGTAGAGAAGCTAGCATCTGTTGCTTAAAATCATCCAACAATCTTTTCATATCTTGGATACCAACTGAGTTAGAACTGCTCGTGGAATTTGAGCGAGTCTCTCTACGAACAGGGGTACCAGTTGCCGGCATGATAAAAAGACAAAATGATGATAAAATGAGTTCCACCAATGAAGTCCTGAGATCCAAAATAACCAGTTTCGAACCCGGCACTTTCTAGTTGTAGCCAGACACGCTAACAGATAGGCCACGACTACTTGTTACCACTGAGTGACAAACAGACGTAGTTGTTTCGAGAATAAGAAATTCCAGTGCACAACCAGTCCGATATCATGAGATATGCGTTGCACCAGCCAAGACCCAATACTGGCAATGAATGATCACTAATCACGGAAGGCTGAAGGTCAAACGCGATAAATCCCAGATAACGCCGTTGATATTACTGTCAGATGCCCGTTGACCTCAGAAGTAGATGGACGACGACACAAGGATTCACGTGATATAAAAATTTCCAGAAACGGCGCGAATATAGCACGAACAGAGCTAGTTGACGGAGAGACGCACACAAACACGACCAGCACCGACCAGTTAGCAGTTGGTGACTGCTAAGGTTGTTAGGTGTTCACGTCTTCTGTTAGGAAAGTGTAGGTTTTGGACGTTTTGGGATGAGAAAGGCCATAAGTCGGGTTGAAGGAGTGCTCGGATGGACAAACCGAGTGCAGATTCGGATTCTTCTTGAAATTTTGAGTTAGGAAGGTTGTTTCCAGCTCAATCGGAGAGGAAAAATTCTAACCCCCTCCTCCTGTCAAATTTCCAACTGTGGTGGGAGTGATCGTAGAGAATCGTGTCGTAGCTCATGTGAAAGCTGAGACTGAGTCAAATGCAGTGGAAAGCATCGTTTGTCCAAGTCTTCCTTGGTTTAGAGTGAAGAGTGACTTAAATTTTGGGAATCTCCGAAAAACGACAGAGTTAGAATGGGCAGGTTTTGGACGTTTTGGGATAAGAAAGGCCATATTTCGGGCTAAAGGAGTGTTCGGATGGACAAACCGAGGCCAGATTCGGACTCTACATGACATTTTACATCGGTAGGGTGATTTTCATGTCAATCGAAGAGAAAAAATTCTGACTGCCCCCCCACTGGACAGTGACTTCAGTCTTGGCTTGTAGGAACTGTAGAAAGTCGTGCGATAGCTCGTTTGAAAGCTAAGAGTGAGACAGATTCATTGGACGAAACGGCTTGTCTCTACGTTCCTTCGTTTAGGTTTTAGAGCGAAATGTTGATTTTTGGAAAATTGCGAAAAAACGAGAGTTAGAATTTTAAGAAAATGGCTCTAACTTTTGAACGCGGCATCGTATGGGAAAGCAGATTTGGAATCCTCGTGACATTTTACACCCGAATAGATGGGTTTTGAGGGTCGTGGGAGTGAAATAAAATTTTTGACTTTTCGTGTATCGAATTTTTTGATTTTTAGCGATGAATAGCGTAGGATTGGAAGTGAGTAAAGACGTCGAGTTTCTTTTAGTGGAAACACCGCACTTTGTTCTCTAGGATCCTGCATTTTCAGATCTGTGGAAGGCTTCTTTTCGAAATGAGAGCTTGTTTAAAATCGAATTTCTACGCATTTTCCTAGATTTTGGACACTTTGAAAAAATGAGTTTTTTCAACTCGGCTTCTGGTGATCGCAGAGAGTCGAGTGATTGCTTAAACGAAAGATTAGAGCGAAAAAACGTCACTGTCAAAATTTGAAGCCAATCGTAGCTCTAGAACCAGAGATAGAAGCGTTTAAAGTTTGGAAAAGAGAACAAAGGCCACATCAGCTGATGTACGAATCCTATATAAGCTGGATACCGAATGAGAAATTTCATTAAGACGAGAGATTGTCAGAGGTAGGTCGCCTCTCCGGAGCTCTGATGATAGCATCGGAAATTCCAAAATCAGGAAACCGAACTTGGAAAATTTCATTGCTGATATCAGCTAAGGTGTCAGACGTATAGGTTAGCCAGACTATGGCTTGTGATCACTTTGATCAAATAGGTCAAATACTTATAAACGATGTATCTTCGGTTCGGTAGCACCGATTGAGCTGATTTGAATTGCATGTGATAGCTATTGATCACACCTATATTTACAGACTACTTACAAAATTTCATAAGTAGTGCTAAAAAGTTGCACAATTTAAATTCTTTATTTTTGGAGGTTTTCTGGGGTTTTCGACCCTGCTGAATTCAACTAAAGGATTTGTCATGATGTCTGAGCCAGTCTTCTCATTGGACGAGCGTTCTCGCCCATTCATAATTCAACAAACATCCTACATAAAAAAGAGATGTTGCTTTACGTTTCACATTTACCTTTCGCAAGTGTCGGGTGCATGGTACGGAGAGTTTCGCTGTAATATTCCAATGACAGGATGTTCCTTCGGGACGGCGGATGATGCCGTAGTGATGAGTGTGGCAAGGGAGTGTGTCCTACTTTAGACCGAAACCTCCGGGGCAACTCATGTTGGGCATTTGAAACAGTTCTCAACATAGCACTTTGAACGTCAATCGGTTGAGTTTTAGCTATCTTGTCATGGGTGGCTACTAAACATCTCCATTGCAAAACGCTTGTGAATCACGGCTTGTTATCCCTCTCCAAGTTAAAATCGGCTTAGACACGTTTCATGTCTGGCTATCAAGTCATTGACGGTGCATCTCCTGTCCTTCAATCTCATTTCACATTGACAGGCCATACACGATTCGAGAGGTTATATTTTCAACTTTTCAATGAGCTATTATATCCTCGCATCCGATAATATTTTAGGTGGACAGGGATCAAAATGAGAAAATCGCATCTATTAGAAATCTCAAAATTTCAATATGAATCAAACATAAGGTGAAAAGGTTTTCCCTGAGTATTCTTTTGATGTACTACTCGCCGAAATCGGTGTAGGTACTTTTAGAGAAGTCATGATGTCCCAAATTTATTGCATAATTTTATGCTATATAATTTTTGTACCAGATGTCCGATTGCCATAATAATTATCTTGATCTTTGAGATACAAATTATTCAGAATAAGACGAACATTTCGTCTTTTCCAAAGATCAAGCCCCAACAGGAAAAATCTAGTTATAGTATCAAAATCAGTTCATCACTAAGAATGAGGTAATTCCATTGTTTTCAAGCCATGATAGAAATTTGGTACGCTGACTATGTAGATTTTTCCTGCCTTTTCCTATTTGATCTAGCACAAATTGTTCAAGTCAGATGACATCCTTCTGTCTTTGCTCAGACGATGTAACTGTCTGCAATCATTTATGATCATCACCGCACAGGAAAGTCAGGATAAACAAACGTTTGTTGTAAATTCTTTTGAAAACCATCAGGTAGAATTTCATTCATTCATTCAGAAGATTTACCTTTCCATCAGCTATTGACCAAAATCCATCGTTAGTTCGCATGAAGCCGACGGTATATCCTTGTGTCGTTTCAGGCTCACCAGTCAAAAGATTCGTTATAGCAGCTGAAAGATAGACACATAATTTTCTCATGATAAGCAATCTAATACATGCTAAAGATACAGGGTTCAGTGACTACCACTTTCACACTGCAAACCAAACTGTGCCCAATATGTGACCGATTATGTGCCCGACACATGTGACGTTTGCCACTGCCTTTATGTGACCAAATGTGCCCAAATCGGTCACATTCAGCTCGGCAGATATGTGACTTTATGTGACCAAATCGGTCACATGCAACACGTCTGATATGTGACTTGATGTGACTAACATGTGCCCGACCAATCATGATTATCGCTTCTTCCAATTATTGTGATAATTAAATCCCACTACTTGTTAAGGTTTTGGAGAGTAGAAGTACTGCCTCTAATTTTATTGAGCTATAAATTATGGTTTAAACTATTTCACTTCCTGGTGGGAAGAAAAGACCATACTTTCAATTGAGGAATTTATGGAAAAAACAACAAATATTTGCAAATCATTAGATACATGTTCTATTTTCCATTTACTTTTAAATTAACCATCAATGCTTGATTCAGAATGTCTTAATCATTGTGTGTTGCTCAACGCCAACCGCCACCTGATGTTCAAAAACAGATAGATAAGCTGATGTAATAAGTCATCTTAAGCATACGCCAATGAAACAATCGATGACTGTGGCAGCATCTACTACTACTGTTTTACCGATAAAATTGTTTGATTGAAACATCTATACATTGATTCAATTTTGCATAGACTCACTTCTCAGGACATTGCGATTGAAGATTCTATTTGGGAATAGGACGTCATTATGTAATTTCTCCCAGTTTGTCATTCTCAATGCAATAAACAAGCTGGCCATTGACATGAAGCTCATTTGTTTCACGCTGACGGCAAGTTAATACAACCTCACTTACAATACGATGATACAACTTCCCGGCGAGATCAAGTAGATTAAACGAAGACATGTATCACATTTTTCAATCACACAATCACTATCCTGATAAAAACAGTTTTCAATATGATATGATCTTCTTGCCAGTGATGTCCGTGAACAAAACACACCGCAAAGTATTCGGAAAATTGAATTATTCTCATCGATCACTCGCCGCATATGCATGATCTATGGTGATTCATCATCGGTCACATATGTGACCAAATGTGATCGATATGTGACGAGGAATATGTCATATTTTTAAACTACACAATCATTATCCTCATTAAAACATTTTTTAATCAAACCGAGTTCAATGTGATATTATCTTCCTGCCAATGATATTCTTGAACAAAACATGCCGAAAAGTATTCGTAAAATCAATTTGCATTATTTTAATCAAGTACTCGCCGTATGTGCATGACTTATGATGATTCATCATCGGTCACATGGAAGTCACATATGTGACCAAATGTGACCGATGTGACGAAGATGCGTCGGGCACATAATTGGTCACATATTAGGCACAGTTTGATTTACAGAGCATGCATGACCGAACTTAGCCTAACAGTGACCGATAATTAATTAATTGTATGGAAGCTTTATATTATGTCTTTATTTTTATGTGAAGATGTCTAGGCTACTGTCAACCTGCGAATAGAAAAATTAAAACTTATTCTAAAATTGTGGCATTAAATTTAAATAATTATCATAATCATATGACATTCATGATAACTAAATGTATAGAAACAATCTTGATAGAATGAAATAATTGAAATGGTAAATCATTATGCAGTACCGTAATGCGGGGTAATTCGAACCAAAGTTCATTTGTTAATCTATGAGTAGATTTCTTATTCTTGCTCCATCATTAAGAGTTGAATTAGTCAAATGAATTGCGATACTTCTTCTCTTGAAGAGTCATCACGTGATCATTAAGCATAGATATCTATATAACCGATTTCCTTTGTCTGCATCAGCTCATTGATGGAATTCAGTAGTGTATATGAGTCATCAATGAAATCGATCTCAGCGGCGACGTTGATAACATCACTTTCATTACTTCTGCTGGCTGTTTCAAGTGAAGACGTACACCATGCCACGAAAATATCGTCGTAAAACTCCAACCAAAGACCATATATTTGATGCTTTGAAATCCGTTGAAGACTGCTTTGAAGAATCTGTTGTCTATTGGAGATGCTGCGCGAAAATTTGGTGTGCCTTAAACTACACGGTCAGTTAATGACCACCACTTCAATAGATGATTTGTCTTCATCTTCATCAGAGTCATTGGACTCCAACTCGTGCGCAGGGTGTAATTTTGAGTTTGTCAAGTCCGTTGGTCCAGATTGGATACGGTGCAGTTCGTGTTTGTTGTGGTAGGGCCTATTGTGGAATATGTAATTCGAGGAGCTTGGATTCATTCTTTCCTTGTAATGACTGCCAATAACGTTTCTTAGCACGTCTGTATTCATAAATATCTATTATTGTTGTACTAATGCTCATACAACTATATTCGACAATTGAAAAACATCATGATTCGAATTAAATGAAATGGACCTAGTAACCCCGTTATTCTTGTAAAACCTAAATTGAGGATAACTAATGATCTCCTGAAAAGAATAGTGAGTTGCTGACTTATATGGAAAGAGGGGATTTTGAAAGATTCAAGTGGGATTCATAGATAGTCTTAAGTATCAGGGATAATAGTTTGGTAGCAATCATAGAAAACTATCCAAAAGCGGCCCGAATTACCGTTTCACGGTAATGTCCCGATACAAGGTCAGGCAGCCGCGCTAGTACGGTTTGTATGGTTCCCTATACCATACTACGCTTCACGCAATCACAGGCCCGCAAATACGTTAAGACAGATAAAGATGAGTTTCATCTCAGTTGTTCTTGGCGGTGAAGTATTTCCACAGCTGCTCTGTCAGCGTCCGGTTGAAACGTCTCCCACGGCCGTCTTGTAGGCATTCGTGACATTCAGCAGTTCGATACCGTGCTCCTCAAAAAGAGCGTGGCACCCGCGGGCAAGGACAGGGCAGTATATCACAATGTCTTTGCCCACGGGTTCTCAAACTCCTTTCCTTGATAAGTATGCACCCGCTTCGGGATCCGCCGTCCGCTTCTCCGAAATGCATTAACCACTTCCGCAACTCACTTCGTCTTCAGTGGGCGAGCTCGGGCGTTGCGCGTGAAGAGGTCAACAGCAGTTAGAATGAATGTATAACCGCGGTTGCAGCGGCCTAGCGCAGACATGTCTGCCAAATCCAGGACCGCACTTACACAGTTGAGCTTCAGTCTAATACCGGCTCGTCACTTTGTTGGGTAGTCGACGTCGCTTTTGCTCATGGGGTGGGCCGATCGCCCGGTCCCAGCGTCGCATGAGCTCCGCACGTCTGTATGTGTGTGCAAGAGAGGAGGTGGTTCTTGTGCTGTGCGGTTGAGTTTTGCAAAGGAGGCGAAGAGGTGAAGAGTAAACAAAGAAGTTTGCATTGTGTAAGCATTCTTTTAAGAAGGACGATTTGTTGGTGCGGAGGCATGCCCGTGTTCTGCGTGTGCGTCTGTCGAGTGCTTTCCCTGATTTGTGAACAGCGGATAGTGCGTTTATGATTTTGCTGTTTTGTGTCTTCGTGAGGTATGTGCCGACGTGGTGGGTGTGTGTTGCTTCAGAATCTCATGCTCAGGTGAGATGCTCCTCTCCCTGTTGAAAATTGTGGATCTTTGTTGTCTGGTAGGTGGTGGTTGTTGCGTGAGGAAATGAAGAGGGAGGTGTTGAGATTTTGCTTTGTTCAAAGACTTTTTTGCGTGTAGTGTAGGGTGTTCGGCAATGGGGAGAACGTTTGTTTCATTGTGTAAGTATTGTGCATTTGTTGGGCATGTGCATCCTGTGGCGATCCTGAGCCCTTGTTCTGCATTGCTTGTAGAGCAATATTGGTGACCAGATTTACAATGTGTATTCCAGGAGGGGACGTGTGATGGCCTTGTCGTGATGGTCTCTCATTGTTGTCCCCAACTGGTGGAAGTGAGGCATAAGAGAATGTTGAGGGTGTGTCTTGCCTTCTCGCAAGTGTTGTTGATGTGTGTTGTGGATCTAGGTTGACGACCAGGATTCGGTTGTTGTTGAGAGTTGTGAGTGGAGTGTTGTCAATGGTGAGTGATGGGTTCGTGCTGTGTTCGTGGGGATCCAGTGTGGAGAGTGAGAGTTGCGTTTTGTTGGGGTTGATGTGGAGATTGTTTTGTTGAGTCCATGAGTGTAGAGTTTTGATGTAGGGTTAAAGTTTGTCTTGGGCTGTCTTGATGTTCGAGTGAGTGGCCGTGATGATGATGTCGTCAGCGTAGACCGTTGTAGGAAGAAGAACGTCTCGCATATAAAGATTGAAAAGGAAGAAGAGGAAGGGAGAGAGCTCCTTGTGGGTCGCATGTTTTGATATTTTCGTTGGTTGAGCGTGTTTGATTGTATGTGATGCAAACGTGCCTGCCTTTGATGCTGTTTGCCATGTATCGGATGAAGAGAGAAGGGATGATGGTCTGTTGGAGTTTATGGATGAGTGTGTGGATGTGGACTTTGTCGAATGCTTTTGTGAAGTCCACTGCTGTGGTATTTGTGAGCAGAGGTGGCCTTTTGCTATTCAAGCCGGCAGCGATGCTGTTGTTGATTTGGTAGACTGCGGTGGTTGTACAGTATTCTTTTTTTGAAACCGTGATGAAAAGGCAGCTAAGAGACGAATTTTGTGATAATTGTGATAATGACATTTTCCAATTTTTGGTAGGAGGTGAAAGAAGAGAAATAGGTGTACAAGAGGTGTAAAGATGTATATCTTTGTTATGTTTTGGAATTGGTGTGACCGTTTAAAATTGCTTGGTATGTGGCTGGTGTTGAGAGTGTGTGTGTGTCAGTTAGGTATTGAATGACAGTAGGGCCGATGTGTTTGCGGTGTTTTATGTTGATTTTGTCTGACCCAAGAGAATCGTTCTTTGTGGAGTCTGAGATGGCCTGTTCTGTTTCAGGCATGATTTTTGTGTTGGTGGCATTGAGCGGAGTGTGCGTTTTTCTGTTTTCTTTTCGTGTTTTCTGAGGTGTAGGTGCGGTGAGGTGCTTGTTGAAGTCGTTCGCTATATCGCGATTGCGATGAAAAGGTATGTTCACGAAATTGATGGTGATATTTTTGGGTGGTTTGCCACCCCCCTTGTCGTTGAGTGTACGGATGGTGCGCCAGAGTCATAAGAAATGTTGCTGATCCATATGTATGTTTTGCTTGCATTGATTGATTTACTTGGTGATTTCTGTGTTAAGTGTTCTGATTTGATGATCTTTTGGGTCTACTCCTCGAATATTATTTCTTTGTTGGATGGCCTGTCTGATATAACTTGGTAGTATGGTTGTTTTGATTTGGGTCCCATTTGGTATGTGGACTTTGCCTGCTTGTGTAAGATTTCGTCGGTGAGTATGTTGTTGTCTTTGTGAACGTTGGTAGGTGGTTGGCGTGCTAAGAGTTCTATTTCGATATGCTCGGTAAAGTCCTCCCAGTTTGCTTTGTTGTAGTAAGTGAAGGTGTTTAAGGTTTCCTTATTTGGTCCGTGAAGATGTGCGTGTGGTGATTAGTATAGGTAGGTGATCGGATGTGAGATTGTTGAGAGCATTCCATGTTGTGCGACGAGCAGTTTGGCTTCTGGGTGTGGTTATGTCGGGAGAAAAGTTCTGTTGATTGTGGGTCGGAGGGAGGCGTGTAGGTCTGTTTGTGTTTAGTGTGGTGTAGTCCATTGTGGTCAAGAATGTTATCTCCTATGCAGTCGTTGAGTGTTGAGAGCCATGTGGTTGAGAGTGCGTTTGCGTCTGTTAGGATAAGGTTTGTTGCATTGGTTGTGTGATACGTAAGAAAGTGATTGATTTCTGTGTTGTTTTCTTGTGTGAATGTGTGACTGCCTTTTCTTGGGGGAGGGGGAGAAGGCGTTCGTGATGAGGAATTGCTTGTCTTGTGCGAAGTGTGTTTGAGGTATTGCTGTTCTTGGTGTTTGCATGAAGACGGGGGATCAAGCATTTAGGAGCATCTGGGGCCTCGAGGTGCGTGTAGGTGAGGCCGTCAGCTTTGTTGTGTTTTTGATCTGTACGAATGATGGCTTACGGTAGTTGGGGATAGGCTAGTTGGGTATGTTGTTTTGGATGTGAGTTTGCATACTGTGTGCATGTAATGTCGACTTTGTTATCTAAGATAAGCTGTGTGAGTTCGAAGATTTTGTTTTGGATGCCGTTGATGTTGAGTTGTATGATAGTGAGATACTTATTCTTGTGTTTTCTGCTGTTTGTTTGAGTGCTTGTGGAACCTGTGGAAGGTTGTTGTTTGGCTGTACCGCGTTGGGGTGGGAAAGACGATTAGGTGAAGGTAGTGGTCGTGATGCGAGTGTGGAATAGGGATGAGGGTGGGTAGTTAGGCGTTTGTTTTGATTGTTCTTTATGGTGGTATTCTGTCTGTTTGTGGTACTAATCCAGTGTGTGTTGTTTTGGGTGAGTGTGATGCCTGTGAATTTGAGGTGTAGCCGATGTGTGTTTGTAGTGTTGCACCGTATAGATGTCTGTCTTCTAATGATGAGCTGTTTCCATGTGGTGCAGGTGTAAGTGGGGTGAGAGCGGGGTTGCGTTCGATTTCTCCCGCCAGCAGTATGAGGAGCGAGGCGGCCGGCCAACCAAAAACCGGCGGCTCCCCTGGCCTTCTTTGAGGCAGGTGTTGAGGGATGGGCTTTCCTCCCCGGAGGGAGGAGCCTGTGCGCGAGTTAGTGATCGGCTCGGTGCACTCTAGCAACTTGCCGAGCTCATTAAACTGCATGGAGGCTGAGACCCCATGATTGAATGGGGCCGGCACGCGGAGTTTCTCCTTCCACCGTTTAATATCCTTCAGCAGGGCACCCTGCTTAATCATCTGCTGGCGGAGATCAGCATGTAGGGTGGGGTCATCAGTCATGCACGCACAGTCACTGTGCAGTTGGTAGAGGTGCTGATGGTCTGGTTGGTGGGCACGGCAGAAGCTGGAGATTGTGCATACTCTTCCTCCGGAATGGCCACTAACCGCTCGAATGTAGCCGCCATGCTGCTATAAGATTTTGCAAATCAGCATGGCTAGTTAGGAACACGGCTGAACAGGTTGCTTCAGAAGCGGTATGCGTCGGCGATCTCTTGAGTGCAGTCACTAAACAGGTAGCCGTGAGAGTGGTTTGTAAAGGTTTGGAAAGCCTCAATCACCGCTTAGGTTTCCGTTGCGCGATTTACCGGGTCAGGAATTCCACTTGGCTTTTGTTGCGCTAGTTCTTGAAGAAGATGTAGTAGTGGGTATTAATGCAGCGCGTGAGTACATTGGCTTTGCGGAGCACTGCACTGTACATTTCGCAGTGCAGGCTTCCCGCTAATTCTTTCAGGGTACCAATTGCGATGTAAGTGGGGATCATAGTATAGTACTTATTATCGGATATGGAGTGTGATCAGATTGATCAGGTCATCTGGTCGCATTCCTAATGTTCTACATTTCCATGCAATTCTATCTTCGCTTTAAAGAATGTGAATACTAGATATATTTTCTGTCTTTAAGGTCGCATGCGTTCCTATTGTTAAAGATACCACTTGCTTCTTTAATTGTTTCAGTTACATTGTTTTATTGTAGTTCCTGCTTTTAATTATCATTATATGCATGCATATCTTTTATGCGACTCAATTATTCATTTCACAGACTTTCTTACCTTTCGTTATAGTTGCATTTGCCACAGAATAAAGTGTCAGTCCCATTTGCTTGCATACTTCATTCATTTGGACGAACTGAAAAGTGGGAAACTGAGAAGCGGCATGAAATAGAAATAAAAATATATTGAGTATTCATTCTCCTCATTTGTGAATGAACTTTCTGGCAGAGTAAGCCGTAAATCAACGCTTGACAATATCTTCCGAAAGTACCGTGCACTTGAATTTCTGACAAAACATTGTGTGCCAGTTCACAGTTTTGCGGTTATTGATGTAAAATTGTTATTGAACTTGAAGTCCTACGATCTTTCTTCAAAGTTCTACGTACAGTCCTTGTTGATTTAATGATTATTGCGATTAATTGGATAACAAAGACGTAGCATCCATAAAACATCTAAATTAAAAGATGTCCTCAGACTTAAAGAGTTGGAGAATTGAACCCCTTAGCAGCCATAGACGCAGCATTTCACCACCCAGGCACAAGTCAATGAGATCGGAATGGTTCAAACCAGCTCATGACTCTGAATAATGGCTGTATAAGCTGTAGAACTTCACAATTGAAAGGGTACTCTACATTTGTTTATTTTTTGTCCGGGTGCAACGTTTCTTGGTGTTTTACAACCTTTTATTATCAGTGATTTGGCAAAGCCAAGATGAATAAGCGCACTAAAACACAAAGATATGGATAATTTTTGCTTTCGTGATTATTATGTTAAAATAGATAATGGAAAGAAAGGCTTACGGTTTTCTCTCCCCCAGAAAAAGCGTAGATACATGTTCCATCAATGTCATAAGTATTTTCCAGAAGGATTGCTTCCTTGGTTCGTATCCTCTCATAGTTTTCGACAAATTCCACCCTGGGACGTCGACATATTCCTTTCCTGCCTGTCAGCGGTCGAAATTCCATTGTTGCGTTTGCATCTTTGCAGGACCCTGAGCAACATGTTCGCGTACGTCTCTCCTGTACAAAGTTGGATTGTAATGTCCATTGATTCCATTGAGACCAATTTTTCGTAACGTAATAATGCCCACATTTAGAACAGTATGTGAGCAGCCCGAGTACTTGGAAATAAAGTGATTTGAAGCATATCTGTGCAAAATGAATATATTTACTCAACATGGCATTTTTCCAACTTCAGATTAAGTCTAACTCTGCGAGCTTGTTTATGGATGGTGAGAGCATGCTAGTGCTAGACTCATTTTTTACATGATGCGGCATTAGGAAAAATATTTGACATGAAATATACATTTCTGTGCAGCAGTTTGTAATGGCCGATGTGACAGTCAATCGCGAGATGATTTCGATAATTTGTACGCAGTCGCGTCATTATTCCAACTGACATACATTTACATCATTTTCTGTCGATGCCGTGATCTGAGCAGCATGTAGGACGTGGTATATAGTTGTAACAGCTAGCTCTCACTTGGCAACCGACGCCTTCAACCACTTTCAGCGATAATCCAACATTGCAATATCGCGTTCAGCGAAAAGGAGGAGCCTATAAACCAGAAGAAAACTATTAAAGCAATATTTGGTCGGTCGAAACGGACCGACTCGAAGTTTTCTCAAATCACAATTCGAAACGAATCTCGAATCAGCAGATTATTGGAATTATAGATTATTATTAGATTATAGAATGGAATTTCCAAGTTTCGCCAGTCCTTTAGTTTTCGCTATTCATTCGGAGACATCTAGCGTTCGTAGAAGCTGATGTTCGTGAAAAACCGTCAAAACAGAGGGGAGGTCGATTTCAACCACAGAATTGTCACTTCTGAATCGCGTCTATTTTCAATACAGCAATACAACTATATGACTCAATTCTCAGAATATTTGGCACTAGAAAGACATGACAAATATCAGATTTATATCAGCTAAGCTTCAATGAAAAGAAACGAAACGAAAATAAGTGATATGATGCCTCTACAGTACATTTCAAATGATGAATTACTGAGATGTCAAATATGTGAGGAAAGCTAGCATAGGGTGTGAGACCAAAGGTCCTTCAGGAATGATAAAAGTTCGCAATCGGTTGTTCAAACATTTTATTTTGATTCTTAATATTTGATTTTGTATTAGCGGTGCACCATTTCTCAATAATTCAATCTTGAATTGCGTCTAATATCCCGAGAAAAAAACTTGTCAACTTTACCAAATATTTGATATTTACTTGGAAAATTTATAAGAATAGTTTAACAAACGTTTTGGACATTTAACAAATTTAAGAAATGTGTAACAAATGCCTAACAAATATTTGTTACATTTTGTATGTAAGTCGACTTTAACGAATTGTCCGAAATTTAGAAAACGTTTATTAAATGCCTGGGTAACATTTGTTTGGTTATCCAAACAAATGATTTTTTTGCATTTACTAAGTTTGATGAAAGAAAAATCTTGCAATAGGCAGGATTGGCTTATGAGTAACTGTCGCAAAAGGCAGTTTTAATTGCATGGTGATTTCAATGTGCGGTAACTTCACCCGTACAATTTTTTGAACTCATGCATATCACAAGGATGATCACCGGCTCTCATAAACTCTGATTACAACCATCTCTCAATAAAATAGAAATGCAACGTCACAGGAAATACCCAATAATAAAGTCTGTATATCACAGTTTTGCGTCGTTGATAACTGGCTAATTTTTTTGCCATCAAATTTAATTAAATGATTGAATAATGGAATAATTGTCAGGAAACTGTTGATATTTTTCTATGATGACACTACCAATTTCTTTCAGATCTTGAAGAGAGTGCATAATGTCATTTCCATGGATATCGACATATGAAACATGTAGGGCCTGAAATGTGCATGTCTACTATTATTTCGAGTATTTTATATATGCCTATTTATATTTGATGAAATGGTGTGTATAAAATAAATATCCAGGTGACATCATCACTACTCTCTCTCTCTCTCTCTCTCTTACTCACTCACTCGTTCCCTTTTCTTTTTCTTCTACTCATTTTTCATCATCTTTCACATTCACTACATGTACACTGTAGCTACAATAGCAACAACATTAGTCAATACTGACGAACAGGTCAGCAACATTAGGCCTACACATGATATATATTTTCAATATTAAGGGAGCCTAAGCAGTTCTATCGGCACACATTTTGCTTCTCAAATTGAAAAATTTATTTAAGTTTCTAAGTTCCATACCGTGCCCATCAGCAATTCGACTTTGATCAGTTTGCTCGTGTGTTCGCTAAATTACTTGGCTAGTAATTTGCAAAACTTATGATATTAAATCAGCATGCAACTGAACCAAGCAATTGCATAAGCATCTCGCTCAGTCTGCGTAATCATATCTCGCTTCTATAACTTTCCGTCACTATATTAAGGAAATTCGCCACGCGCACGCAGCTGAGGAAGTTCGTTCACATTGTTGGCCGCATTCGCAAGCCACGACTGAAGATCAACGGTCGATAATATTCTCTCGCTGTGACCTGTTGATACCTGTGACTCAGCGTCCCTGCTTAATAATTACTATCCGCCCATCACGTGGGACAGAAAGCTGCGCAAGGCGCAGTAGCTTGTCCACTCTTCGTTGTCGTGGTCTATCGAACCCGTGTTTACGTTAACTGCTTAATATTACAAAAGTCAGCGCATCAAGAGGATATTTCTACTTGCACACCTTTATTTATTCATCGTCGGTTTGTGATCGTCTACGTTTTTTCATCATCTTGCTTAGCTATCATGCACAATATGGAGCACAACTCGAAAATGAACACTCGCATGCAGTCAGTGAGTTCTTCCACTCAATGAAGCCATCAAGTTCCTTTAATTTTTTCATCAGAATTATAAATGCACCTCTTGGATCAAACTACAGAAAAAGGGTAAGCTTCTAAATGTTTCTAAATTTATTTTGTCAACTTAGTTTCAGCATTTAACTGCAAATCTAGGTACATGTATTTGGAAATCCCGAAAACAAAAACAAAGGAGAGATGTGGTCATAGATTTGGGTTTATTGACCATAAACACGTAGAGACATTTCCATTATTGACTACTGCTATATCTGCTCTTAATTTTACAAATACTAAAGAGCTATTAGCATCATACTTAAGTTAATTTACTGATAACAAAATATCTCAATTCCTCTTAGTTCCTCTTAGCAGACTTATCACATTTTAGGAGTCCTACCAATACTTTGGATTCATTTGTGTAATCGAAAACCCAAGCAAAGCGATGTGTTTTCCATCACACAAATGATGTCACATGCCCAAGGCTTATTCACTTTGGACTTAATATGAGAATGTGCATGTATATCAGTTTTCACGACGGCGTTTCTCGTTGAAAAACTGATGAAAAGTTGATTGTGTCGTCAAAAGAATCATAATCAAATTGGAATATGTTGAAATGCTAATACATTGTTTTCAAATTCTTAATTTCTGATTGCTTGCATTGAAAATAGCACAAACATCTGGTTATGTTGAGACAAAATGGTTGCATGCTAAAAACCTTACAAACTATGAGCACGAAGGAACTTAATTAGCGCATTAAAACTATTTTAAGTTAGCACTTCAATATTTAGTATACAAACTTGTGCAATAGTATCAATATTTGGATGATGCCAAATAATTGAAAAACGTTTTGAAACAGTCAAACATGCTATAAGTCATAAAGTTCTATTTCAGGAGTGCAAAAATTTTAGATGGAGAATGTTTTTATCAATGCGGACAAACTATTGAGCTATTCGACATCTGCTTAAGTTATGCAATTCAATCTATATTCTGAAAGATGGATCCATCAAAGAAGCTTGTTTAAAAAGGTCACTATTTCCATTTTATATATATGTTGAATTGAAAAAAACAGTTATAGTGTTGATTTGAAAAAACATTTTTTGTAAAAACAGTTACTGGTACTTGAATATCAAAATAAAATTATTTATAAATACTAAAAGTATTGATTAAAAAAAATAATTGATAAATTGTTAATGATCACGATTCAACCACTCTTGAATATCTTCATTTGCTATCAAAATTCCTAAGAATATCGCTTCCCACATTGTCAGAGATGAAATGATCCAAAAGCAGTTTTCTTAATAGTCTTTACTGTAACACCTAAAATTACCATAAATGATTTCTCTTCTTAACTTTGAGTAGGCCTACCCATAGAATGCTGATTAAGATACGTTAAGTATCCACAAGATTGTCTTCCTTTTTACAGGTGCTGATTGCTGAGGCTGTGCAGACTCGTCTTATCTGTACATCGATGACTCAATACCTGACCTATATTTGGCTGCTTTTCCGTCTTGTCTTGTGAGCTAATTAACCCCGAAAACTACTGGAATTGTTCTTCATCTATAAATCATCCATAGTCGCAACGTCCCACAGATCATCAGATTCGGACAATCGTCTTGTGGTCCAACCGCGAAGTGACCTTGTATCATCGCTTCAAACTTCATTTGGCAGTGACTGTTTCTCCGTTGAACTGTAAATTTTTCGTGATATCACCTCTATTCTTAAAAATGTAACTGATGGCGGCGCGACGGTGTTTGATTCGAAATGACAGTGTTTTAGATGAAGTGAAATACGTATTCGGGCTGTGGGCATGTTTTCTGGTTGGAAGGATTTTCAAATGAAGAATGATCAAATCCGGATAGAGAAGTTTCCTTCATGTTGATAAGAGTGATAAAAATTATTTGTATCGGATCGTTCGATGTGTGCTACTATATGAACGTTATTCTATATGGTGGTAAAACTTTGTGCATTTTCCAAATACGCATGAAAAATTGTATTTTTGAAGGATATCCATTCCTTCTGCTGTTTACTTTGGGGAGCAGGTCTCAGTTTTTGTAATCTCTATGAATGTTATCGTACAAAGTATAATTTTAGTACGATCAGTCATTTTATTCCAGTCATGCAGTTTTATATGCCATACGGATTTTGAACCATTTTCAGCATGAACAATTCGAGCAGAAATTTTTACTAGTCGAATTTTACTTTTACCGAATTATAATTGTTTTGGTTTTCTATTTGATAAATATAAAACATTTCATACAAGAAGATATTTTTCATGAATTAAAATTAGCAAATGCTTCGTAATCGCCTATGAAGTAGGATAAAATTTCCTTATTATTTTCTAAACATATAAAAGTTAGAAATAAATTGCTAAATGTTTTGTAAAAGTTTGGAAATTTTACAAAAAATCTACTAAACATTTCGTAAAAGTTCAGAAAATTTGCCAAATATTTTGTGGAAGTTTGGAAAGTTTGCCAAATATTTAGTAAAAGTTTAAAAAATAGACTAGGTTTGATAAAGATTTCTTAAAGATTTCTTAAATGTTTAGGACTTTTATGCCAAGCACGTGGTAAGTATATGTTAAACTGACAACGATGATAAGTAGTAATCCCATCCCAGGCGCAAGTCCAAAATGCGCAAAGATGAGTCATCCCCCCTCTGGCGAGAGAAAGGAAGTGGCCAAGGATGTGATGGGAGGAATAGGTCCGAGATGAGAAAACTGTTCCCTACCCCCCTCTGGAAGGAAGGAAGGAGTTTTCCGGTAAGGAAGGAAGGTGATAGGAATGTGTTAGGGATAGAGTGAGAAAAGGGTGGGTGTTGGTGGTGTTTGGGATGAGAAAAGTTGGAAATCGTCATGAAGGAGGGTTCGGATGTGAAAGTGGAGTTTAGATTTGGAATCTGAGTGAAATGTTGGGTGGGGAAGGAAGGTAGGAGGAGTTTTCCTGAGAGGCAAGGGGTGGAGCGTCAGAGTTGGAAAAGGGCGGGTGTTGGTGGTTTTGGGATGAGAAATGTCGTTTTTCGTCATGAAGGAGGGTTCGGATGGGAAAACGGAGGCCAGATTCGGAATCTACGTGAAATTTTGGGTTAGGAAGGATGTTTCCAGCTCAATCGGAGAGAAAAAGTTTTGAGGACGTCCTCCCCCCTCCTGTCAGACTTCCAACTTTGGTGTTAGAGATCGTAGGAAATCATGTGATAGCTATTTGAAAGCTAAGAGTGAGAAAAATGCAGTGGAAAGCTCAAGTTGGTCCTATTTTCCTGGGTTTAGGGAGGAAAATGGCAGGAAAACGTCAGAGTTGGAAAAGTCAGGTTTTGGATGTTTTGGGATGAGAAAAGTCGTTTTCCGTCATGAAGGAGTGCTCGGATGGGAAAATAGAGTGCAAATTCGGACGTTTTGGCCAACGTTGGGTCTAGGAACTTCTTTCCAGCTCAATCGGAGAGAAAAAGTTCTGACCCCCCCCCTCGGCACCGATCTTCCAACTTTGGTTGTAGGGATCGTAGAAAGTCGTGCAATAGCTCGTTTGAAAGCTGAGAGTGAGACAAATTCAGTGGAAAACACGACTTGTTCCTATCTGCTTTCATTTAGAGGTGAGACGTCATTGAAAATTTGGGACATTGGTGAAAAAACGACAGAGTTAGAATTTTTACGAAAATCGCTCTAGCGGGTGAACCAAGCCTCAAACGGGAAAAAGAGAACAGATTTGGAATCAGCATGCCATTCTGCATCTAGAGGGTGAGTTTCATGTCAATCGGAGAGAAAAAGCTCAAAAGTTGGGTCTGCACATGAGATTTTTTCCTGAAAATGTTAAACTGTGGCCATCTTTGACGGTCAATAGCGGAGGATTGCATGTAAATGAAGAGCTCGGGTTTCTTTTAGGGGCAAGACCGCGCTTTGTTCTCTGGGATCCTATCTTTTCAGATCTGTGGAAGGTTTCTTTTTTGAATGAGAGCCTGTTGAAAATCGAGTTTTTGCGCATTTTCCAAGATTTTGGAACTTTTTGAAAATAACGACAAGTTTTTTCAGCTCGGCTCCTGGCCATCGTGGAGGGTCGAGGAATGTTTTAAATGAAAGGGGAAAGCGAGAAAACGTAGCACTTAAAATTTGAAGTCAATCGGATCACTAGAACCGGAGATAGACGGGTTTAAAGTTTTTGGATGATGGGTATGACGTCATCAGCTGATCGCCACAAACTATATAAGCGGGGAACCGACAGAGACTTGTCATTAAGACGAGATATTGCCAAAGGTAGGTCGTCTCTCTGAGCTCCGATGATAGCTTCGGACATTCCAAATTCCGGGTTTCTGTTAGAAACCGACTTAGAAGATTTCATTGCTGATATCAGCTAAGGCGTCAGACTTCGTCTCCAGGCCATAAAAGACTCCAAAACTTTAAAGGCTTGTAACTTTGCTTCTACAAGTCCGTTTGACTTGATTCAAAAAAAAGGTTCGGTTGCTATTGACCTGTCGTAAGTGATAAACTACTTATAAAATTTCATAAGTAGTGCTAAAAAGTTGAAAAATTTAAATTCACTAGTTTTGGAGGTTTTCTGGGGTTTTCGACCCTGCTGAAGTCAACTAAAGGATTTTTAATGATGTCTGAGCCAGTCTTCTCATGTCTTACCATGATACAAGCGAGCAAGACACGGAGAGTTTTGCTGTAATATTCCACTGACAGGGTGTTCCTTCGGGACGGCGGATGATGCCGTAGTGATAAGTGTGGCAAGGGAGTGTGTCATATTTTAGACCGAAACCTCTGGGGCAACTCATGTTGTGCATTTGACACAGTTCTCAACGTAGCACTTTGAACGTCAATCGGTTGAGTCTTAGTTATCTTGTCATGGGTGGCCTCTAAACATCTCCATTGCAAAACGCTCGTGAATCACGGCTTGCTATCCCTCTCTACGGCTAGCTATCAAGCTGATCAAAGCAATGACTTGGGATGTTTCCTCTTGTAAATAACTCCACCGATTTTTATCTCAAAATCGGGGCCCGGATACCAACACAGTGACATGACGCACGCTCTGTCCCCCCGAGGTTGGATTTGTGGGTCGAGGCCTTGGAGCTGGGATAAGATCCCCTCTGAGTAATGCCCGTAACGGATTCAAGAGCTTAACACCCAAACGGTTGCTGGCTTGCTATCAGGCCTTTGTGAAATCTCGTCTAGCCTCAGTAACTCAGGGTTGGCAACGTCTATCGTTTGTCATTGTAACTTCGTAAAAATGAGACGGTTACTGCAGGTATTGACGTCAAACCTTTTCGCGTCATAGGATAACGCGTCTTTGTTTTGGGAGTTGGTAACTGAAAGCATGGTGACTGCCGATGCCCATACATGGTAAAAGCGTCGTTGTCAAGTCAAAAGCATGGCCAAATAAGGAAGGTCTGAATCGTGGGTTTGTGTCAGAGGGGTATATAAACCGCGACTTTTCTCTAGTCTTCACTCCAGTTTCAAGTTGCAAGACGAACGGTGAGTGCTCTGACAAGGTTTGCTATCAAACTGTGGGTTTTAGGATGAAGCTAGGAATCATACTCTTTAAATTTGGTTGAGGATTTTATTCCAACGTTTGCTATCAAATGTTTGATGACTTAGTCTTTCAATGCATATCAGCAAGTAGTATCCTATAAACACTTGCTATCAAATTTTACTTTATCTTTACAGAGTTATCATGACTAAGCAGTGTAATGCTAGAATGCTGGTGGGAAAATGCAGCTGGGGCCGTATCGCACGAGGCAGCGATCTTAAGAAACATCTAAAAGCTAAAGAGGGGACGATGGGCCATGAGAGGAAAGTGATGTTGAGGTTGTGTGTGTCTTGTCGGATATGTGCGATGGGGCATGAGGCAGAGTTTATGAAGGCGCATTTGCAGTGTGAGACTGGGAACATTGGAGAGAAGGGGTTTAAGTCGTTGTTTGAGGGAATATTGTTGGCAATGGAGGAGAATGATAAGAATGTAGCTTCGATTGCGAAGGGGATGGCTGAGAATAGTGATGAGGATACGACTGAGGAAGTGGAGTTGAGAGCGGAAATTAAGAAGACTGATGAGGTTGATTTGGATGCGGTAATGGAAGATTTGATTGGGGATATAGCGGATTTGAAGGAAGAGTTGGACGCACAGGGAAAGAAAGACAGGGAGGAAGTTGTTGAGCCTCTAGCGACATCATCGCCTAGGAAACAGGTGCATGATATGGAGGCGTTTGTGAGGTTGAAGGATCGAATGATGGCTATGGAGAGTGTGAATAGAATAGTTTTGAAGGAGAATGAAGAGCTGAAGGCTAAGGTTGAGGGTATAAAGGTGATGAGAGAGGAGTTGGAGGAGATGCGAGTGAAGGAGCAGGAGTGGTTGAAGGAAAGGAGTGGAATGATGAAGCGAGTGAAGGCGGTTGAGGGCTTAGAGTCGGAGTTGATGCGTGAGAAGAATGAGGTGGAGCGGATGCGAGGTGTGGTGAAGGAAGTGGAAGAGACGAAGGTGATCAACAGGCGGTTGTTGTCGGAAGTGGAGCGATTGCATGAGCGTGAGAAGTGTAGAAAAAGAAGAGTGTATGAAGTCCATCTTCCCCTCTTTTAAAATAATGTGTGCGATGCCCCATCCATTACAAGCGACCCAAATCAGACGCAGGAATGCCACGAGGGCGACAGAGTCCGATGTCTCCACATGAGTATGGACATTACCAGTCAGCTTGAAGACTTCGTCGTCCGAAAAAATCGGAAGAAAGTTCCCAGTACGTTACTTCAATATCATCATTTCCTTACCGCCTCTAATCTCCTACCTTTTTCTTTCAGAGTTTTTGCAATAGTCGATTAAGAGAGTAGTGTCGGTAGACGGAGAACGACCCATGGGCTATTTTAAGGGCCAACCTTCCAATGCAGCTAAAGCGGTCCCAAGCCCGCCATATATCTTCGTATATCGAATGCAGAGGGGAAGAATAAATGATGAAATGGAATGAATTGGTAGGCCACCCTTGCACCTATTGCAACACATCACAGACTTCTCTCTTCGCTAGTGAACAAGCTCTTGTGAACGTAGTCAGAAAGTGTATCATGGTTTGCAAAAGCAAAGTTTAATCAAATAGTTTTATCGCGACAAACGTTTGTGAAAGTAAAGTTTGATCATGACGTTTTATGAAACACAAGTGTCATGAAATATAAGCGTTAGTGTAGTCAAATAGTTTTTGCCACAACTCATGTTTGTGAAAGTAAAGTATTACATTACACAGAGTCATCAATACTGTCAAAGGTGTACAAGTCATATCAAGCATATTCAACTGAGTGTCCATTCCTGACACTCATCATCATTTAAAATTATTTGAAGATGAAAAGTTGAATTCGTTTCCCAACTTCATGGTCTGTAGCAAGAGAGCTTGGTTATTTGTTGAAGGCTATAGATTGTGTTACAAATGTAAATGAAAACATTAAACCTGACGCTCTAGTTGAAAGACTAATTGATCTAGATGAGCATGCTATGAATCATCATTTGCATCGAAGATAGATAGAGGATTTTTCCATGCTGCAATGTAGTGATAGTGAAAATAGGATGAAATTGGCGCGATCTGGAGTGAAAAAGAAAAAAGTGACATTTGCAACTGATTTGTCAGGTAGCTAGCTCTACCAATAAAGTGACTTCAGAAAGAAATTGGAAGAAGAGACGTTTAAAATATTATGTGAACGGAACTGCGTTGAGTGTTTTAAAAGAGAACGGTCCCTTCTCTTTTTTACCATGTTGTCATTCTGTTCTGTGTTCTACGTGCTATGTACCTTTGGAAACTATGTTGTGTCCCATCTGTGATCAAGACATAATTTCAGCAGTCAATGTATATAAATGATGTTGATGCAATCCTAGTCGAATTTAAAACAGTCATCTATGACCATGACACCACTGTATCACCATCTCATTGAAAAGAGAAAGCATGATTATGGAAGGCAGTGGATTCTTGTGTTGGAAAAACTATTATCATCCAGTGATTGTAGAGAGATGATACATCGTTTGAGTAATGCAATCATCATTCACGAAAACTGTGAAGATGTTGACTATATGCCATCTTATAATTTTAAACCAAATCAGTTTACGAATACACTTTCATTACTGTTACATCATGGTCTTCTTTCATTACCTTGCTTGGAGTTATGTATTCTACACGTTGCTTATGGGAAGCCTTTTCCACTTAAGCACAATTGATGCAAAGGCATTAAACTTTACAAACATCGTCGTACAAACAGATTATTCATGTCTGGCTCATAACATATCAGCAAACGACACAGCTGAACTGTTTCCATTGAACTATAGTGCCTCACTGAATGATACATTACAGCTACCCACACATGTATCTGCTTCTGACTATCCTACTGGTACTGTGGCTGTTCTCAGTGTATTGCTTTTTACTAGTGCTGTACTCAATGTCTTCCTCTATTTCATTGCGTTTACGACGGTTATGTTTCGACGCTGCGATCGTGTTTAAGCAAAGAACACTAACATTCACCTGTAAAAATTGCTAGACGTCGTTCATCTCACTTTCGCGCAGACAAAAGTGTCAATCAAATGCAAACAAAAGTTCTGTCTCACGCTTCGTCGATTATTAAAATTAAAGCCATCTCATCGATGTGAGGCAATGAAGCTGGCAAACAATGCCTTCATTCGTAAAATGTGTGCGGAAATACGAAAAGTGTGTTATATGACATTAAATAGCAAAAAGGCCAGTGCAATTGCCAGGCATGGTAAAGTTCTTCGCACCTTGAGCAATCCAAACACATCAATTCCTACAAAGCGCAAACTATTATCACAGCGCGGTGGCTTCTTACCACTTTTAGCGCCTATCATCATGGCAGCTGCCGGTCCTGCTTTTGGAGGATTAGCAGGTGCTCTCTCGAATAAAGCCATTAATGGATAGATACCATGTTAAATGGTATGACTTTTCATCAAAATCAACATGGATTTCCGTTTACGCTGTAATCGCACTATGTGTATCGTAGGACACTCTCATAGTGGGAAGACACATTTAACACTGCAATTGTTGGAGCGTCGTAATGAGATTTTTGACTGCATACCGAATCGCGTTGTTTGGTGCTATGGAATTTATCAACATAACTTACATCGTGAATTGGTTGGTAAAGTTTACTTGGTTCAACTGGGGATTATCAGCACTGCTGATAGTCAACCCTATGATATTATCATTCTTGATGATTTACTTAATGAGAGTAAGAACTCACAAGAAGTAACTGCTATGTTTATCAAGGCTGCTCATCACAAACCATGCTTTATCATTTTTATTATGCAAAATATTTTCCAAGTAGAAAGGAAGCACGAACTCGAAGTCTAAACACGCATTACTACATCATATTTAAAAATCCTCGCGATAAAAGTCAAGTTGAATTCCTATCTCGACAAGTTCCTCCTCGCAAGTCAAAAGCCTTGATTGAAGTATTTGAGGCTGCTACGGAAAAACCCTATAATTATTTATTTTTGGACTTTACCCAGGAGTGTCCTGAGGATTATCGCTTACGCAGTCATCTCTTTGAGAAACCCATGATCATATATAAATTGTTATGAGTGGTTTTCAACGCATGATTGCTATTTCACAAGAAGAATATACACATCTGACAACAATGCAGAGTGTTCATCAACCTTGGGCAAATCATATGTCACAACTTAATCAGCAATATGAACAAGAAGCTGTACAAAGTAAAAATCCATATGATCGTTTGATAAAGCAGAGTTCTACTTTAGAAGAAATGAAACAATTGAAAGAAAAAATTCGCAATTATCTTAAGTTTGCTTCACCCAAACCCTATCGCAATCGCGCACTGAGCTTATATCGAAGTCTCAAACCCAACTTGAAAATCACACAACGAGGTGAAGTGGCAGATGATGATGATGCAGTCATTAGGGACTCAAGAGTGGAAGATTTAATTAATCATGCTGTTCGTGATCGTCGTCGTCACTTTACACCTACAGGATGGGAGTTCTTTTTAAAAAGTATGAGGAAATTCAATGTTCCAAAATCAATTCTTGGTCGTGATGCCTTACAGGAAATGGAAAATGATTCTACACCTAGGAAGAGAAAGTTGAAAAGTGTAGAGAGATCTAAAAAGAGAATCAAGCAAACTTTGAAAACACCCGAGAAGTTACCGAAGCGTATACCAAAACCTTCAACACGTTATCCATCATTTGATTTTATCACAGACTTTTAATGAAGAAGCTATGTTGCATCCCATGTTCAGAGTTGCCAAACATTCATGTGTCATTGAACTGCTTAAGTACATGTTGTCAAAGTGATTCATACAAGACGGCTCAAAAAAGTAGCAAAAGCAGGACTCAAACACAAACGCAAACCCTAGCGGAGAAAAGACTGATACTTTGAGGCAAATAAACAATCCCTCTTAATGGACGATGGATGAACATCTGACATCAATTTACTATAACCCAAAGCATTATGCAGGTTATGCTTCAGTGAAAAAGTTGTCACAAGCAAGTGGTTATTCACAGAAACAAGTGAAGAGATGGTTAAAACCTCAGCCTGCATACACATTGCACACACAAGCTTGAAAACGTTATCCTACCCGTTCTTATATCTTTCATGATATTGATGAACAATGGCAAGCAGATTTGGCTGATGTTTCTTTATTAGCTAAAAAGAATGAAGGCAATCGCTTTCTCCTAACTGTCATTGACTTATTTTCTCGTTATGCTTGGGTTCAACCACTCAAGACAAAGCGTGATGAAGAAGTGGCCGAAGCTTTCCAAAATATTTTCAGTGAAGGACGCATTCCCACACGAATTCATACTGATCAAGGGAAAGAGTTTAAAAAACGACATGTGCGTGCTTTATTCCGCGAACACAACATTGAACTGTTTAGTGTGAAAAGTGCATACAGAGCTGCAGTGGTCGAGCGCTTTAACCGTACACTGAAAACTCGCCTATGGCGCTATTTCACTGCAAAAGTAACACAAAAGTGGACAGATGTATTACAAGATACTGTACACGCTTACAATCATTCTTTTCATCGTATGATTGGTCACAAACCTGCTGACATAACTCCAGACATGGTGGATACAATCCGTGAAATCAATGCTAAACGCAAGCAACCAATACAAGGTAAACGTGACATTCAGGTTGGTGACGAAGTTTGTATTTCCAAGGTGAAAAGCGTGTTTGCGAAAGGATATCTTCCCAATTGGACGGAAGAAATATTTACTGTCTCTGAGGTTAACAAGAAATTCAAGCCCACTACAGTCGAACCTCGTTAATTGCAATGCATCGGGAGACGGTCGCAGATTGCGATTAACGAGGGATTGTCATCACCGAGGTTCCAATTATTTCGTGTAATTATAATACATGAATACCAGTCTATATGTAGCATGTCTATGTGTCGCAGTCAAATATACGAGTAAACAGTACAAACAGTGTAATGTAAGGTTAGTTAAAGATAATAACGCAAGTATTGTATAAAAAAATGCTAGGTAAGTACAAAATAACGCGATAAGCATTGATTGTATGTACCTTTATTGACGGCTTAACATGTCCAAAACTTCAACAAAAACATCAACAGAAAGAGTCAATTGTTTGCTGTTTTAGTCCTTTGATTGCACTTTCTTTTAGTGTACGCTCAACTTGTTGGAAGCTTTGTTTCCGAAATCGATCACTTCTTCTTGTATAAATCGCCGAAAGAGCGATACGAATTGCATCCGTTCTTTATTGTTCATCAGTCCAATTTGGACGTAGTCGTTTTCATCGCTTTTGTCTTTGGAATCCTCGTCGAGGCGACATTTCTTTTATTGAGCTTCATGTAAGAGATCTTCGTCGTCAAATTCACCGGCAATAACAATGTCATCATCGAACGATACGAAGTCAACGAACTCGTCTGGTGTCATATTTCTTGGGACTGCAACGTCATGTAAGGCATCACCCGCGAAACTGTCAATTTCGCACTCGTTGTTGACTGGTTCCTCTCGCCGGAAGTCTGCTTCTTGAAGCAATTCTGAATCGTCTGTTGCTTCACTTGCCTCCAGGATTTGTTCGCGATGTAGACAGCATCAAGTAAGCTTATGCTCCTGGCAACGGTTTGAGCGCAATGGTTTTCATCGACATCAAGTTCCATGACGATACGGTCGTTCAGTGCCAATCTATAGTGTCCCTTCCAATTTCGGATGACACCTTGGTCCATCGGCTCGATCAACCTCGTCACATTTGGTGGCAAGAAATGCAGACTGATGTTCGTCAGGTCAGTTGAAACATGTGCCGAACAGTTGTCCACTAGAAGGCAAACACGTCTGCCTGTCAATCGTAATTTCCTGTCCCATTTCTTATCCACGACATAAAGATTGCGCAAGTCATCCAAGCCTTTGTTGAGTGTTCGTAGTCCCACGGAAGCTTCGACACATCCTTAGGGAGGCAGCGAGGTCGACGACTCTTTCCGAGCACGAGTAGAGGTCGTCTTTCGTTTCCAGACATATTAGCACAGAGCAGTGCTGTTATCCTTTCTTTCGCTGTCTTCCCTCCACTGAGCTCTGTGATAGCCAAACAATGTCCTTTATCACTGACCGCCCTGTAATAAAGGCCAGTTTCGTCGGCATTAAAGATGTCATCGTCTTTAAATTCACTGAGTCGTTTGCCGTGTCGTTATTAGCGTCTTGTCTTTCGCCTTGCTGCCTCTTAAACTTGATGTTAAACCGGCTCTTCCAACGCCACAGCCAACCAGATGAAGCTTGGAAGCTGTCGTTGCCTTCGACCGACGCGATCCGTTTAGCTTTTGCTTGAATTTCTGGTCCGGATAAGTGAGCGCCTAGAGCACATTTCTGTTTCACCTAAATGAAGAGAGCTTCGTCTATGTCTTCGTCACCGCCTCCTCTCGTCCTCTTTCGACCGCTTGCTTTTTCCTTGTCAATTTGCCGCTGAATTACAGCCTTCTGTTTCACAAGACGACAAACACATGCAGCGGAGACCCCAAACTTGTCAGCAATGGCTTTCTGGCTTGATCCGTCTGATTTGAGTTCCTTCAGGAGCTGGGCCTTTTGTTTGAGTGTAAGATCTACGCGATTCTTTGGCATGATAAACGGACGGACAGAAGGTGCACTGCAATGTCAGTTTATCAGGAGATCGAATGAATTTCGAGAAGTACGAATCCTTTATCGTGTGTTCATTCGCTGCATCCAAGACAAAAGAGTAAACGTCATTAGCTTTTACTCATTGCTACAGCGAAAGTTTCCTCTATCTATAGAGCATTGGTGAAGACGATGACGGTGCGATTTCCAAGAAAAATTAAGCACGCTTCACGTAGAAGCCATCAGCAGGGGAAATGGAAAAAATGATCAATGAAAACTGTCAGACACGAAGCAGCTTTGATGCGAATCCTTTTCAACTAGTTGAGGTCTACGATTCCTATATACTTACAGTATCCACGATTGCGATTAACGAGGTGATAGGACGAAAAAATTGCGATCAAGAGAGGTGATTGCAATAGAAAAATAACCGTTCACTGAATGGAATTACGATTAACGAGGGATCGCGATTAGCGAGGTTGCGATTAACGAGGCTCGACTGTACCTACAAGCTTCGTGATTATCATGGTGAAGAGATTGAAGGGAGTTTTTATCGTCATGAGATAACGCCCATCACCAAAGAAGATGATGACTACATGGTTGAAAAGATACTTCGTCACCAAATGCAACAAGGGGAAAAGTGGAGCCTGGTGAAATGGGCTGGCTGTCCAAATTCAATGAGCAGTTGGATTCGTCATTCTGACCTTTATCGTGTTAGTCAACGTTCCTAAGCAGAGTAATGAATTGTGTAAATATAAATAAATAAATACCTATGGATCAAACTGCTACGTTTTATTCTGCCCCCTCCTATGCTAGTCATAGAGCTGGCTTTCCCGTTTATGCTGGATCGAGACGTCAAAAAGGGGGTAGAATATTGGGTGCTGTTAAAGTTATGATGCTCCCCACTATCACAAGTGTGGGAAAATCAGCTTTAAAGGAAGCTGTAGAATTAGCAGCAGATGTAGCAAGTGATGCGCTTTCAGGAAGATTGCCGATTCGTGAATCGCTAAAGCGTCATGGAATGCAGCGTTTGAAGAATGTCGGTAAGGCTGGTATCAGGTCTGTCATCAGTCATGTCAATCCTCTCTCTACTTCAGGCAAACGTAAGCGAAGAGCATCTCGTATACCTCCTAGCAAACGCAGACGACGTGAACTGTTTTAATTATGGAATGTATAACCTCATCCCTTTGCTTATTTGATAGAACACCTATACAGACGGATATCATTAGAAATTATGTATCCATTCGTTATCCACAGACAAGCATCGATTCTGGTAGTGACATTGAGTTTTTAATACCAGGAAATGATGCTGAGTACATCGATGTAAATGACATCAATCTACATGTTAAGTTTAAGATAGTAAATAAGGGCGGCACCAACTTTGATGATAAGGACAAAGTAGCCGTGAATAAATTGGCAATAGCAACACTCTTCAAGGATGTATCATTGACCATTGGTGAAACTCGGGTTGAAGGTGGTCAACACAGTTATCCCTATCTCGGTTATTTTTCAACAGTCATGCAGTTCCAGCCACAAGCACAAAAGATTCACATGGCTGTTATGGGTTGGTGTAAAGATGAAGCTGGTAAATTTGATATTGACAAAAACAAGGGATTTGTTACTCGTGAAAAGTGAACTGCTGAAAGTAGGGTGTGTGAATTATATGGTCCCCTATACTTGGACTTTTTCCGTCAATCACGTTTCTTAATGTCAAAAGTAGACATGCGAGTTCATTTCTTACCGAACGATCCTAAATTTGTATTGAATTCTTATGGAGCAAAGACTGAGTTTAAGATTGTGTTTGAAAGTGTTAGACTTTATGTGCGACGAATGACAGTGAATCCTTCGGTGATTAATGGTCACGAGATGGGTTTGAAGAAGTATGATGCTCTTTATGATGTAAATCACACTGAGATCCATAGTTTCACCATTCCTCGTGCGCAAAAGAGCTTTTTTAAAGATAGTTTGTTTCCCATACAATCACCAAAAATGATCATTGTGGGATTGATTGCAAATGATGCATACAATGGTAATATATCGAACAATCCCCTCAACTTTGAACACTTTGGTTTAAATCAAATCGTACTGTATCGCGATACTGATTGCATTCCTGGTACTCCTTTTTGTCCAGACTTTGCTAATGGACATTATTCTCGCTCATATCAAAATACTATGGAGACCTTTAAATACTGGAATACTAATGACACCAATGGTTTGACCTATGATAAATTTGCTAAAGGTTATACACTTTATGCATTTGATTTGACAGCAAACAATGTAGCAGGTGCTTCTTATAGTCCGGGCACTGCCACTAAGGGTCTTAAACTAGAATTCTTCTTTGAAAAAGATTTGACGAAAACAGTCAATGTACTCGTCTATGCTGTGTTCGATTCCACCATTCGAAACAACAGACTACGTGACGTTTCCGCTTCTTATACAAGTTAATGAGTTGGTTATCTGATGCAGAGCTAGAGAGAGTCGTTCAAGAACATGGTGATGAACGCACTGTTGCAGAATTTCGAGGTGTGTTTTCCATTAATACTATGCCCACAGTTTTACCAAAACCACCCTCATTCATTATCATGAATACTGATACAGCACTCTTACCCGGCAAACACTGGAAAGTCTTGTTTATTGATAAAACCTATTACGGTGAAATCTTTGATTAATTGGCCTTACCAAACTGTGATTATGTCACACGTTTCATGAGCCGACATTCACGAAAATGGATTCGCAATGCTTTGGCCTATCAACATCCCTTGTCTTCAACATGTGGAGCCTATGCCCTCTACTTTGTAATGCAACGACTACATTATGACTCTTTACATGACATTTGTAAACATTTTTCAGATGATACCCTTGTCAATGAAAAGCGCATTCGTAACTTTTATAAAAGCCTTCAATAAATATGTACGATTAAAATTTGTTTTCTTTATTATACTTCAATGGAAAAGTAGATGATGTGATTGAATATTTTGTATTTGGTCATCAAACAAGAATCGGTTGAGATAAGAAGACATTGTTCACATGTCACATTCATGCTTATGAGTGTTGGTTTGTTTAAGGTAAGTAATGATTCGAGGATGTATACGTTCTCTATACTTGTTCCAACTTGAGGATGTAAAATGTATAGCACCATATTGATCATGAAGAGCAATGAAATCTCGTCGAATAATGAGTAGACGTCCACCTAGAGGGATATAGTACATTGGATGATGCATGATATGTAAAACATCGTGGAGGTTATCCATTTGAAAAGGGGATAAACTTATTTTAACGTGTCGATGAGTATCGTAAAAGGTAATGCGTCGAGCCTTCCATGTAACGTGACACTGAGAAGAGAGCTTGGCAATCATGGTTAATTTTAGACACATCACCTAGTCTTCTCGTTTAAGGAAAACATTCATAAGAAATGTCCGAAGTCATGTTCAGATTGATCATCATATTATCATTTGCAATAGTGACATTAGCGGGACGAGGATTAGATGATGCAGTGCGTCTCATCAAATCACCTATTCATGCAACAAGACCTATTGAAGATGTAGTTCTTTCCGGCATAGCCGATCCTTGGCAAAATCATGCTTTAAAACTTCAGATTTTACGTCAGCGAATGGGTCATGCGTGGGAAATGGTGTTAACAGATTATGGCTTTAAGCGATCGCCTGTAGGTGGCATCGATTTGATCAATCCTGTACGTCGCATTGCAATGGAATTAAAAAATAGCTGCCGTGTGAGCTCATCAATAAAACGCGAAATATTTCATACCCTTGCAGATTTTAAACGTAGAAGACCAAGATATCAAGTCATATTGGGTTGTTTCAACTATCGCAATATGAAAGAAGGCGGTACAACCATACTTAGGGGAGTGCATTATGTGAAAGGGCAATCACTCTTAACCAAATTCCTAGGACAACAGAAAGTGCCTACTGTGAACAGATTGAAAACAGCAGTTCGTTATGTCATGCGACATAACGCCTAAGCAAACGACGCTTTATGTTGATACTTTAACATGGAGTTTACGCTCAACCTGAGCGATATGAAAATACAGCTGCCGAGTTTGAGACTGATTTAACACAGCCGATTGACTTAAATGGTGATTGGGAAGTGGCCCTGCAAGATTTGAGCTATGTGAATAATATAAGAACCATTGCAAATGAAGAGATTACATTAGGCACTGCAACGAATCAAGACTTGTAATTTCCAAAACTAGAGCGAAATGATAAAGTACATACCTACAACTTGAATGAACATGCAGCAGAGTGGAATTCTATTCCTACAATAAACACCCGTCGGGGAAAGCGAGCTGTTGATGAGATTGTAAATGGCCCTACTTTAATTATCACTGCAGATACAGGCATACCCATTGCTAAAAATGCTTCACCCCTGAAATGGAAACAACCTACAAACCCATCATTCCGTCATCGTTTAGAGAAATCATACTATTATATGAAAATTCAACGCCTATTGAATGTTATGAATGATTTGGGAAAGGATCTATGGTTCTGGTGGATGGATCCAAATCTACATAAAGTTTCCCTCTACATGAGACCGACTACTATTTCCCATGGATTTTATGTGAGTGGACCTCTGCAAGAGATATTGAATCTTAAATCACGTTTCTTTCTACCTATCGCAAAATTTGCAGAAGTAAAAGGAGGCGGTGCCTTCCCTTTGAGAGCTCAAGTGTCCATGAAAGTATCAAAGCAGATTAGGAAATATCCAAATTGGCACAGGAAAAAATTTAATATTACCCTTCTTCCCCTTCATCGCATTCATGAGTGCTTTGTGCTTTTTAAATCTGGTACTGTTGATGACTTGATCAAAGAGGTAAATGAAATAAATGGATTATCTATGTCCATCACACAAGTACACAATAAAGCAAGTATTGATTTCCGAAATGATTATGAGCGTTCACACATTGGATTTGTTCACATCAATTCTAAATTTCGCGATTTACTCTCTTTAAAAACAGACGTCTTATGGTCATACCATGAATTGGGGAATGTGAAAATAACATCTGAACAGCAATCCGATTGTCGAATGGTCCTTTATTTCAAACGTACAGACCCTGTTTTACGTCCCTGTCTTACATGGAAGCCAAATGAAAAGTTACCGATACCTCAAAAGCACTATAGCAATGGCTATGGTGTTTGTACATACTTGAACAAGGGTGTATCAAATCTACACTCATATCATTTTGACTATGATCCTAAAGAAAATATATTCTGTATCAGTGTACATGGTAAAACGGTCATTCACATTTCAAAAGAGTTGACAAAGATTTTAGGATTCAAACGTGACATATTCTACGACGAGAAGTACTGTGGCTCAACATCCTTGCTCGAGTGAATATCAATCACTTTTACATTTACACTAAATTTATCCATTCAACACAAGTTGGTGGTCAAATGGTTCCTTTTGAAGATATATTCCTATTGACAGTGGCGACTTTGGTGTGACCATGCACAGGGAGTTCCTGAACAAGGTATACATTCCAGTCAATGTATCACGATTATCCCATTGCAAATTTGGTATCTATGATGATAGTGGTAATCCTATTCAATTCATTGGTGGTCGTACTGTCTTAACACTTCATTTTCGTCAGATAACATCAAATCACTAATGTTGCGTGTGGCCCAGTCAATGTCTTTTCTTTCTTAATTAGGTGGTCGTTCAGGCCGTGGTCTCATAAAGACCGTTTGGGCATTCTCTGTCTCATCAAAGGGCTTTTCACTCCTGAAAGTCAGCCTCGTTTATGAAAGGCTCACTCTCAACCGTTTGTAGAGTGAACTGCTTGCAGCCTTTAATCATTTGTCTCTCTTCCTCTTTTTGTTGAAACTTTCTCTCAACTTCCTTCTTCGTAGGAGTTGAGCTAGCAAGAGGTGTGAATGTTTCCTCTGTGTCGAACATGACTATGATAGTAAAATGCAAGACACTCTTCTTTATATATCAGAATGATGCAGTGTGATTGATAAATGGCTGTCGTCCAATGAGAGAGCGCGAAGCAGGGAGAGAGCATCTATATAAGTGCGGTGCAATGACCATTTCCACATAACATATTATTAAAATGGATACACCACCGAACGCCTATGCCTTACTCATGCCCAATGCCCCACGCAAGAGGCAAGTGAAAACCATTTACCATGGTGAGGTCGAGCCGCTGCAGTTCGATGAGGAAATCATCATTATTTCCGACGATGAAGAGGACAGTAGTGATACAATCAGGGCTGTATTCCTGAGTGTGTCTCCAAAGGACGTCATGATGGAGCGGTGTATTGAGACTCTCCGGAGCTGGCTAGATCTCTTATCTCCTTCTAGTCAGCCCCGCAATCAAGAAGAGTTTGACTTAGTAGACGTCATGTACCGTCTTATTACAAAACGTATTGCTTTGATTTTCTTTTCAATAAATGTGTATCATGACAGTGTTGTTTTTCCTTCATATAAACTGCATGGCTTTGAAAGGATCATCGAGTAAGCATAGTATCGATTGGGAGCTATTGTTAGAATAAGATATCCTATCATCTAGACCCTTAACACAGTTACTAGAAATCATTCATCATATGAACCTTGATTTTTGGTGAATCACTTGAAGCAACGTTATCTGAGAATGAGCCATGAGTTCTGCTTGTCACTCTTATACCACACGTATACAAAATCATTTTCTATCTTCTCGAATGGTATGATCCCTTTTGATAGAAAAGTGGACCAATAATAAATGTGTTAACTAACCCCATATCTAAATTCCTCCATTTATTTCCATTTCAAGATAAATACATTGCGAAACAAAGACATGTAGTATGTAGGTTTATTTATAATTGAATCACATATACTTTACAGCGAGGAAAAGTCAAGCGGAATAACCTCTAAGTCGCTGTACACTTTATAACACCTAGGCCGTTTTGATGCGTCGGCACTTTTCTAACACGCGTCGTTTTTGGCGTGAATTCACCATCAGTCCACACAACTTTTTCAATGACGACTTTCTTGCGGGACTCCTCCTCGTGTTCACACTTGTCTTCATCCCACTCGTCAACAACTTCGAAAATTTTGTAGAAAATATTCAAGGCTTCAGAAGAATTTGTCATACTAGACTGTTCGATCGTATAACGTGAATGAGAAGTACTGCAATCGTTTCAATTATATAGTTTTTAAACAATGAATTCCTCAACAACCAATCAGAATGATTCTAATTTATATGAAGATTCCTTTTTTCACTTTATCAACCTGTGTGGCAGTAAAAAAACTTTTGTGCAATGGTGTCCTCCCATTTCATTCCATTTCATCATTTACTCTTCCCCTCTGCATTCCATATTCGAAGATATGTGGCGGGCTTGGGACCGCTTTAGCTGCATTAGAAGGTAGCCCTTAAGAGGGCTCATGGGACGTTCTCGGGATCGTAATCAGCCACCTTACTTTAGACCGATTCTGCTGAGAGAGTCTTTAATTCTCTCTATGGTAGCAGCATCAACCTCTACTGCTACTAACTGACTACTTGGGGGTGGTATATAGCCCCACTTAGTCCTATCATCATCATCACTGCAATCAGATGCGCCTATACGACCAAGATTGTTAAAAATCTTTTCTCGCTCTTCAGCTTGCTGAAACTCTTGAAATAAATTTCTCGGATTCAACCGAGGCTTGTCAGGAGAGCTTACCACAGTGTTGGGCGTTTGCTCCATGACTGAAATGAAATTAAATGAGAGTCGGCGGTTTATATACCCCTCAGACACAAAGCCATGATTCAGACCTTCCTTATTTGGCCATGCTTTTGACATGACAACGACGCTTTTACCATGTATGGGCATCGGCAGTCACCATGCTTTCAGTTACCAACTCCCAACACAAAGACGGGTTACCCTATGACGCGAAAAGGTTTGACGTCAATACCTGCAGTAACCGTCTCATTTTTACGAAGTTACAATGACAAACGATAGACGTTGCCAACCCTGAGTTACTGAGGCTAGACGAGATTTCACTGAGACCTGATAGCAAGCCAGCAACCGTTTGGGTGTTAAGCTCTTGAATCCGTTACGGGCATTACTCAGAGGGGATCTTATCCCAGCTCCAAGGCCTCGACCCACAAATCCAACCTCGGGGGGACAGAGCGTGCGTCATGTCACTGTGTTGGTATCCGGGCCCCGATTTTGAGATAAAAATCGGTGGAGTTATTTAGAAGAGGAAACATCCCACGTCGTTGCTTTGATCAGCTTGATAGCTAACCGTAGAGAGGGATAGCAAGCCGTGATTCACAAGCGTTTTGCAATGGAGATGTTTAGAGGCCACCCATGACAAGATAACTAAGACTCAACCGATTGACGTTCAAAGTGCTACGTTGAGAACTGTGTCAAATGCACAATATGAGTTGCCCTAGCGGTTTCGGTCTAAAATATGACACACTCCCTTGCCACACTTATCACTACGGCATCATCCGCCGTCCCGAAGGAACACCCTGTCAGTGGAATATTACAGCAAAACTCTCCGTGTCTTGCTCGCTTGTATCATGGTAAGACATGAGAAGACTGGCTCAGACATCATTAAAAATCCTTTAGTTGACTTCAGCAGGGTCGAAAACCCCAGAAAACCTCCAAAACTAGTGAATTTAAATTTTTCAACTTTTTAGCACTACTTATGAAATTTTATAAGTAGTTTATCACTTAGGACAGGTCAATAGCGACCGAACCTTTTTTTGAATCAAGTCAAACGGACTTGTAGAAGCAAAGTTACAAGCCTTTAAAGTTTTGGAGTCTTTTATGGCCTGGAGACGAAGTCTGACGCCTTAGCTGATATCAGCAATGAAATCTTCTAAGTCGGTTTCTAACAAAAACCCGGAATTTGGAATGTCCGAAGCTATCATCGGAGCTCAGAGAGACGACCTACCTTTGGCAATATCTCGTCTTAATGACAAGTCTCTGTCGGTTCCCCGCTTATATAGTTTGTGGCGATCAGCTGATGACGTCATACCCATCATCCAAAAACTTTAAACCCGTCTATCTCCGGTTCTAGTGCTCCGATTGACTTCAAATTTTAAGTGCTACGTTTTCTCGCTTTCCCCTTTCATTTAAAACATTCCTCGACCCTCCACGATGGCCAGGAGCCGAGCTGAAAAAACTTGTCGTTATTTTCAAAAAGTTCCAAAATCTTGGAAAATGCGCAAAAACTCGATTTTCAACAGGCTCTCATTCAAAAAAGAAACCTTCCACAGATCTGAAAAGATAGGATCCCAGAGAACAAAGCGCGGTCTTGCCCCTAAAAGAAACCCGAGCTCTTCATTTACATGCAATCCTCCGCTATTGACCGTCAAAGATGGCCACAGTTTAACATTTTCAGGAAAAAATCTCATGTGCAGACCCAACTTTTGAGCTTTTTCTCTCCGATTGACATGAAACTCACCCTCTAGATGCAGAATGGCATGCTGATTCCAAATCTGTTTTCTTTTTCCCGTTTGAGGCTTGGTTCACCCGCTAGAGCGATTTTCGTAAAAATTCTAACTCTGTCGTTTTTTCACCAATGTCCCAAATTTTCAATGACGTCTCACCTCTAAATGAAAGCAGATAGGAACAAGTCGTGTTTTCCACTGAATTTGTCTCACTCTCAGTTTTCAAACGAGCTATTGCACGACTTTCTACGATCCCTACAACCAAAGTTGGAAGATCGGTGCCGAGGGGGGGTCAGAACTTTTTCTCTCCGATTGAGCTGGAAAGAAGTTCCTAGACCCAACATTGGCCAAAACGTCCGAATTTGCACTCTATTTTCCCATCCGAGCACTCCTTCATGACGGAAAACGACTTTTCTCATCCCAAAACATCCAAAACCTGACTTTTCCAACTCTGACGTTTTCCTGCCATTTTCCTCCCTAAACCCAGGAAAATAGGACCAACTTGAGCTTTCCACTGCATTTTTCTCACTCTTAGCTTTCAAATAGCTATCACATGATTTCCTACGATCTCTAACACCAAAGTTGGAAGTCTGACAGGAGGGGGGGGACGTCCTCGAATTTTTTCTCTCCGATTGAGCTGGAAACATCCTTCCTAACCCAAAATTTCACGTAGATTCCGAATCTGGCCTCCGTTTTCCCATCCGAACCCTCCTTCATGACGAAAAACGACATTTCTCATCCCAAAACCACCAACACCCGCCCTTTTCCAACTCTGACGCTCCACCCCTTGCCTCTCAGGAAAACTCCTCCTACCTTCCTTCCCCACCCAACATTTCACGCAGATTCCAAATCTAAACTCCACTTTCACATCCGAACCCTCCTTCATGACGATTTCCAACTTTTCTCATCCCAAACACCACCAACACCCACCCTTTTCTCACTCTATCCCTAACACATTCCTATCACCTTCCTTCCTTACCGGAAAACTCCTTCCTTCCTTCCAGAGGGGGGTAGGGAACAGTTTTCTCCTCTCGGACCTATTCCTCCCATCACATCCTTGGCCACTTCCTTTCTCTCGCCAGAGGGGGGATGACTCATCTTTGCGCATTTTGGACTTGCGCCTGGGATGGGATTACTACTTATCATCGTTGTCAGTTTAACATATACTTACCACGTGCTTGGCATAAAAGTCCTAAACATTTAAGAAATCTTTAAGAAATCTTTATCAAACCTAGTCTATTTTTTAAACTTTTACTAAATATTTGGCAAACTTTCCAAACTTCCACAAAATATTTGGCAAATTTTCTGAACTTTTACGAAATGTTTAGTAAATTTTTTGTAAAATTTCCAAACTTTTACAAAACATTTAGCAAATTATTTCTAATTTTTATATGTTTAGAAAATAATAAGGAAATTTTATCCTACTTCATAGGCGATTACGAAGCATTTGCTAATTTCAATTCATGAAAAATATCTTCTTGTATGAAATGTTTTATATTTATCAAATAGAAAACCAAAACAATTATAATTCGGCAAAAGTAAAATTCGGCTAGTAAAAATTTCTGCTCGAATTGTTCATGCTGAAAATGGTTCAAAATCCGTATGGCATATAAAACTGCATGACTGGAATAAAACGACTGATCGTACTAAAATTATACTTTGTACGATAACATTCATAGAGATTACAAAAACTGAGACCTGCTCCCCAAAGTAAACAGCAGAAGGAATGGATATCCTTCAAAAATACAATTTTTCATGCGTATTTGGAAAATGCACAAAGTTTTACCACCATATAGGATAACGTTCATATAGTAGCACACATCGAACGATCCGATACAAATAATTTTTATCACTCTCATCAACATAAAGGAAATTTCTCTATCCGGATTTGATCATTCTTCATTTGAAAATCCTTCCAACCAGAAAACATGCCCACAGCCTGAATACGTATTTCACTTCATCTAAAACACTGTCATTTCGAATCAAACAACGTCGCGCCGTTATCAGTTACATTTTTAAGAATAGAGGTGATATCACGAAAAATTTACAGTTCAACGGAGAAACAGTCACTGCCAAATGAAGTTTGAAGCGATGATACAAGGTCACTTCGCGGTTGGACCACAAGACGATTGTCCGAATCTGATGATCTGTGGGACGTTGCGACTATGAGAGATTTATGGATGAAGAACAATTCCAGTAGTTTTCGGGGTTAATTAGTTCACAAGACAAGACGGAAAAGCAGCCGAATGTAGGTCAGGTATTGAGTCATCGATGTACAGATAAGACGAGTCTGCACAGCCTCAGCAATCAGCACCTGCAAAAAGGAAGACAATCTTGTGGATACTTAACGTATCTTAATCAGCATTCTATGGGTAGGCCTACTCAAAGTTAAGAAGAGAAATCAATTATAGCAATTTTAGGTGTTACAGTAAAGACTATTAAGAAAACTGCTTTTGGATCATTTCATCTCTGACAATGTGGGAAGCGATATTCTTAGGAATTTTGATAGCAAATGAAGATATTCAAGAGTGTTTGAATTGTGATCATTAACAATTTATCAATTATTTTTTTTAATCAATACTTTTAGTATTTATAAATAATTTTATTTTGATATTCAAGTACCGGTAACTGTTTTTACAAAAAATACAATCTGAAAATTAAAGCAGAGCCTTACCGAGATGTAGCCCATTACCGACTGCTTGTCAACCGTTCATGCGCTGAAGATATTCAGGAATGCTTGAATTTTTATTACAGTATTTAATACCGCACATGTGATTTTATTTTGATATTTAGACAATTTGTTTAAAATCACAATCTGCAAGCACATACACACGTAATGTCATCTTGTCTACCGCTTATATGACAGCATCTCTGCAGGTAATTCATGGTGGGCCTACAACTAACATGTGACCATAATAGCTAGGCCTACGATGATATTGAAAAGTGCGAAGCATAATTTGTAATAAGTAAACACAAATTGAATGAAAGAGTAGCAATGAGTTTGTACTTTGATTGTTTTATATTTATCGTAAAGCATGAAAAATTATTGATTTTGCAAAACTAAACCTATTGTTGGACTGCAACGCATAACTGATCTTTATTACAGTGTGCATGTAGGCTAGCCTACAACGTGCAGTCCGTCGTGTAGCATCTATGCCTTTTGTCTGCTTGATCATTTTCCTTAAACTACTCGAAATGTCAAATTGATACCGTTTTCTAAAATGTGGCAATTCTGAAAAAATTAATTGAATATCATAGGCGGTAGCTACAGGTTTTCAATTCAACATATATATAAAATGGAAATAGAGACCTTTTTAAACAAGCTTCTTTGATGGATCCATCTTTCAGAATATAGATTGAATTGCATAACTTAAGCAGATGTCGAATAGCTCAGTAGTTTGTCCGCATTGATAAAAACATTCTCCATCTAAAATTTTTGCACTCCTGAAATAGAACTTTATGACTTATAGCATGTTTAGCTGTTTCAAAACGTTTTTCAATTATTTGGCATCATCCAAATATTGAACTATTGCACAGGTATACTACATATCTAAATATTGAAGTGCTAAATTAAAATGATTTTAATGTGCTAATTAAGTTCTTTCGTGCTCATAGTTTCTAAGGTTTTTAGTATGCAACTAATTTGTCTCAACATAACCAGATGTTTGTGCTATTTTCAATGTAGGCAATCAGAAATTACGAATTTGAAAACAATGTATTACCATTTCAACATATTCCAATTTGATTATGATTCTTTTGACGACACAATCAACTTTTGATCAGTTTTTCAACGAGAAACGCCGTCGTGAAAACTGATATACATGCACATTCTCATATTAAATTCAAAGTGAATAAGCCTTGGCCATGTGACATCATTTGTGTGATGGAAAACCCAAGTAAAATGATGTGTTTCTTGATAGCTATAATATTTATATATAAATAAATATTATAGCTATCAAGAAACACATCGCTTTACTTGGGTTTTCGATTACACAAATGAATTCAAAGTATTGGTAAGACTCCTAAAATGTGATATGTCTGCTATGAGGAACTAAGAGGAATTTAGATATTTTGTTATCAGTAAATTAAATTAAGTATGACGCTAGTAGCTCTTGAATATTTGTAAAATTAAGAGCAGATATAGCAGTAGTCAATAATAGAAATGTCTCTACGTGTTCATGATCAATAAACCCAAATCCATTACTAAATCTCTCCTTTGATTTTTTTTCGGGATTTCCAAATACATGTACCTAGACTTGCAGTTAAATGCTGAAACTAAGTTGGCAAAATAAATTCAGAAACATTTAGAAGCTTACCCTTTTTCTGTAGTTTGATCCAAGAGGTGCATTTATAATTCTGATGCAAAAATCAAAGGAACTTCATGGCTTCATTGACTGGAAGAACTCACTGACTACATGCGAGTGTTCATTTTCGAATTGTGCTCCATGTTGTGCATGATAGCTAAGCAAGATGATGAAAAAACGTAGACGATCACAAACCGACGATGAATAAATAAAGGCGTGTAAGTAGAAATATCCTCTTGATGCGCTGACTTTTGTAATATTAAGCAGTTAACGTAAACACGAGTTCGATAGACCACGAGAGCGAAGAGTGGACAAGCTACTGCGCCTTTCGCAGCTTTCTGTCCCACGTGATGGGCGGATAACAATTATTAAGCAGGGACGCTGAGTCACAGGTATCAACAGTTCGCAGCGAGAGAATATTATCGACCGTTGATCTTCAGTCATGGCTCGCGAATGCGGCCACGACCAGGCTGCCAACAATGTGACCGAACTTCCTCAGCTGCGTGCGCGTGGCGAATTTCCTTAATATAGTGACGGAAAGTTATAGAAGCGAGATATGATTACGCAGACTGAGCGAGATGCTTATGCAATTGCTTGGTTCAGTTGCATGCTGATTTAATATCATAAGTTTTGCAAATTTTCTAGCCAAGTAATTTAGCGAACACACGAGCAAACTGATCAAAGTCGACTTGCTGATGGGCACGGTATGGAACTTAGAAACTTCAATAAATGCTTCAATTTGAGCAGCAAAATGTGTGCCGATAGAACTGCTTAGACTCCCTTAATATTGAAAATATATATCATGTGTAGGCCTAATGTTGCTGACCTGTTCGTCAGTATTGACTTATGTTGTTGCTATTGTAGCTACAGTGTACATGTAGTGAATGTGAAAGATGATGAAAAATGAGTAGAAGAAGAAGAAAAGGGGAACGAGTGAGTGAGTGAGAAAGAGAGAGAGAGAGTAGTTCTGAAGTCACCTGAATATTTGTTTCATACACACCATTTCATCAAATATAAATAGGCATATATAAAATACTCGAAATAATAGTAGACATGCACATTTCAGGCCCACATGTTTCATATGTCGATATCCATGGAAATGACATTATGCACTCTCTTCAAGATTTGAAAGAAATTGCTGGTGCCATCATAGAAAAATATCAACAGTTTCCTGACAATTATTCCATTATTCAATCATTTAATTAAATTTGATGGCAAAAAAATTAGCCAGTTATCAACGACGCAAAACTGTGATATACAGACTTTATTATTGGGTATTTCCTGTGACGTTGCATTTCTATTTTTTGAGAGATGGTTGTAATCAGAGTTTATGAGAGCTGGTGATCATCCTTGTGATATGCATGAGTTCAAGAAATTGTACGGGTGAAGTTACCGCACATTGAAATCACCATGCAATTAAAACTGCCTTTTGCGACGGTTACTCATAAGCCAATCCTGCCTATTGCAAGATTTTTCTTTCATCAAACTTAGTAAATGCAAAAAAATCATTTGTTTGGATAACCAAACAAATGTTACCCAGGCATTTAATAAACGTTTTCTAAATTTCGGACAATTCGATAAAGTCGACTTACATACAAAATGTAACAAATATTTGTTAGGCATTTGTTACACATTTCTTAAATTTGTTAAATTTCCAAGACGTTTGTTAAACTATTCAACTCTTATAAATTTTCCAAGTAAATACCAAATATTTGGTAAAGTTGATAAGTTTTTTTTTCTTGGGAAGTGAGCTTAGAATTGACTTAAATTGTAGATTAAGTGCGACAAATGAAGTTCACGCCCGAAATTCAATCTTCATTTAAAACTTTCTCCTGAAGCCCACGAAAAGATGATCAGAAGTATGAACCAGAATTAATCTTTACTGACGCGAATTTGGAGGTTCAAGCTGACTCGCCCAATAGACCCCACAATCGAAGGCGATGGAGCAGCATGGTCGCGACTGACCAGTCCGTCAATGAAGTTTCTTCTGCAACGCACATTGAATAAAGGATTTACAATCTCGAACCGTACTCCCAATCCCAGGATTTTAGAGATTTATATGAAATTTTCAAATCATCAATTTTCTATGGAATATTTCAAAAGACGCTCCCTGCTTGTAAAATGTATATCTCTCATAACTTGAACTAAACAAACGTACGTGAAACTAGTCAACTCGTAAAAAATATTGACGAAGTAACACAAGATACTGAATGGTGTCATCACTCAGTCTAGACCGTAATTTTGTCATGAACAGACCGGCCGACGAGAATGCCCTCCCGATGTAGGAGATGTGGATTGCTGGGCATGTTTGGCACGTTTGAGGATCATTCCTATGTCTCGAGCTATGCTGAACTGTTGTAGTTCCATCCGAACCAACGATTCAAGGGTATCATTTCGATTCCTAGTCACTTCGACCCCCTGACATATCGACCCCATTAATTTAGTCATCCTGACCCGATGAAAGGGGGTCATCAAATCTGCGCCTCTGCATTGTACATTAGCTACATGTATAGATAAATTGATGCGCTCTATTCAATTTCTTGCCTATTAGTTGGCTGCTACAAGCTCCATCTGTCTGTTTCATAGATCTTAACATCTATCAGAGATTTCAAATTCCGCGTGTTCTTGCAGGAGCAGACTTTTCTAATGCAAGCAGACTTTTCGAAAGTATCGCTGAAAACGTCTCTGGAGCTGCGGTCGCAGGACACTGAAAAACTGGATATGATTTTAATACAGAAGAGAACAGATAGGAAGATTTTACTTCATATAAAACTTATTCAAGAAGTCCACTTTAACCCAGGAAGGTCCAGATTTTTTTTCTATATTCTTCCATCCAGTGTTACATTTTCTTTATCTATGTGATGCTAATATGTAACACTGAAAGAGTTAGGTTTATAGGCCATTTGGTTTTTGCTGTAGAAACATGGACTTTAATGTCCATCTGGGCATTTATGTCCATATTTTTATATATATTTAATGTCCATATTACCCGGAAGACCTAGATAGTCATTGACTTATGTGTATAATAGTTAAATAAGTAAGTTGATTCCAACGAATTCTTTTGAAAATGATTTAAACATGCAATCAAATAGATGGGATGAAAATGAAATATTCAAATTTATTCAAATATGAAACTGACGTTGAAAGAAAACATCAAAAAAATGTCTTCTCTTACAGAAAGAGTCCAAAAAATTACACATTCTTGTGAAAGCTGCTGAAGTCAACGCAGAGGAAGATCGTGCACTTATCACACTTCGTCGTTACCTTGGATTTGCATTTGCGACACAGACCCCTCGCCCTGTTGCCTGTGCGAATAATCAGGTGACTAATGCCGTCCAGTCGTTGATTCTGATTATCGGTTCTTAGATACGAGCGTCTTGCGTTCCTCTGGCTTGCCGCTCTCGTGAGAATAGCGATGACGATCTGCTGTCGAAAATCGACCTGTGTGAGCCTTCCTCCACTGCTTCGGTGAAGTCGCCATGCGTTTTGTATGCTCGCATCGAGGAGCCAAGTGAATATGCTCCACCACCATTTTTCCCTCCAATGGCAACACGACAATGGTTGATATGCTGGTCCATTCGATCTGTTCCTCCCATGCATTCATTGTAGCCTCGTACGACATGTGGCCGGAGGACTTCGATTGGTTTCTTCTGTGCTCGGGAATACCTCCTCACCTTCGATGTAGGATGGGATCCGAGTACGGTTGATGCCAAGTTGTCTTTCCACCGAGTGAGTAGGAGTTGCCCGTCAATGGAGGTCATCGACTCGTGAACTCCTCGATCTTTCTTTTTGAACTGGTCAATTCCTGTTAAAGGTGAGCATCCCGAGATACGGTCTTGCCGGATGGTTCCCGTGTATTCGTATCCTCGCTTGACAAGTTCTCGCATCAGTGACGTACTAGTGAAGTAATTGTCCCCAAAGATGTGGAAGGGGAGGTTTCGGTACTCGTCTGGCAAGTGCTCCAAAAGGTCAAGAACTGCTGCGCCGCTCTTGCCACAGATAGCCACATTTTCAGCCCAACTGCTGCTGATGCCTTCGCATTGGTAGAGTTCGAAGCAAATCAAGTAGCCGTCTGGAGTGTTGAGGCACCAGACCTTAAAACCGAATCGGTTTGTTTCGCATGGCCTGTTTTAGACCATGGCGCCCGAAGTACTTTATCATGGCCTCGTCGTGGGACAAAACTTGATCTGGAATGAAGGCTGCGATGAATTGTTTTCGGAGATGAGTGGTCGCACTTTCCAGTATCGGTCCCTCTTGTCCTCAATGCCGTTGAAATGGAGCATCCTCTCGATGGCCTTGAAACGCTCACGAGTCATGGCTCGACTGACCAGCCCATTGTGGGTGTCCTCAGATTCCTGCCAGTACATTCTTAGGTTCGTCAAGGTGCAGTAGCCGGACATCAGCAAAATACCAAGGAAGGAATAGACTTCATTGTTTGTGACGAGTTCATCGTGCATGCCATTTTGAGCAGCGTACTCGTTTGACTCTTTTGTAATCAATTCCATGACTTCTTCGTTCCAGAAACGATAGAAAAGATCCTCTGGAGACTTGCCGCTGACAGACTGATAGTTCGGTTCAGGAATGAGGCGCTGGGCCTTGCTTTGGGTATGACTCTGCTTCTTCCATTGCTCAGTAGGCTTCTTGGCTGTTCTGCTGCGACTTGGAAGATCGGTGTTAATTTCATCGTCTTCATCTTGTGAGGGTTCGTCGTCCTCTCCAGTTTATCTGCGAAGTTCAGCTGGCGCTTGCAGCACACCAGCAGACAGCTTGTCTGGTTCCTTTGTGTTGTCATCTTCGTCAGAGTCGTCGTATCCGTCTGACACATTGCCATTGGGAGGTTGCAGGATGACGTCAACTTCTTCTGGGCTGTTAGGGTCCTCAAGAATTATGTCTAGGACGTCATTGACTGTCAATCTTTTTCTTCTTGACATCTTGGAAATTGTGCGCGTGTGAAAATTGTGCTGAATCTGTCCCCACGCCATCTAATTTATCAACTGCGAGGAACACTAGTCAGCCTAGGCGCCAATTACCCCGGTCGCGCATTCAGACGCGCGCACGTGTCAAGTGATTCCAAGGTCACGCACGCCATTGTCACGAATGCAAAGACATTGAGAGATCGCATTTACTTCATCGATGTCTTTGCACCAATGATAATGAGATTGAATATCTATGACGTTTCTTTGATCGGCACATGCCGAAGTAACGCAAGTACAAAGATTTCATTTGTTGCAAATTTATTTATGACAGAAGATGGGAGAAGTGCAGTTTACCTATCTACCTGTAAGTGCTTTACCTATTAAGACATGCAGAGAATTTGAAACAATATTGACATTTGAAAGAGAGAATTAGAAATGTAATGTGAAAATTAGATAAATTTGTACACGTGAATGCCCAGATGGACATAAATGTCCCTAATTAAATAAATTGCTAATTACTATGTGTATAAAAAAGAGAATATTGTGAACTCAACACTGTATGAAAGGTTATATATTCGGCTACAGTTCGTGCCACATTAGTGATTTTGCGACTCAAAATATAGTAGTGGTCCAACTTTGATTACATGACCTTTTTCCGAAATGTCACACAGTGTAGTGCACTTAACTTTGACCCCTCCTCATCAAATATTGATTAACAGAGAGAAGTAAGGAACGCTAGTTTTGAAACCACTGACTCTCCCGAAAATACATCGAGGCATTGGTTTCTTTCCATCAGTTGTAATTGTGTAAAAAAAACATCATTCAAGGTTTAGCAGTCATGTGGACATAGATGTCCATACGGGCTTTCCCGGGTTAAAGATGCGTATGCATGTATTTCGTATTTTCACCTTTGATAGAGATATGTACATTTTCCACATCCGCTGCACAAGGCACCATCTTTCGCTTTCGTAAAATATGTCCACGCTTGACTCATTTCGTCGATCGAAGCTTTTGCCAATCAAAAACTAGAGCACACGGCTACTGTCACTACAACTTTACGACTTCAGTCACTCGGAAACACTAACACACTATCATCAACACATCATGAGGTCATGTACATGTCCTCTTGTGTTGCTTCACACTTGAAAATTTGATTCAAATCCCTAGATAGAGCGCATGCATGACAATGTCGGATATCTTGGAAGTGCTGTGAACACACCGGCTCACCATACGCCAAGCCAGAATCAATGACAGCTTGACAACTGCTGAAATGGCATAGATATCCTGCAATGCATTCATTTCTAATTAGTTGCCTCGACTATCATAGCACGTTGGCTATTTATCAAAATAAAAAACATGAAAAAATATAGATATATTTTCAAAAAGGCCATTGACTTCCTCACTATGTCACTCAGAACTATGGCTCAATTTTTCAAATATCTCGACATTCCTCAAGATCTCGAAGACGAAATCCCGGGATTTTTAATGACGGAAATAAGGTCGAGATCCCGGATTGCCAACCCTAATTGAATAGGTCAGTGGATAGCGTTACTCTCAGCGTTATTATTTAATTTGTATGTTATGGAAGCAACTGGAAAACTTACATTTTCTTGGAATGTGAAAAGCACATTTTTCATTCTAACTAGCATTTCATAGCGATGAAGTATAATTAAATTTGAATTCGAAGCCGTTGCACCGCGAAGTCGAACCAAATGAGTCAATTCATCGTATTCTGAAAAGTAAACATCTTCGGACCGTTATCATAGATTAGAGATTTGATAGAGTGGAAACTTTAAAACATATTCAGAGCGTTTCTTAAATAATTGCACAAAAAAGTTAGCCTATTTTCAAATGTAATTTTCGTCTTGAAATCCTGGTTCAATTTTAATAAACGATATACCATGTGAAACCTTATGTTCCATAGATAATTTTGGCACACATTTTACTTTCTTAAGTGGTCAGTTGTGGTCAGTAGGCCTTCTGAAAGAAACTTGAGTGTTTTCCTTGATGCAGGATTTTAACATGAAGACAACAGAATTTTTTAATAAAAGCTGACAGACAGTGTGAGCTATCACTCAGCTTCATCAGAAGATTTTAAGATTCGTTGAATGTACAACAAGATACAGTACAAAAAAGTTTTACCGAAAAATGCTAGTAGTAAGTAAAACTCCACTTCTGGATAGCGCAAGATGGCCGCCGTCGCTGACGTTCCCCCCCCTCTGGAACGGCAGAGTGTCGTGGTCGGCCGCCGTGGTGCTTTGAGTCTGACGTCCCCCCCTCTGGAACGGCAGAGTGTCGTGGTGTGCCGGCCAAGTGCGTCCGCCAGGTTCGCTGACGTCCCCCCCTCTGGTCGACCGTCGTATAGCGCGCGGTGATGTGCTGTCGAGGTTGGCGTGGTGTGCCGGCCAGGTTGGGAGGGTGGTCTGTCGTAGCTCACCTGAAAAAATCCTAAGTGTCAGAGTGGCTGTGTATGGGTAAAATTTTGAAAATTTTATAAAGTGTGGAATTTCGACCTGGGACCTTCACCAAAACATTTTTCATCAAATTTCACGGACCCCCCCCCGACAGCAATCTTCTACCTTTGGTTCTAGTGAACGGATTTTGTCTTACAGCTACTCGTTTGAAAGAGGAGAAAAAACTGCTCGACGCCATTTTTACCGCGAGTCAATCGGACCAGCCGTTCAAAAGTTAGAGCTGTTACAAGATTTTAGGTCGGAGCTCACCTGAAAAAATCCTAAGTGTCAGAGTGGCTGCGTATGGGTAAAATTTTGAAAATTTTCCAAAGTGTGTCATTTCGACCTGGGACCTTCACCAAAACATTTTTCATCAAATTTCACTGACCCCCCCCTCGGAAGAGCTAGCTTCGATCTTGGCTTCTAGTGGACGGATTTTGTCGTGCAATAGCTCGTTTGAAAGCTAAGAGTGAGACAAATTCACTGAAAGAAACGGCTTGTTCATATCTGTCTTCGTTTAGATGTGAGACGCCATTTAAGATTTTGGGAGATTGACGAAAAACGACAGAGTTAGAATTTCCCAAGAAACAGCTCCAGCGGGCGAATGAAGGCTCGGATTGGTAAACGGAGGCCAGATTTGGAATCAGCTTGATGTTATTGTCCAATGAGGATCATCATCCAATGAGAATCAAGCATTTCTATATAAATAGCGAGCCTTCCACAGTGAGAATCATTCCATCGTTGAATCGCACGAGTGACGGACGCACATTTTCTCTCTCTCTATTCTATTATCCAACTAAAATAGTAAGTCGCTACTTTCCTCCCTCTCCTCCCTTGAACGTAAACTTAATACATTCTTTTTCATTTTCAGGCATCTACTCCATCTGCTGCACTAGTAGGACAAAATGGCGGTCAAACGTTACAAGGTTCGCTACGATCAGATCATCTACAACTGAGGCCAGTGGAAGAAACAACCAAGGTACATAATCCTACACCGCTACAGCGTAAATTTAAACAAGTCTTGCGTTAGGACGATCATGGCGTAGTACTCCTAACGGGAATGCTCCCTTCCACGGATGTCAAGATAATGCACAATCGGTATGGGGACTACATACTGATCCCCGTGAGTCCGTACATTCGCCACCAACTTGATATTATTGAGGAGTACGTGACATTAAATACGGACATTCCTACTCCTCTTGCTCAAGAGTGGAAGGCGAGAGATGACAAGGATACTCCCTATAGAAAGATTTGGGATGGTAATCAAATTTGCCTACCGGTATCACATTGATGCACTTACTATAAGAAGGAGGGAGATCATTCAACATCCATCACATGCGACGAGCTCGGAGAAGGTACTTGGGATATCCTTTTCAAAGTGAATGGGCTATATCATGGTCGGCATAAGGATAATAAAATAGCCTCTCTCTCCATGCATATGGAATCCATCCTATATATTCCAAAAACACCCAACGTGGACGACATAATTGATCAAATCCTTAACAGCAGTGGTACGAAGCGCAAGTCGGAGAAGAATGCTGCATCAAAACGCAAATCAAAGAAGGAGAATTACTAGTCCTTTCCTAACTCTACCCTATGACAATTCGCTTATGTGCTTTGAGTGTCGTAGACGTGGTCTTATTAGATACATTTTACTTCTTCGTTGCGATCATATCATTTGCATATTTTGTCGTGAAAAGCATCGATGTAATTCTTCATTTTGTAATATGTTATAGAACGTTTCCTTAGATGTGTAAATTTCCGTTTTAGGCTTCTATCATCATTTTTATGGATTGTGAGGGTGAACCTGTACAGGAGCTCAGTGCTATTGCTATGAACAATTGGACATATCAGTTTGTCAGTGTCTATCATCAACATGCCAACTGCAATCCCAATGTTGATCAATCAATGGGTGAGAAAACACATTCATGGACTTAATCTGAAATATTTGCAAGACTATGGCTTTTCTTGTGAGAGTGCTCTTCTTATTGACTTTAAACGATGGTTAGCTGCCTTCAATGTTATACGCATCTTTTGTAATAATCCTGGTGAGGAGAGGAAAGTATTTCCCAATCTAATCATTGATGACATTTTGCTCCCGCCTTGGGATAGTAGAGTGAATCAACATTATCATGAAGTCACGAAACGTTTTAAGGATTTGTCTGTTCCTATTTTGTCTGTTCGTTGTAGTAGCTACGTTCATAACCAATGCTTCTTTCCTCCTTACCTCAGCACTGCCAAAGTCCTGTATGGTTATCATTGCTCGCTGTATGATAGTTACCAGCTGTATCTATTTTATCTGTTTCAAAGCATTGATTTATAATGCATGCTTGTTACCGTTATTCAATAAATGTTACTATGAGAAGAGTTGTTGTTTTCATGCAATGGATGGGTTAGTTAAAGGGCGATCATGTCTTTCTCAAACAACTGCGGAACATTACATTTTTATAGGCAAAGTTTAAAAGGAGCTGTTCAAGATTATGTGATAAATTTTCATAAAGATGAGACCGACATCGAAGCAGTGGTCGATGATGCTAGCACTCTATTTCTAGAGTTAATGAATACATTCTCTGATAGCATTGTCATGGCGCGATTAGTTGCGAAAATTAAGTTTAGTCATTTTGGAAAGGAAGAGGTGGAAACTCGCTCTTTCCATTTTGCTTCTTATTCAATGGAAGTGGTAGATCAGCCCGAAGAATTTTTTAAAAGACATATGATAAAAATTGCTGAACGTCTTAACGCATTTAACCATCATGGTAGCAGTCTAGTGATTGAAGCGATTTCAGATATTCACATTCAACTTTCCATAAAGAAAAATTGAAAATGCAGTGGTACTTGATTGTAGCACAACTGGTTTTCGAGCTATGTCTGCTCACTCTCGAAGTATATTCCTTCTGTACATGCGTCTATTATTTAGAAAAGGTTAGCAAATTCATATCTTCAAAAAGACTTGCTATAGACATCAGTAACGGTGAAACTATGTGTTGCGATGTATGTAAGCGAAAGGATGGAAATGAAAAGCGCATCTTCAAGAGATGTAAGCATGCTTTTTGTCAACGCTGTTTCATACGTAATTGCATTCAACTTTGCAAATGTAACCACTGTGATATTGCTCATTTCGAGTGTCACTTATGTCGCAATAGTTAGTACCTATGCAAATGTGGTAAAGATAAGTTTTAGCAAAGACTAACACGGAAAATGGCGAAACGTAAAATGGCGAAACGTAAAAGTCAAAAGTCTTCAAAGTTTTCTTCAGCCATTCAAGCTCTCCGACGAATGAAAGCAAATCAGCGATACAATGCTATACGACATGCCAACGATAAATTCATTCGTGAAATTATTTCTCATGTCAGAAAGTTGAGGACGAAGAAATTAGCGCCAAAACAACGAAAGTTGCTTAAGCGATATGCCACAAAATTGCGTTTCTTCTCCAATCCTAAAGTCACCCTTCAAAGAAAGAGGAAAACTCTAACACAAAAGGGCGGTTTCCTTTCAGCAATACTTCCAATGATAGCTCCTGCCGTGGGCAACCTATTGGGTAATATCTTTGGCTCTAAGCGTTAATTATGCAAATGTTGAATCTCAAAGTAATAAAATGGATTTCAGACTTCAATGCGATAAAGTTCTGACTGTATCAGGTCCATCTCATGCAGGTAAAACTGTTTTCACGCTGAATTTATTGGATAAAAGAAGGGAGTTGTTTAAGGAACCTATCAATCGAGTGATTTGGTGTTATGGTATTTATCAACCGTCGCTGTTTCAGGAATTGCAAAGTCGCAACTTTATTCGACATGAAGGAATTATTGCAGTGGATAAACTTCAGTCTAATGATGTTGTTGTATTGGATGATTTATTAAAAGAAAGTAAGAATTCAAAAGATGTTACAGATATGTTCACTCGTACAGCACATCATAAAAGGTGTTTTATCATCTATATCACACAAAATTTGTTTCCTGATGGAAAAGAAGCTCGTACACGAAACCTGAATACACACTATTATGCTATTTTCAAGAATCCGCGAGATAAAAGTCATTTTGAAATTTTAGCGCGACAAGTTGCACCCAGAGGATCAAAAGCCTTAATTGAAATTTTTCATGCAGCTACTGAAAAACCATACGGTTACTTATTCATTGACTTTACGCAAGAGTGTCCGGAGGAATTTAGATTTCGAAGTGATATTTGAAAACTCCCATGATTATCTACAAACTATGAGTTCTTATTCTCGCATGATTGTTATTCCTCAGGATGAATATGTACAATTGACTGCCATGCAGCAAGTAAAGCAACCTCTTGCAAATCAAATGTATAGGAAAGAAATAGATTATCAGCAAAATGTTCACATCAAAGATCCACATCGTGCTGTATTATTACAATCGGAAACTGTTGAGCAATTGAAAAACTTGAAGAATAAGATGCGTGACTCTGTATCGACTGCTACACCTTTAGCATCTCGCGCACATGCCATATCTCTTTTCAACAGTATTGAACCCCATCTCAATGTAAATGATAGAGGAGAAATCATTACAGATGAAAATAAAGTGATTGATGCTTCACGTTATGAAGACTTGATTCAGTATGCGACACGTAGAAAGCGCCGTCAGGGCTATGTTCCAACTGGTTGGTCATACTTTCTTAAACTATTGAAAAAGCATAATGTACCAAAATTTGCTTTGAATAATGAGACATTGAAAGAACTTGATTCAACAGTGGCTACTGCTCCAATGCTTCAGACGATGAAAATGCCAACAAATTGGTTTAAGACGTCACCTGCTACATCCCCTCCCACACTCACTAAGCAAACAAGAGGAAGAACTCGACGTAGATCTACATCGCCACTAAAACTAGTAAAAGGAAAACGTAAAACAGCTCCTCCCTGGAAATACATGTTCTCAGACTATTAATATGAAGCAGATGTGTTGCTTGCAATGTAATGAGCCGCCAGAGGTGAATGTCGTTGTCACTTGCACTTGCTGCGCCAGCTCTCACAATGAAACCCCTAAGCAATGTGAACACGATCGCAAAACCGCTAAAGCTAAATGCTGCAGTTGTTGTAAATGTAGAAAGGCAAGAAAACAAAAAGATGAGAAGGAGAAAAAAGAGTCAGTCGTCATCGACTGAACGTTTGAAGTCAATCTATTATGATGTAAAACATCCGACAGGATTTGCATCTATCAAGAAATTATCAAAAGCGAGTGGTCTTCCACAATCACAAGTGAAACGATGGTTAAAGGGTCAGGCTACCTATACACTCCACAAACAAGCGAAAAAGAAGTACCGCACCCGCCATTATATTGTTCATGACATCGATGAACAGTGGCAAGCAGATTTGTGTGATGTTGCCTCCATTTCAAAACATAACTCGGGCAATAATTTTATTTTAACCGTCATTGATATTTTCTCGCGTTATGCGTGGGCTCAACTTTTAAAAACTAAAGAAGGGAAAGGAGTAGCAAAAGCATTCCAAACAATTTTTCGAGAAGGTCGCATTCCAAAAAGAATTCAGAGTGATCAAGGAAAAGAGTTTGAAAATCAGCATGTGAGAAGATTATTTGAGAGGCATGACATTGAGTTGGTTAGTGTAAAGAGTGCTTATAAAGCTGCACTCGTTGAACGTTTTAATCGCACAATAAAAAATCGCTTGTGGCGACATTTTACTGCCAACTTGACACAAAATTGGACAAACGTTCTACAAGATACACTCCATGCCTACAATCACTCTATCCATCGTTCTATTGGACTCAGACCAGTAGATGTAAATGCTGACAATGTAGATAAGTGCGCGAATCATTCCAACGTAAACCCACTCATGTGAAAAGTGATGTGAAAATTGATGATAAAGTTCGTATCTCAAAAGTGAAAAGTGTTTTTGCTAAGGGGTACCTTCCGAATAGGACAGAGGAGGTATTTACAGTATCAAGGATTAATCAAAAAGACTCTCCGACCACCTACAAGTTGAAAGATTACGATAATGAAGAAATTGAGGGTAGCTTTTACCGCGATGAGATTGAGGTAGTCACTGAAAGTGACACATATTTGGTAGAGAAAATCATTCGATGTAAAAAACGGCAAGATGAAGAATGGTGTCTTGTTAAATGGACTGGTTATCCTTCAAGTATGAACTCTTGGATGCGTCGTGCCGACATCTTTCATCTAAGTTGCTATGTACTGAAAACCACGCATTAGAACCTTTGGACAGTTGTAATTAGACAATGGCATTTAAATACGATACGGAACATAAATGAACAGAAGTCAGCAATCGAACCGAAGAAATAAGTCATGAGTCCAAATAGGCAGGCTGGACTTCCAATCACAATGCAGTAATTGTAAGTCCAAAACACAACATTCTTCCCTCCTACCGGGAGGAATAGTTCAGCCTGTCAGGAGGCTTTGATCTCCGACTCGATCGTCTTGGTCCTGAATCCGATGGTGAATTCTGCACCCGGGAGTTTCTCGAATATTGAGAAGGCATTGATCGACCCGAGGTTTTCCGTAGTTGATCAAGATGCCGCATCCACCGAAAGCCGTCTGTCGTGGTCACCTCGAACGTCCTTGAACCTCCGACTAGCGTGATGATACCGGAAGCCCATTTATTGGATCCCCGATAGTCTCTTGCAAGAACATGGTCACCCAGATTGAGCTTCCGCATTGATTGACTTGAAGGCGGCGACTGTTCTTGATAACTCTTTACCCGATCCTCCACGCTTGGTCGTATCGCATCCAAGCGACTTCGAATTTGACGTTTGAACATCAGCATTGAAGGTGACTCTCCTGTCACAGCGTGTGGTGTAAGGCGATATCGCAAAAGGAACCGAGCTAGAGATCGCTCGGAGTCGGGATCTTCGTCAGACCGTAAGGCTTCTTTGAGAATCCTGACAAACCGCTCCGCTTGACCGTTTGTTGCTGGGAAGTGAGGTGGTGATCGCAGATGCCGCACGTTCATTGATTCGAGCCATAATTGGAATGTTCTTGACGTGAACTGTGCCCCGTTGTCACTAACGAGAAGCTTCGGCAGTCCCTTGTTGGCAAAAATGCTCCGTAGCATTTCGATTGTCTTTTCTGTAGTAATTGAATTCGTCCGGATCACTTCGGGCCATTTGCTATAGGCGTCTACACACACCAGGTACCAGTAGCCATTTAGTGGACCAGCATAGCCGATATGTACTCTTTCCCAAGGTTGAGACGGGAATTCCCAGGTTGCAGGAGAAGCAGGAGAAGGAATTGCTTGAAGTTGGCGGCATTGAGGGCAGTCATTAACCAAGCGTTCTATGTCAGCCGTAATTCGGGGCCACCATAAATAACTGCGTGCGATTGCCTTCATGTTAACGATCCCTTGATGAGTCTCATGAAGCTCATTGAGTAATCTCCGCCGCAATGGTTCAGGAACAACCACTTGGATTCCCCTCAGAAGGCGGCCATCAACACAGGTCAACTCGTTTCGGCAGCGCTTGAAATCTGCGTAGATAGGACTAATATGATTTGGCCAACCAGTCTGTACGAACACCAGTACTTGCCGTAAAATTGAATCTCTGGACGTTGCTGCACGGACATCCTTTGCTGTTACCGAGCTTGGATATTCCTCCAAAAAAAGCGATTGAACCACTTGATCATCTTCGAGATTGTCCAATTCTTCCAGTAGGGGAACCCGCGACAACGCGTCGCAGTCACCATGGTCACGACTCTTCCTGTAGTGTATGTCGTAGGAGAATCCGGACATGAAGATCGCCCAACGCTGGATTCTGGCAGCAGCATGCTCTGGAATTGATCGGTCCGACCCGAATAGAGCGAGTAGAGGTTTGTGATCGGTATTGATCTTGAAATGATGTCCCAAGAGGTATTGGCGGAATCGCTTGAGACCGAAGATGATTGCCAAAGCCTCGCGCTCCAGCTGACTGTATCGGCGCTGGGTCTTCGTCATAGTCTTAGAAGAGAACGCAATTGGTCTTGTGGCACCATCGATTTCGTGTGAAAGAACGGCTCCAACCCCGTATGAAGATGCATCGCAGGATAAGACGATAGGAAGTTGAGGATTGAAATGGAGAAGAAATCCCGCATTTGTTATCAATTCTTTGGCCTTGGAGACAGCTGCTTCTTCGTCCTTGGACCATTTCCATGGAACGCCTTTCCGTCGCAAGTTGTGCAATGGCTCGAGGACTGTTGACATATTGGGCAGGAACCTTGAATAGTAAGTCAATAGCCCGATGAACGATTCGAGCTGTGTTCTGTCTCTTGGTGCAGGAGCATTCAGGATTGCTTCTATTCGCGATTTCAAAGGATGTAAACCATCTTTATCGATTCGATGGCCGAGGTATTCCACCGACTCTTCCATGAACCGGCACTTGTCTTTCTTGAGACGAAATCCAACCTCTTCAAGGCGCTTGAATACTTGTTCCAGATTGTGAAGATGTTCGGGAGCATCTTTCCCCGTAACGATAATGTCGTCCAGGAAAACTTGAACACCTTGCAAACCATTAAGAGCAGCTTCAATGGTTCGTTGGAATATGGCAGGAGCTGACGAAATACCAAACGGCAGCCGGAGATGCTGGAACAGGCCCATGTGCGTATTGATTGTCGTAAGTTCGGCAGATTCCTCGTCCAACTCTAATTGATTGTACGCCATTCGCATGTCTAGAGTTGAATAGTGGGTTCCTTGCCCGAGAGTTGCGAACAGATCTTCAATCCTTGGAATAGGAAATTGCTCGGTAGGTGACGACCTGTTCACCGAAACTTTGAAATCGCCACACAACCGAATACTGCCATCTTTTTTAATAACAGGATGAATTGGTGTTGCCCAGTTAGAGTGCTTGACGGACTTCAGGATTCCCAACTTCACGAGCCGACCGATTTTTTCCTCCACTTTGTCTTTCAGAGCGTAAGGCAGCCGTCTTGCTTTGCAGAACCTTGGGATTGCATCGGGCGATTTAAGAATTCGAACTTTGCCTTGATTGTAACGGCCCAACCTTTCATCGAACAGAGCTGTGTGCTGGACCAAGAGATCAGATAATTGAGATTGGCAATTGAAGAATTGTAGAATTGCTGTTCATTATTCCTTGCCGAAGAAGCTGTTCAACCAGTTTCGACCGAATAGCGGAGAATGCCCAGTCGTAGATACGTATATTGGGAGCTGCTTGACCATCGACCGTACTTCCACAGAGACTGTCGCCTTCCCACATAGTGTCACTGGTGTACCCGTGTATGCGAACAATTGATCACCAGGTTGTTGAAGCGGAATTGAGGGAAAGTTACGTTTAAACCAGGTCTCGGGTACCACGCTTGTAACGCTTCCAGAGTCTAGCTCCATCTCGACCATTTTTCCGTTAATGCGTGTTGCAATATGGAGGGGCATATTGTAGTTGCCTGAAACGCTATTGATGTGGTCACTCGTGACTTGATTGGTTCGAGCTTGTTCTTGAAATTGCTTGGAACGGCAAACGGCCTGAAGATGACCTTTCTTTTGAAATGAGCGGCAAATTGCTTCCTTGAAAGGACAGTCTTTCTTCCAATCACCGGTTTTACCACAACCATGACATGGCCGCGGCGCATTACATGTCTTTGCACCGCCTTGACGATTGGCCTTCACCTTGTGATCTGGCTTGGGCCGGAACTGCACCTTGTGAACATTAGAAGGCTGCATCTGAGTTTGAATTTCATTGGATTGACAATGCGAGGTCTCCCAAGTATTCGCGAATTTCATGGCATCAGCGTAATTGATAGTCTCCACCCGAAGGAGCTCTGAACGTAAATCCGGATCTCGCAACCCGAACGTGAATTGATCGCGCATTGCTTCCTCATTTGATTCTGGAAGCAACTTATCGCTGAATTTGCAGAACCTTGCCCCTTTCTCTACACGAGCAGCAAAGTCGCGAATCGATTCTCCAGAGTCTTGCCGCAACTGCCTGAAGAGAAACCTTTCATGTAATGCTGAAGGTTGCTTGTCATAGAACTTTTGAAGTGCTGATTTCAGCTCTGCAAGCGATTTCTTTGCTGGATCAATTGGCCTGAAGTGATTGAATAGGCGCTCATACGCTTCTTCACCGATCAATGACAACCAGACATCCACTCGTTGTTTGTCCTGTATTTTGTTTGCTCGGAAGAATGCTTCTAATCGTGCGTAATATGAATCGAAATCACATGTTGAAGTGAGAGCGGCTATTGCTCCGTACTTTGGCATGACAAATACCTCGTCGCCAGTGCTATGTACTGAAAACCACGCATTAGAACCTTTGGACAGTTGTAATTAGACAATGGCATTTAAATACGATACGGAACATAAATGAACAGAAGTCAGCAATCGAACCGAAGAAATAAGTCATGAGTCCAAATAGGCAGGCTGGACTTCCAATCACAATGCAGTAATTGTAAGTCCAAAACACAACAGTGATTTGGAAAATCAACAATGATCGACAGTGATTCATGCAAAGTTGTAACTAACAATGTTTAGGGTTTGAGCTATGAATCCAACTGCCTCATTTTATTCACGACCCTCCTATGTAAGTGGTGGAGGACAAATTTACATCGGCGCTCGCCGCCAACGTGGAGGTAGCATACTTGGTGCACTGAAATCTGTTGTAGCACCTCTCATATCCAATGTCGGTAGATCTTTAAAACGAAATGTTTTAAGTAATGCCGTTGGCTTTGCTGGTGATGTTGCTAGTGATCTTTCCAGAGGTAGAAGTTTTAAGAGCAGTTTGTTGAATCGTGGGAAGGAACGCGGTTTAAAAACATTGAAGCAGACCTTTGCTGGTGTTACTCAAGGAAAGAAATCACCTAAACGAATGAAAAAAGGAAGGAGGAAACATCGCGGAGCTGGTAAGGTGCGATCTTCAGTCAAAAGGCATTCACGCAAACGTCGCAGAGGCTCTAATCATTCATCAGGCGCTAAACGACGACGCTGCCATCACTTCTAATCATGGAGTGTAAAACTTCCGGGTTTTGTTTGTTTGATCAACAAGCCATACAGACAGATATTCTTAGTTCAAGTATTGTAGATTATCATCCTCGAACAACTGAGAATGCTGGCCCCATTGAATTTGTTATTCCTGGTGGTAGTGATGACTACATTGATTTGAGTTATGCGATGGTTGATTTGAGGTTTAGAATTCAGCAAGCAGATGGAACTGCTATTGACGATACACATAAAGTTGGACTGAACAATTTACCATTGACTACATTACTTCGTGATGTTTCTCTAACGATTGGAGAGCAGCAGGTGGAAGGTGGTCAAAGCGATTATCCCTATAAATCATATTTCAATCATGTATCACAGTTTCATCCAGCAGCACAAAAAAGTCATATGGAAGCCATGGGATGGTACAGAGATGAAGCAGGAAAATTTGATGTTGAAACAAACAGTGGCTTTGTAAAGCGATCTGCTATGATTAAAGATAGTAGAGTATGTCAGCTATATGGTCCGCTGAATTTAGACTTCTTTAGACAGTCAAAGTTTTTACTCTGTAATACCAGCATGCGACTCAAGCTGACATTGAATAAGCCTGAATTTGCGCTGAATGCATTTGCTAAAGTTGACAATTTTAGAATTCATGTGGAAGATATTGCACTTTACATTCGTCGAGTAGTACCGAATCCAAGTGTCATTAGAGGACATGCTGAAGGTCTTAACCGCCAAAATGCCATTTACCCCGTTCAGCATACAAAGCTTCTCACCTTTACAATTCCTAAAGGTCAAAAGAGTTTCATGAAAGATGGCCTCTTTCCATCGGAAGCACCGAAGCTCCTCATGTTGGCAATGGTTGAAAATGATGCATTTAATGGTAATATAAAGAAGAATCCTTTCAATTTTAAACACAATCAATTAAGTGAAATTGCTTTACGTGTAAATGATGTGAGTCATCCTGGTCCACCCTACAAACCAGATTTTGCTGCGGATCAATTTATGCGCAGTTATGTTGATTTTATGGATGTCTTTGGTTTTTACAATACGGATGACACCAACGGACTCACTATGAAAGAGTTTAAGAGTGGATATACTATTTATGCATTTGATTTGACTGCTGACAGCGATATTAGTGCCCCCTATCGTCAAGCGAACGTGCCTCATAATATTCGTTTGGATTTCACGTTCAAAAGAACGCTACCTGAGACGATCAATGTATTAATTTATGCAGTCTTCGATTCAAATATTGAAATTACAAAGTATCGTGACGTGATTCTTCAGTATAATCGTTAATGAGTTGGTTGACTGCTGACGATATTAAGACTAAAGAGCAGCGTAATGCAGACGAAGCGACGTTGAAAGCTTTCGATAATGTCTATTCACTCGATACCTTACCACCTGCAGTAAATCACTATCCCATCTTTATTGTGCTAAACACTCATTCGCAGAATTTAGGCGGTGAGCATTGGAAAGCGATGTTTATTGGAGAAGACCGACGTGGTGAACTATTTGACTCTCTTGCTCAACCTCCAAATATACCAACACAGCAGTGGTTGAGAAAACATACGCGTCAATATCAGCGAAATGAACGCATACTACAACATCCACTTTCATCAACGTGTGGTGCTTTTGTACTGTACTTCATCTTTAAACGTTTACATGTATCTCGATTTGTATCTGTTATTCAAAACTTTTCATGTAATCCATCCTCTAATGAAAAAATGATTTGTAAGTTCTATCATGATTTGAAATAAAAACATCATGTTGGAAAAATTGTTTTTTATTTTACAATCCGCTGGGTACGTACATACTCGATGAGATAGTCTAGGATCACATTTGCTTGTACATGAGATTTTAATCCAGTAATGATCACTTTACTATTATGAAAGATTGCCACATGCACAGGTAACCAACAACTAATGAGAGCTGCAGGAAAAAGTTCGGGTTCATAACACAAATTGTAACTGCTGGTACGAATCTTCAAAAATGATACACTTTCACTCAATTGAGTAGAGATCACCATATTGTCCACAGTCAGATTCGACATCACACACCTCTCCCTCTTCCATATCCGACGTAGTAGTCTTTGTAGCTCTAAGCGCATTGACTGCGCCGATGAATGAGAAAGGGCGCCGGGAATCTGTACAGTCCCATTTGGGAAGAGTTGAAGATTCCGTGAATTGTTCATCTTCACCACTAACATTTGAGGTCGGCCCGGGTAATACTTGCTGTTTGGAAGGTGTTGGTGTAATGTTGTGAGATCGATTTTGGTGTAGAGTCTGAAGCGATGGAGAATGTTGACGATGGTGTAGCGATGGCGCTTCATGATGAAAGAATGAGTAAATTGAGCGATGTACCTTCCTTTTATACTTCTCCCAACTAGCTTGATGAAATGTGAAGTTAGTATGAAGTTGGGAATGATAGAGTTGAATTCGCCGATTGTTGACGCGCAGCCAGATGCGATTTACAATACGTGAATGTCTTTTCATATAGAAGTATTTCAAATCATTCATGATATGATGTAGAGATTGAAAATGACGATAAGATAAAGCAAACTCTCTTCTCACATTTCCAGTTGAATCTTTGAAATAGACGTTTCGATCATGATCCGTTTCAATACGTTGTAGGGAATCTAATTTCCAACTCATGGTGCGTGGTAGTCATGTCTGATTAAGATTTGCATAGTAGGGCGATGAACTCACGACGAATAAATGTCATGATGGAGCGATGTATGTATCTTCTATAATTCTCCCAATTGTATTTGCGAAATGAGAAACAGTTTGCGGAATGAGAATGGCAGATTTGAATTTCATTGTTGCAACGTTGAAGCCAAACTTGATCACCCAAGGAGATGAATCTTAATGTTTCAAAATATTCCAAATCCCTCATGATATCATTGAGGTTGACAAATTGTCGCCATGTTAATGTAATACCTCTTGATGAATGACCATGAGAATTTCTGAAATGTACGTTTCCATTACGATCAATTCTGATATATTGTAGAGAGTCCAAAATCCAAGTCTTCATGATGTTATGCAAAGTCGCAGATCAGCAATATAAAAAGTCGTTTTATCATATTTTGCTTAGCAATGCGGCTACAAAGAGATTTGCTAGTAATCGAGCCGCACTCTTTTCTACACTCATTGATCACACACAACAGCTAAATGGAAAGTGGGAAGTGGGTGTCACTCAACTTGTTTATAGCAACTGTGTCTATACTTTTGATCATGAGGTGATGACTATTAATATGAGACGCACAGCTGCTCACCAATGTGAAAAGGGCTGCCGAGTATACATTCCACAGTGGCCAAAGAAAGATCTCTTATCATGTAAAAAGTTTATATATGATTTCTTGAATAAAGCGTGTAAACATATTGTCCAATTTACTCCGCACAATGATGATCATAATTATGTACATCATGTAGTTGAGAAAGATTGGATTGTTGGTTTAAGTCCAAGTTTAAGAAATGATTTAGGTTACCTCGCTAGCGCCTTAACAAGCTATGATAATTTTAACGTTAATTACCACATAAGTGGTCATAAACAGTTAATATATCGAGAGGAAGCTTATTATGTAGATCTTATTCCAAGAAATGAGAAGACGTTGGTGAAGAAGATTGTGATTAAGCCAAGAAAGACAAACATGACTCCTGAAACATTATTGAAGAAATTTAATTATCTCCTTCGAGTTGATGGTAAACAAGTGGCAACATTGACTTATATCAAATCATCTAATCATATTGCAATAAGTAAATTAAATGATGATGATCTAGTATTAGTTTGTTCAAAAGATTTTCATCAGTTCTTACGACATCGTTCTGCAGCTGTTCATGGAAAATTTGATATGCAACATTTACCATGTGAAAGGTCAAATCAATTTGATACAGAATGGACCGTATCTTTATACAGAAAGTGTGTAGAGCCTTTCGGTGGTGTCTTACATGAAACAAGAGTGTTGATGCCTCGCATTATTACTTCGGTTAAATTGGTTGTAGATTATTTAAATGAAGTGATTAATGAGCAACATATTTTATTTTCTGAAAAAGAAGGTACTTTGTCTCTCACTATAAGTGGAAAAGGTATTGAACTAATTATGGATAAAACTCTAATGGACATTTTGGGTTTTTATCAAAATATCTTTAAACGTGGTACTGTAACCAAAGCTAGCGCAGACATGTCGCTATCGCGTCGTATTAACTATTTTCAGATATATTCCAATATTGGTGAAGATGTACGTGTGGGAGATGTTGAAGCTCCATTGCTAGCAATGATACCATACCAGCCAAAAAGCTGCAGTATTTTATCTGAGCATACTTTCAAGAAAGTGCATTATACAAAGCTGAAATCAAACTACATCCCACAAATTGATATTGCCATTTATGACGATGCTGGTGCGTTGATTCCTTTTCATAAAGATGCTGTGACAAGTATCACACTCCATTTCCGAATGAAGAGTTAATGCAAAAGTATGCTAATATATTTTTCCAATGTGAATAATATGGAAAGTGAAAATAAGGACTCGTTTCTAATCTACTTGCCCAGTAATGCTTCTATGAATAAATTTCCCAGAAATAAACCATCAGACTATCGAGTAGAATTAAATCGCCCACTACATTTAGAAGGTGAATGGGAGGTTGGCGTTTCTAGTATTTGCTATGATAGCAATATTCAGAAAGTGAATGATTTGGAAGAAATGATATTGACTCCTCGCACCCATGATGGAATAACGATGAATAATGCATTCCAGTTCCCATACAATTTAACGTCAGATGGAAAGTGGAACTATGAATGGATTCAGATAAAATCAGATTATTATGGTCCATTTGGGAATGAGAAAATTATTAAGGCATTCAACAGTGGTAATACTTCTATCATGAAGAATAAGGATCAGAAAGTTTATGAGTTTACTATCTATTATTGGAGTGGGAGACAGTTCCTTCGCTTTCATTCTTTTACTAAAGGTCTTACACTGAGGTTGGATAATGAATTCTATCCACATCTTGGTTTTGGTCATGGACTACATCTAACGTCAATTGCTACTGCAAATGTTAAAAAAGTTTATTCAAATCGAATCAACAAATTTCATTATAGATTTAAAATATTTGATGAAGATGTTGTAGAATGCGAAGAACGCATCATTTTGAAAAAGCGTGGTGTTTAACCTTTATCACTTATTGAGTTAGTAAAACGATGGGATTAGACTGTGGGTAAGAAGTATGGAGAGAAAATTATGGCGGACAAAAATAAGTTGGTTATTCAGAAATATAATGACAAACTTACAGTTTATTTCTCTCCAACCTTGCGTCATTTTGTAAGACATTATACACCTATTATTGGAAGCGGTGTGGTGTATGCTTCTCATGAATATCACACTAAAGCTGATTCAGTTAGTGATGAATGGTGGGTGGACATCTATGGTGATCGCATCAAGAAAATTTACCAGTCTTATGAAGAATCTAAAGTTGCTATCAATATAATGCCGCGTCTATATCATACAGTTGAAAGCTTCATTCATGTAGTAAATCCTTATATACAACAGAAGTTGAAGCATGTGATGAAAAGTAAATATGATGTAAAGACACACCACATTTCGTTTTCAATTGAAAATCAACGCGTTGTTCTGAAACTGGGCGATGACATTCAATGTCAATTGAGTAAAAATTTGAAAAAACTCTTTGGTTTTTCAATGCTACAAACTGTGTTTACTGCTGCGCATACGATTGGTATAGAAACACCAATGACACTTGATAAACATGAACAGCACCTTTACATTCAAAGTGATTTGATTCTACCTATTTCTGTTGGTGAGAAAAAAGAATACATTTTACGTGATTTCATTCTTGATAAAGACGCTTCATATGAAATAGTCGAGAAGATGTTTGAATCTATTTCTATCATCCCGTCGTCAAACAAACTATACCCTCTATTGCTATCAAAATTACCAATGGTTTACAAGAGTGCATCCATGTGAAAGATACTAAATCCCTCGTAACTTTAGTGTTTCGGAAAACAAAGTGAAGTCATTGTGATATGTTTATTGAAATAAAAATATGTATATGAAAAAGTCTTTTCACAGATATAGGGGGAATGAGCTGACTGTAGGCATATATTCACAAGGAAGAAACGATCTCATGCGATACATAAAACAACCATGTATATGTACAAAAAGCAGCATCAAAATACTGAGTTAAAATTGATTATGTCAATACATCTCCTGAATGTGGTAGCGTGAGTTTTATCCTTTTGGGTGGAGGTATGTTTGTGTCAGGATGTCCATGTTGAAGAGATGTGCTATGTCCTGTCCAACACCTCTTATCTTCGCATGCTGAAAGTGCTCGTTTCTTGAACGTGTACGTTTTTACAGTATGAACTTGAGATTTTAAGATTGTCATATTGACAAACGTTATAGTTTTATTTTTATAGGCCCTCTTATAGGACCGATGTTTCATTTTGTGAACAATGGATTTTGATATACCTTTAGCACGCTTAATACTATCTGCACATTCTTTTAATTTCATGGAATACATTTTAGGACGGAGGAGAATCATTTCATCTATTTCCTTTCTTGCTGTTTCATCCTTAAAACAACCAAGTTTGGCTTTATTCTGTATGGAATAGAGTGGATGAGTGGGATTGTAGTTAGATGTGTCGAAATATTTTTCTAATGACTTGACTACTTCATTAAAATTTAAATCTTTTTGAGTGGTAATTCCTGAAAAGAAACTATCTGTATCACCACCCAGCAAGCGAACCTCTTTTACGAGAGGGCATGGTTTTAATATTTTGTAGAAGAGTTGATACATTTCAAGCTTTAAATAATCTAAAACGGCGTGCCCAATATAGATGGGTTTGCACAACTCAACTTCTGATTTTATCATTTTAACACCTACAAGATCCTTATCGATGATGTCTCTATCAATGAAAATAGGTGATGAGGTCAATTTGTGATATTTTTGTTCATCAACGACTAGTTTGTAGTTCATACGTTTTCTAACATCCTCCATGGTCTTTCCGAAAAGACTGTTATTCTTATATTTATAAAAATCCTTTTCAAAATTATTTTGGGCGAGTGCACGTTTTTGACTGTTACTATCTATGTAGGGTTTGAGGAAGGCTTTCTGTCTAAATTTGATAATGCGGTGAATTGACTTTAGAAGCATGCCCATTTCTAAATAGAATTTTAGTATGCAGAAGTGTACGAGATAATTTTTCTTATCATATTTGGTGAGTAAAAGTTTGCGGCATGGTTTGTACCTTGGCTGTCCACACTCTGTTAAGTTATTATGAAATTGTGACATGAATGGTGAAAACATATCTTCAGTCACTTCACCAGATTCAGGTGCGAGTGGGACATCAGCAGTTTTATTTTTAATGCTATTTGGATAAATCAAATCCACTTCAAAATAATATCCCCAATCACCTTCATCTGGAATCTTCAGTATGTTTGAAGGGTTGGAGTAATACTCAAGCTCATCTTGATTTAACCAACTAAACCCGGAATGAGGTAGTGGTTTAGACAGTGAACTGCCATATAAATTATTTTGGTCATAGTACTTTAGGTGGATATGATCATCACCTACTGTTTCAGATTTTATATGATGTTTATTTACAAGTGTGAGACCACCGCGTATTCCGCGCTCAAATATATTATACATCTCCGGGTCTTGTAAGAGATGAATGGTCTCACCAGTCATTTTAAAGGCTGATTTAAAGGACATGGCTGGTAGACTGACAAAGTGGACAGGATCTAATTTGTCTTCTTCTAATGACACTCGTCGAAATTCCTAAAAGACATCAACCAGCAAAATGACACCTAATTCTAAGTAAGCGATCATATAATCGCCAAACGTTTTACAATAAAATTTTAACCATGCCTCTTGAGCATGTTCATAATATTCTACTGGACAATCTTCACCCGTCAAATCGTTTTGGAATTTGTCAATGGAAGGAAGGGTTGTTTCATTTAATTTAGACATTGAGCTAAAATACGCATAAGGAAAGACTCCTTTCCGAGTGATTATTTCATCCGTTAAGTTTGGATAGTGTTTCTTCAAAGTTTGACTATGGGGAAGAAACTTGAGATTACGAACGAGAGAAGCTAGTGACGCTGACATGAATTGGAATGAATCTAAAAATTTTATTTCGAGGAAGACTGTCTTATTTTCTTTAGTTTTATCTACTGGTACTTTTGCTGTCATTGCCATGAATTTTTCTCTCGTTTGCGCTATTACATTAAACTGCCACGATTTCATCTGGCTCAACCCTCCTTTTATGAGCATATGACTGTCATAGCCCTTAAAGTTATGGAAAATGACGGGTAGTACACGACGTCTCAACCTAAGTGAAAAGTTACATTTGGAGCAGAGTGCGTTTCTAAATTTATCAGTGATGTGATCATGATCACGCACTTTCTTAATTTTATCGTCATCAAACGTTTTATGACATTTAGGACAGGATGTGCAACTTTCAAATTTTTGTTTGTCTTCATCTGACATATGTAGTGACTTACGCTGCAATTGGGAATCATATGATTGTTGAAATTTAGCAGCTTTATCGAGAAATTCTAGAAATTTTGAAATACAATCTTCACCTTGCCAAGTATGCATTTTGTTTTGCCTATTCCTAAAGTGGTCATGCCATACTTCATAGCAGGATATGGCTGCTGGCTTGTGGATGATATCATCAATGTAGCATTCTATGTCTGCGTAAATGACACGCAGGGGACTTAATTCTTTACCATTATCCCTATGTGAAAATATTTTATCTTTGGGCATGCGTTCCATTTGTAATTTACCTCGCTTGCACCATTCATAGTGAGTTTCAAATTTATCTTTACTCCAAAAGGAGCGGATGCCGCGGTCGCATACAAAATGTTCACCTCTTTTAGAGTGCCTCAAGTGAGTGTACAAGCGAGAGATTTTGGGTATACCACAGTAGTGCCATTCCTCGCTATCATCTTGTTTTACTAATAAGAGGTTGACTACACGTTCATAACAAGTTGAACGTGAATTATAGCGGGCACCCTTCAACCCCTTCTCCCACACGTGAACGACAATTTTAATCTTATTATGTTTTTCGAACGTTTCTACATCTTTGATTTTCATGTTGTTACTATCACAACCTTCAAAATCTAGTTCATCCTCCCACTGTCTATAGCTATAGGTATGATTTCGATTCGCGTTGATATCATTATAGTGAAGGATGGATAGGACTGCATATTTGAAACACTGTGATTTACAATCGACATTGATGACAGCTTTCTTATTATACAACGTTTTTGGTAGTTTAAATGTGCCTCGAGCTGCATGACTTTCTAATAGGGAAATTTTGAATATGGCTGAGTCCACACCATCAAAAATGAGAGCGCTGTCGCGTTGATTGAATTTATCTACATTTGATTTTAAACATTGAATGTAAAAATTTAGCCAAGACTCGCAGTCTACAACTTCAGTTGCGGAAGAGGAAGGAACATGAAACTGTATTCTCTCCGTCACTTGACCCGTTTGAAAATCTATCTTAATATATTTTAGTTTGAGGTAGATGAGCGCCTTCATTCTAAAATTGTCTAAATTGTTGAAGAGCGCTTCGATTATGTTAGAATTTTGAAGGAGCCACTCAGGAAAATCTACTATTTGAGTATTGGACTCCATGCAGTAGTCGCGTACTAAATTATTATGTGAAACATTAATGAGGGAGATGGTAGAGGTACCGTTGGTGTAGTGATCATTTGCATGCGTGTGTTGAAGTCTGTGCGAAGATCGCTGAAAGTGACTATCAAAAGAAAGAGGGCACAAATCGCAAGGAAAGGAGATGTCATCGTCAGAATCAACTTCACCTCCGGAGATTGATGCCGCTTTGCGTTGACACACACGTTGTTTGATGTGTCGAAGGAGACTGTGCTTCCTTGTAAACATATGTCCGCAGTCGGCACATTCCCACTCGTTGCCTTGTCGCGAGAGTCCTGAGCTGGAACTCACATCACCTGAAAGATAAATCATTCTATCATCTCTGTTCAAGTCTCAGTGTATTGTTACAACCTACTTTGACTCAACAACTCTAAACTTTCCTCGAGAAGGGAGGGCGTTGGTGATGAAGTTGATGCCTGAAATTGAGGAAGATGCTATTAGCCACACGTTTGAGGGAGATGAGTGAAGAAATTTTCAACTTACCATTTCAACGAAATCGAGTTTAAGGTTGATACTTGAACAAGATAGAGACTTCACGAGAGAGCAGTTCACTTGTACGCCTCAAATATAGAATGTCAGAGAACACTTCACTTATATGTCACAAAGACAGAGTGAAATGACACGAATGTCACTTTACATATATACTTTCGTATTCATCATTCATTGGCTGTTCATTCTGATTGGTTGCTTGTTTATACTTAAGAATTACAAAACATTTCAAAGCTATTATTCACAGTCAACATGACAAGCCCTCCGACAACACCAAACACAATATTCTCTTCTCCATCCTCAACACCAAAGGCGCTCGTTGCACCAAACGCTCCAACGAAGGGGAAGGTAGAGAAGGTGTACCGACTGGGCAATATCAGAAAGTTATCATTACCAGCGGATGAGGAAGAGGAGAGTGTATGTGAGAAGGAGTGTCCCGACTTAACAGGCGTGAGGTGGAAGTATCTCCAGTGCGATACTGACGATGTGATGGAGATCACCAGCAGGAAATTCCTCCACCAATTATGGGAGTGGTACACCCCTAACTCCCAGCCACGAACTATGGCGGAGTGGGAGTATATTGACAAAGTGAGGCTCGCAGTGGAAGAACGATTAAAGCAACTGAACTGTTTTTGTGATCTATGTGAAGCCAGACTCTGGGACGATATTGACGATGAAGACCTTTTGAAATACATGCCATAATAAATTTTTATTTCGTATTATCTTTGCTTTCATACTGACTTACTTGAACGGGGGTTCAGTGGATGATTTAACCATGTATACATTTTCATTTGGAAATAGTAGCACGCTTAGTTTAACTTGTAAATCTTATAACATTTCATATGGGCGATGATGGTATATGAAATAGTGTTAGATAAAATTAAGATAGCTTACACTTCTGATACAGCGATAGCAATCGACTGCGATCCATGTGTAAAGAGCTTGTTAGACTACGGAAGAGAGAAGTGTGTTATGTTGCGTGTGACGCGTGAGTGTCCTCCCATTTCATTCCATTCATCAATTCGTCTCATTGATAGAGACAGGTAGAACTCATGGTTCTCATAACGTATGCAATGGAAAGTTTCAAGCAACCTTCGACAGTTGGCTAAATGTCGCCCTGACGCGAATGCATACTACGTTGAGACAGAGGCAATCACTTGCAAACATGACGCAGAGAGGTTTTACAAGATTTGACCATTGCCGAATGTCCCTTGCGGTATACATAGCTACGGGTTTCACCGCCGCCCTTTACAGGAACGCCCGTCGAAAGGAAGTATTACACCGAACTTCATTTGCAACGTTCAAGTTGACTGATAGCAGATTCAACTTAATGATAGTATTCGCCAGTCCGAAGACTGCCCAGGGCAAACCGCGTGGAGGTTCTATCATGTCTTGCCCCTAGGTGGCCCTTAAGAGAGCCGATGGTTCGTTCTCGGGAGTGTCGTGATGGGGTGGTGAAGGCGGGCAAAGATCTGCAATGAAAATGATATGTATTAGAATAGAATGTACTATCTTATTTACTTTTCACTTACCAAGTTAGCCATCCTTTGGCAGTCTCCGCTTCCGAATCGAGAATTTGTACAGATGGCCGCGCATTCTCAGGCTGGCATGGAGACATTTTTTCGTCGGATGGCCGTTATAACAAATTATAGACTCGTCGAGACTTTGATTTACGAGTACTTCGCCGTCCAAATGATTATCCCGAATAGGGATGTGAAATTCAAACAAACGATCCTCATTCACACGATTCCACTCATCCCTCATGCGCTCCAACTTCTCATACGCCTGCCTCTCATCACCCCGCCGAGCCACAGTCCTTTCCAACTCAACATTCCTCGCTCTCAACACACTCATCTCCTTCATCATCTCCTCAAACTTCGCTTCTGCATCTCTCATTCTTCTCTCCGCAGCACTTGCCCTCTTCTCACACTCATCATTCTTCCTTTCCAACTCTCGCGTCTTATTCTTCAAATCAGTCACACTACGCCTCATTCTAATATTCTCATCCGCTACCTCCTTCGACTTCAGTTCTTTCTTTTTCAACTCATCCAACTCCTTCACAACTTCATCCTTCACCTTCTTCAAACTCTCATACTTATTTATCAACAAATCATGCGCCATCTGCTGCGACACATGCCTCTTCTCTTCATCCTTCAACCACCTCGCCGACTGCTTACGTATCCCACCACTCTTCACTTTTGGGGAAGATGAGCTCTTCGGGGGGTCGGTGATGACAATGTTTGACACCTCCGACGACGAAGAGCTTAACTTCCTCACACGCTTCCTCACACGCTCCCTATCTAAATCCACATCATCCTCATCATCACTCTCAAGCACTCTCTTTTGCCCAATGTCAGCCTCCAACGACGCAACCGCTCTCGCCAACTCATCATTCTCAACAACATTCTCAACAACATTCCCAACCTTACCCTCTCGCTCTATCGCCAACATTCGCTCCCTCTCTTCCACAATCAACTGCGTGAATCTCAAGTCACTCACCAAACCTCCACTACAGTCAGCATGCACTCTGTAGAAACGCGCCTCATCTTCATCACCCTTCAACACTCTACACTTCACACACGCAACCCTATTCAGGATAATCATGTGGTCGGTGCCCGCCTTCTTCACATGCGCCTTGGCGTCCGCACTGCGATTTATTCGACCGCACACACACATTTTGATATGATATTTTCTATTCTTGTCATTTGTCATGCCTGAGATTTCTTGTTAACTGTAAGATAATGAAATTTGTATAGGTTTGGAATCATGTAGTATAGTCATATTCCTAAAGCATTACACTTAGTCAGGAATGATAGATTTGAGTGTAGTGAGTGGCACTCGATCCCGTCGACAGCCCGAAGGCCTTGTACTGATCACTAGGGAAGTGAGAGATCTTCCCCGATACCCGCTCTTTACAGCTGAAGACATCATTGTCACTGCCCCGAAGTGGTAACAGGAACGCCGAGTCAAAGGTAGTGATCAGTAGCTGGGATCTAACCCCTCAAAGCTGCCTTAGACTTAGTTAAATTTCAAATCTGATAGCAGATTTGAACTCAGCATACTTGAAAACCTTAGTCTACATGTTGAAACTTTGAAAAAACTGACAATTAAGAATTTTTAAAAAATTCCGCATTTTACTACTCATACTACTTTTAAAAAATTTTATCAGTAGTAAAGACACTATCAAACTCTATCATACAAACTTTGAAATAAGAAGATAGCTTGCCTACTTCAAAAGATAGAGTCCTTTGAAACACCCGATATCGGGAGCTCAGAGCGACGACCGTCGCTTACCTCGTCTTTCGATGAAGTGATCAGACTTACGTTGTCGGGGGTTTATATATGCTCGGAAGAAAATTTAAAATGGCTCTATCTCCGAAAGTATTCATCGTAGCGACATGCGGTTTGTTGCAAACGATTCGTCTTATCATTCTCTACCGTATGACACCTGAACCATTCTCATATGACCACGGGAAGTTGGTCCGTCAGCACATGTCCATGTAACATGCCACAAGTGAAAAAATTCCTAAGTGTGAGATCTCCAGTGTGGTGAAAATTTTGAAAAATTTAAAACTTCCGAATTTCGATCTGGGACCTTTACCAAAACATTTTTCATCAAATTTCACTGACCTCCCCCCTCGTTCAGAGAAATTTGATGAAAAATGTTTTGGTGAAGGTCCCAGGTCGAAATTCCACGCTTTGGAAAATTTTCAAAATTTTACCCATACAAAGCCACTCTGACACTTAGGATTTTTTCAGGTGAGCTCCGACCTAAAATCTTAAATGGCGTCTCACACCTAAACGAAGACAGATATGAACAAGCCGTTTCTTTCACTGAATTTGTCTCACTCTTAGCTTTCAAACGAGCTATTGCACGACAAAATCCGTCCACTAGAAGCCAAGATCGAAGCTAGCTCTCCCGAGGGGGGGGGTTCAGTGAAATTTGATGAAAAATGTTTTGGTGAAGGTCCCAGGTCGAAATGCCACACTTTGGAAAATTTTCAAAATTTTGTCCATACAAAGTCACTCTGACACTTATGATTTTTTCAGGTGAGCTCCGACCTAAAATCTTGTAACAGCTCTAACTTTTGAACGGCTGGTCCGATTGACTCGCGGTAAAAATGGCGTCGAGCAGTTTTTTTCCTCTTTCAAACGAGTAGCTGTAAGACAAAATCCGTTCACTAGAACCAAAGTTAGAAGATTGCTGTCGGGGGGGGGGTCCGTGAAATTTGATGAAAAATGTTTTGGTAAAGGTCCCAGGTCGAAATGCCACACTTTGGAAAATTTTCAAAATTTTACCCATACACAGCCACTCTGACACTTAGGATTTTTTCAGGTGAGCTACAACAGTCCACCCTCCCAACCTGACCGACACACCACGCCAACCTGGCCGGCACACCACGCCAACCTCGACAGCACATCACCGCGCGCTATACGACGGTCGACCAGAGGGGGGGACGTCAACGAACCTGGCGGACGCACTTGGCCGGCACACCACGACACTCTGCCGTTCCAGAGGGGGGGGACGTCAGACTCAAAGCACCACGGCGGCCGACCACGACACTCTGCCGTTCCAGAGGGGGGAGACCGTCAGCGACGGCGGCCATCTTGCGCTATCCAGAAGTGGAGTTTTACTTACTACTAATGCTGCTAAAAGTCTGACATGATTTTTTCATTGATGAAAATGCTCAATTTCAATAAACTTTATACCATATGAAAGGATGTGTTTAGTGCTTTGATTTGGCAGAGCGATTGGGCTGCGTCTGGTCAGTTGTGGTCAGCAGACATAAAAGTATGAATTATTGGTCAATTCATTTACCGATGCCTACTCACTAAACTACGCGAAACAGAAAATTAAGATCATCACTATTCAATTAAGCTCCTGTTAATATTTCAGATGATATGATTTTTTTCAACTTGATTTTTTGCTAACTTAAAATGTTAACTTAACCCATTAACGCCCGGATTTTTTTTAGCAATCAAAATTTAAAAAACCAGTGAAATTTTTCACAAATATCTATTCTCATTACAAATTCATCGTTTCCGAGAAATTTCGTTCCGCCATCTTTTTCTACAGAGGTGGCATATATGTATGCCATTGTCGGTAGAGTTGTCACTGTTACAGTAAGTGGTATTTTTTTAAACACCAAGTGTGAAGCCCAACGTTGCACTTTTCGCAGATGAGCTTTGATCCGCCATTAGAAAACCCTTGACATCTTCTCTGTGTCTCGATCGTCACCGGCCAATGATCTTTGAGATCATACCTATATGGATTTTGCAAGATCGGTGATCTCAAAATTGTCGACCTCCGTTCGCGACTACGGAATGATTGCTTGAAACAGATGATTCCTCCCAATTTTCAATTTTAGGACATTTAGCTGCAGGTTCATCATCACTATCCTCATCTTCAATAATTTCAATTGCAGCCGGAGCAGACAGCAAACCCGATCCCAGGTTATTCAAACTTATTTCATCGGACTCGTCTTCTGGAGCACTATCTTCATCTAAATCAAAATTGAGATTAGGCGGCGTTGCATAAATCGCTCGAATTCGTGAGCTCCGTCTTATCCCACTTTCAGCGGTGTCTGACGCCTCTGCCAAGGTCGCCGTCTCGCAGAATCTCACGTACTTGTCGACCCTGAAGGATAAGAGTAAATACCGGTAAGCAGCTGGGGAATTCAGGCTATTAGAACACTAAGCGTCAGATTCACATGTCGTCAGCAACGTGTCACAGTCTAGTGGGTAAAACTACGACTATCACGGCTTTGCGACGCGGGTTCGATCCCCAGCGCCGCTAACTATTTTCACCTTGTTTTGTTGCAATATCATTGTTCGTATATTTTTCAACGTACAAATACATCATCCTTCTTGTAATGCTAAAGTCAATGATCGGTGATTGATTACCATCGTAGCGCATCCATGATTTTATGGAAAAATTGCTAATGAAGGTTCAATTATAGACAAACCTGTATAGTAATACCATAAACTTGTATTATTAAGATACTGCTCTTTCCTGAAGTACTTTTACACATAACTAAAACTGATGTCATTAGAAAAGGGCATTCTGCAATTCTCATCTGCTGACTTTGATTTGTCCCATGTGCCAACCCTAATGACAGCGTACTAAATAAAGTACACTTTTCTATAATCAATTATTTATACTACACACTAATTACGAAACAAATATCCATTACATTCATTCAAATAGTATCATTATTCATTACTTTGCCGACAGTTATGATGATGCAATATATTCAAAGTAGATAATTTCACACTTACTCATTCGCCATGTTTTTTGGTAGAAAATTGTCTCAAAAGTCGCGGGAAAAGAAACACTAAAATAAAATGTTGAGGAAATACACGTGGTTCAGTGGTATTTTAAATGAATTTATCGTTTTGAACGTCATTGTCGCCGAACTGCATAGGTTTCGATCAAAAATATGTTACTCTTTCGGTGTACTTTATTTATGCCATTGTCGTTAATGGGTTAAACATGTTTTTAGCGGTCAACTGCACGCAACTTAATAACTTCTGTTGTATTAATCTGGCGCTTTCGAGTTTGGGTTTAAAAGAAGAGTTTGCTGGTGTTATCAGATCCAAGAAAATGTAAGTTTTATCACGATCTGCCCATCTGTTCACTGCAAACTCAAAATTCGTATTGTTCAACCCAGAGCACAGAAGACTCAAAAGTGTAAGAATCACCGGATGCGCCATAGAGCAAATATATATATTATGTAAAGTTTCAGCTCGAGAAAGTATCTGTTTACAGTGGAAATTTTTATATGAAAAGATTCAGCTTTTTGCGGAGATTATGTCCATGTTTACGAAAAAACTGCTGGAGCAGATTTTAAAAAGCCCAAAGTTTTCAAGATGAATGAAGGTTTGCTAACAAGCATCGTAACTAAGCGCAAATTAAGCTGATTATATAGAGAATTTCATGAACTGCATCATAATGAAAGTCTTCATGAAAAAGCCCAAACCTTATTGTGCTTTCTTGGCTGAAATTTCAAGCTTTTAATTCTTCTTTCATCTGCACAACTTTATGTAAATTGGAGTTTCAGTTTTGGATTTTTTTGAATTTGAATATGGACCCATTTACATTTTTTACAGTTCGTTGAAATCATTGTCTTTGGTTATGTTATTTTGCTCTACCACTGGCAGGTTGCTTCTGATATGATCACGCTTTAGAAAATACTCTTGACGTTGAGCATGAAAATAGTAGCAACCCATCGAATTGCAAATTTAGCGATCATTACCTCTCCAAGGCTGTCATGACATGGAGGATCTGTAAATTACGATCATTCCCTCTGCATTGCTATCACACTGTAAATCGCTCGATACGAAAATTACATACAAACATATACCAAAATTACATACAATTTGAAACTAACATCTGATACGAGATTCTCGTATGTTTACAGAGATCTGGTATGTTTTTCATACCAAATCTCATTTACCTTCGTATGTGATTGGTATGTGATTGGTATGTAGCGATACGAACTATTCTATCTGTAATTGGATGTTTTACACTGAAATACGAATTGTTGGTATGTTTTATATACGAGACCCGATGCAAATTCATCCTTATTCGTATGACTCTGGTATCCATTTGTCATGTGCAGCTTTAAGTCATATAGCAAAAAAATGTATGTATTACATACTACTGTCAAATAACTTTTTCGGTAATACAAGTGGTGAATATTTTTTGATTGATATAGTGATATTTGAGTACATTATATCCATTGTGAATTTTATGTTCCACGACTATGCGGTCGATGCTACATGTCTAGCAATATTAACAGGACGTTTAGTTAGCTCTACTGTATGGGCCCAGTTGATTAACGTCAATTCATTCAAACGATTTTATTCGTGCAATCATGTTGACTTATATATCTCAAACATAACTATTTTTTGCGTTCATGAATTATAATGTGTTTTTATTTCGGATTGATAATGTGCTTAATTTCAAAATTACATAATGCATAATTGTTGATGATTGAATACTTATTGATTATTCATGAAATACCTTAGACTTACGTGTAGTAAAATCGAATTCATTATTGAAAGTATGACGTTTGAATGTCATTATCTCACTACTTACAGAACAGTAGTAACATTAGTGTGATCTTTATTGACAACAGGCCTTAAATCAACATACTTTGGAAATGATTTATGCTTTCTTTTAACATTGTGCTGGTATGGCTTTAGTATGTAAAGCATACCACATTTGAAAAAACATACGAAAAGCATACAAATATATACCAAGAGAATACAGAAATATACTAGAAGAATATTTTGGTATGCAGCCTTCGTATGTGATTGGTATTGAGCGATTTACAGTGCATGATCAGTCAATTCCGTGGTAATTTCTTCGAAACTGCAAACATTTGCATATCTCACACATGGTACTGGATCTCAACTCGAGTTCATTTAATAAAATCGAAAGTGCATACACATTGGGGATTTAAAAAATGCTGAGTTGCTGCTCTACCAAATATTCTAACTCTATGCTGTAAAACTAACTCCTTTATTAAATAGTTTTTTAACTTATGAAATCAGATTCATAAAGGAAATTTCACCCAAAATTAAAATGTGTTAATTACTTGTTAGATTCGAAATCGTCTGCCATCTTGTTCCGACAACAGAGCCCAACGCGTTTCTTGTTGAACATTTAGTAAAACTAAAATTAATGATGGCGTACAGGATGTTCTTCATGTCAAGCATTTTGCTAAACAAAATTTCAAAATAGCTTGTTTTAGCCAAAATTATGTTTGCTTCTAAAATTATACAGACGAGTCGATCGGTTTCAGCACTCACTGCTCTTATGAAGACCCAACCAAACGTAGGACTTGCTAAAACTTATACTTTTGGTTGGTGCTTGATAAAAGGGAGTACTATTTTGAAATTTTGTTGAGCAAAATACTTGAAATTTTGTAAAACTGTCACGTCAAATTTTGCATGTCAAATAATTTTTGCAAGATGAGCTCGAGGTATTAAATCTAGCTTGATATTTACGATGTGGCTAATGTATTGACACAATTGACACCTTTGAGATGATAGCGCAGAAAAAGGGTTGCTAATTGAACAGCCAATCAAATTGCAATATTCTGCAGCTGCTGTCTCTTGAAGTGGAAGTCCCTGCAGATTAATGTACGAACAGTTACCATGCAATGCGACTTTTACTTAATCAGATGGGATTACGTGACATGACCCTCATCTCAATCTTAAGAAGTTCATCACATTGCTTTCTATAACAGAGTAATGACGCAGCCGAGAGCAGTGTTCGCGTTTCCGGAGTAATGTTTGCAAGTGATTCCATGATAACAGTGGAAGAGTCCTGCAGTCAATATTTTGCATCATCACCTTTTGACTTTACGTCAAACATGTATAAACTGAAATTGTGTTATTACATATTAGAGCAGGAAGTAAAGCCACGTTGACGAGCAAGCGATCCACCAACAGCAAAAATGTCAATACTTTTTTTTATTTTAATACTTTTTCTATAGCGCATGCATATTTGAGTAGCATGCGCATAGAGTAACAACTGTAAGCTTTATGGAACATTAGTGCTTTCTGAACATCATCTTACCGTTCAACATTGACGAAACTTCGATATGATATACGTAGGGCCTACACTGCATTTCTAGTCTCGTATTGTACTGACGAACAAGGCTTCAAAGACCGCTGTAGTCATCGTGTCGGGTTGGCTGCATCCTCGTCTTACTTTACCATTTACCAGATTGATTTTCAATTATTTCTCCAAGGCACAAGTCGAATTTTTATGCCGACACTTCGCGGAGATGTTCTTAAGATCTTTTGGTGTGGTTGTCGCACTGCAGAAATCACAATCTGATGTAGATTCTTAGCATTTGATGGAATCGTGACAATTTCAACATTCTGCAGGTATTCATGACAGTGATTAGCGCAAGCGATGAAAGGCTGCTTTCGCCCTTTTAATAACAGCTACATTGAGATTCTCCGCCCTCTCAAAAGGCCCTCGGAGCACTTGTGAAAAATTCCTGTTCATCGAAACTTTAAGAAACTTAGGACTAAACAATCTAAATTCCTGGGGCTTTGTGTCAGTGGGTGGGCCTCTGCAATCGGAGCTCGTACTGTACTGCATCCACTGTACGTGAATGTCAATTAATAAGAAATTGTTTTGAAATGTTTTGGAGATGCATGTATTTGTTTTTCTATTTGTTTGATTTAGTATGTCGATGATTTATATTCCATAATCAATGTTACGAGTCAGCAAAATTTCTAGGGGCTGAACCCTCTGTAGCCTACCCTGTTCCCGCGTCCTTGCGTACGCGTCACTCTTTCACCAATGTGGAATCAGATAAGATCAAAATAGACTTCGGAAAATATCATGTAACACGCCAACTGTCGGAGGCTGTTACTTAAAGAGAACACGACGGATTTGCGGTGACTTCTGATATATTAATAAGGACGATCTAAATCAATTACAGGTGTGCCAATCTTCATGGAACCACGAACTTTGTCCGGGCTAATCATATTCAGTTCCTAAATTTCCTGGACGGGGTAGGTAGATTCTATACTATATTTCTAATTGTGATGTGTGTGTATCAATGCAGTTTAACAAAAACAGAGAACTAGCAATATTTACTGATGCAGCAGGTGTGATGATGGTGATAATTCTTTTCACGCCCACCGGAAAAGCTGGCTCGACCAAATGTTCACATATACAAATCACACTAATAAAGAATCCATGTCTGATGTGATTAACTAAAGAAGTCCAAGATCCAGAATTTCTATGATTTCAAAACTACATGTATCCCATATGTTTACATGTAATTTCATGGCTCCACCCGAAAGCTTGCCAAAATAACTCATCGTAAGAGATCAAGTCTTCTGAGGAAGCATATTTCAATTAAAATGTAATGCAAACTTAGTATCCGATCTTCATTACAAAGACATAAATCAAAGCATGCTCAATGAAATAATTTTTTAAACTTAGTTCGTATGTGTGGAAAGAGCTGACAGACAGTCAAATAGTCAAATATCTATACCATCGAAGTGCTTATTCACTAACAGAATCAGTCAACAATGTCGTAAGCAGACTAAAATAAGAATTTAAAATCTACATTTTTACCTGGCCAATTCACTATTTGAAATTGAAGATTCATTTCAACTGAAAAATGCGTAGGGACTACATAATATCCCTTTCCAGCAGTCACTTCAGGTGTCTCTCCACTGTCTTGAAAACATTCCTTTTCAAATCCCTCTGAAAAGTAATCAAAGCTATACTTTAGTATGTTCAGATGATTATTCAACTATCTGTTCTTATGCTGCTTTATTGTGTAAATGCACATGCATATTGTAATTGTTTCCAATTTTTTATATTATTTATCGTGTCCTCTGACGACAATATTTTCATATTAGCGTAAAATATTTTATTTTGATCTTGTCCTATTTCGAGTGATTTATCTTATCTGGTTGTGTGCAGCGTCAACGTTTGTCCGTGGAGCAGCTTGCTTTAGCTGTTACTCGATGTGAGCGTTGGAAAAGTCATGAAATAGGCAGTATTGCGTTTTTTCGTAGATGTCTTCCATCCCTTATGTGTCCAGTCAGGGTTATACATCGAAATTATGGACTTAGTTGACTTCGCACCCAAACTAAATAATGCATCCTTCCTTCGGGTGCAGGAAAGCTATGCTGCAAATTCCAACCAGCTACTGGAATGTGAGAAACAGGCTCTCCTATGTTTTGGTTTTGACAAATATGACAATAATTATGGTCGCAACTCGCAACCAACCGCTTCGTGAGAAAGAGCTGCATTGGACTGTCAGTGATTATAGTCAATTGCTGAAGTATACTTTGAAAAGTTTATGCCAAAAAATATGAAAAATATAAAATGTGAAAGTTGAAGTCGCCACAAAGTATTAGCTGTGTACTGAATATTTGCAGAGAAATTCGTCGATTATGCAGATAATGCATTCAGCAATGAGATCATATCATTACTCGGTAACTCCGGGGGAATATGAAACACGAACACATTCACATCATTCAACTCAGAGGATGCTAGTTCAATGGTAGATCATCAAATGCAGGAGAATGATCATAAAAATTGCAACCTCGACGGATTCATTTGCAAAAATCACCATCCCGCGATCTTCGTAGTCTTCATGGAGAAGAAATAACTTTCCATTTGCAACAATTCGTCTGCGATGCAAGAGGAGAGCAACCAAAATTCAGTAACAGCAACAATCACAGGCTTTTTCAGCGATGCTAACACGGACAGTTAATCGAATTTATCTAGAAATGACCTCGTTTTTATCAGTAACAGAGACAGAAATGAGGATGGAGAAAGTAAAGCATGTACTGAAAATGTTCAGTCATTCTCAACGCACTCATGATAACGTAAATCACAAGTTCCACCTTTTTTACGACGCGCTGACAATTCCTGTCGTAATTGACGAAATTAATTGTTCTCGTTAAAAAGGGGCTCGGTCAACGCTAACGGTGATGAAGACATCAGGAAACCTTGATTGACGAAGAGAGTGTGAAGATCGTAAAATAGCATCTTTATCTGATAGTGATTCTCAGGTTTTCGCAATGGCTCTTTTATTATCAATAATTCAATCAATTAATCATTATATTTGTAAGGTGCACTTTTACAAGTGAATATTTCTAGGTGCCGCAATTATAGTCACGATTCTTTCCAAAGTGTTTGATTTAGGACATTACGATATCATTTCAATTCATTTGTTATTTTGACAGTATTGAACCATCTCATCATCCAAGATGACAATGTGAAGCTGTATGTAGGACCAATGAGAGCCCATTGAACAAGAGAGATCGGATGAACTCCATAAGTAATAGAAGTTGAGGCTGCATTTATAATGAAGGGGCTACACTAAGTGACATGCCACGCTCAATCACGCGCAATTCACGCGTGAACCACGCGTAATTACACATGACCCCAAACATCCATGGCTATGCGGGATATTGCTGCAATATCTGTTATATAAGTTAGTATAGTTGGCAGTCCTGTTACATAGACTTTGCGTCTCATGTGTCTGCATGTATCAGAGGCTAAACAATGTGATAGGACCTCAATTTCATGCTCAGGGAAGACAGAACATGCTTAGCGGTTCATCCATGGTTCAAGCGACATCGCAGACAACCGTAGACGATGCGCAAACTATAAACGCTCGCCCGCACGTATTTATAAACATTCCCCATGTTTTAACAGCATCAGATCAAGTGATTTCTGACTCTTGGTGCAGCGCGCATGTACGCGGGTAGAAGAATAGAATGTCCTTAACCACGGATGTTTGGGGTGTTCCGTAATTACGCGTTAATCACGCGTGGCAAGTCACCTAGTGTATGCAGATCTAACACCGACTAAGACCGACCTCGGTCAAGCAAAATGGTATTGGAAACCTAGAATATAAATGCTGCATTGTTGAGATGAGTTAATAAATTAATCAATCATGATTAATTATATCACAAAAAACAGTTACAAAAAACTCTTACCTTTCTCAATAACTTTCGAATATCCGATCTCCAAACAAAATATCAAGATAAAAAATATCATTTCTACGGTGTGAAGTGCGCTTAATCCCATCAATAAAACTAATCTATCCTACTCTGAGAATTATGAGACGTCAAAGTCACTCATTTTTTAATAAGTTCCTAATCAAATTACAATAGTTCTGAAGTTGCTTTGAACTTATCACTTAATTGATAATATCTGCTTGACACAAACTAGATCAAACACTTTAATTGCAACAAATCATCCTGAAAGCTTTAATAACCTGGACGCCTTATCTTTTACATTTGAAGGAAATTAAATAAGAGGAAAACGCCCACTTTATTTTGAGTTATTGACAATCTCCGAAAAATTATCAGTGGTTTAGAATTCAGAAAGTCATTAGCAAACGATCAGTCAAAGAAGTGCGCGCACCGGACCAATGTCAATTTTGGGCCAAACCACGGTAACGCTCGCTACATGTAATGGCAGAACTCAATCAAAAACCAACATTCCCTATGATGCGATATTCTTTTCAATATTCTGAAGATACTGCTTGATATAATACGACATCGACCTACTACATACAAAATATCAATTTCACACTACAGTGATGATCATAAAAAGTGGACCACCTAAATTTTGTCTCATTTTCATGAAGTTCTGTCAATGATAGGTGCATTGAATAAAAAAATAAAAGTTAAAATAAAATTTTTATTGTTGCTCAGTAGCTCTGTAGAGCCATTTGTCCCTTAATAGGGCCGGTGGTAGGTTCTCTGGTGTTTACATATATTTCACAACCTCACCAGAAAATGGATCATTCTCTACATTTGTGGCAGAGATCATTTAATATGGTTGCGCTCGCGACAGAGATAAACATTTCATTGTAGATTTTTTGAGATTATTTTGATGCTTTATCTAAACTACAGAAGCTGCTGTCTCAAGAACGAAATGATAGATAAATAATGAATATTTGATGATTTCTTCATGCTTGAATAGATTACTGAAAGTACCGATTGTGAGATTTCAATCAATAACGATTATGAGATTCAATCAGTAACGCTGGCGACATGCCGTAGTAACGCTCGCTACATTATCTAATAAAATTACGGAGAATATAAATTTTTGAACATAGACATCACAGAATATAATAATAATAATGAGGATTTCAAGATTGAACGATTAGTTTACAAACAGCAAGTAGTAAGTAAACGGGTAACACCCGACCGGCGCCCCCCCTCCTGTCAGACGAGTCGGCCGTGGTCCGCCACCGTGTTGCTTCGAGTCTGACTCCCCCCCCTCTGGAACGTCAGACAGAGGTTGCGCTCTCCAAGGTGTCGTGGTGTGCCGGCCAGGCTGGCGTGGTGTGCCGGCCAGGTTGGCGTGGTGTGCCAGCCAGGTTGGGCCACTCCCATCGTGTTTCTCGTCAAACGTTAACAAATGTTCGCTGACGTCCCCCCTCGATAAAACGACAGTGTCGTGGTGGACTTGGGCGACCGCCAGGTTTTGACTTGAGGCTATAGTGTGTTATGATTTTCGTGAAATCTGATGAATTTTGGGTTGAAAATGGGATGTTTCGAGTAGAAGCAGTGCATGGATGGGAAAACGGAGGCCAGATTCGGATTTAGCGTGAAATTCTGCATCTGTGTGGTGAATTTGAAAGCAATCGGAGAGAAAAAATCTTCGCTGACGTCCCCCCCCCAGCACCGATCTTCCAATTTTCGGTTCTAGTGATCGTAGAAAGTCGTGCAATAGCTCGTTTGAAAGCTAAAAGTGAGACAAATTCACTGAGAGAAACGGCTTGTTCATATCTGCCTTCGTTTAGATGTGAGACGCCATTTAAAATTTTGGGAGATTGGCGAAAAAACGACAGAGTTAGAATTTTGGACGTTTTGGGCTGTAGCGCCAAAACGAAGCATTGGATGGGAAGAGGCCAGATTCGGATTCAGCGTGAAATTCTGCATCTGTATGGTGAATTTGAAAGCAATCGGAGAGAAAAAATTTTCGCTGACGTCCCCCCCCCCGGCACCGATCTTCCAATTTTGCTTCTAGTGGATGGATTTTGTCGTGCAATAGCTCGTTTGAAAGCTAAGAGTGAGACAAATTCACTGAAAGAAACGGCTTGTTCATATCTGTCTTCGTTTAGATGTGAGACGCCATTTAAGATTTTGGGAGATTGGCGAAAAACGACAGAGTTAGAATTTCCCAAGAAAGAGCTCCAGCGGGCGAACGAAGGCTCGGATTGGTAAACGGAGGCTAGATTTGGAATCAGCTTGATGTTATTGTCCAATGAGGATCATCATCCAATGAGAATCAAGCATTTCTAAAATAGTGATATAATTATATAATTAAATAAATATATAAATATATAAAAAAGATATATGAATAAATAGCGAGTCTTCCATAGTGAGAATCATTCCATCGTTGAATCACACAAGTGACGGACGCACATTTTCTCTCTCTCTATTCTATTATCCAACTAAAATGGTAAGTGGCTACTTCCCCCCTCTCCTCCCTTGAACGTTAACTTAATACAATCTTTTTCATTTTCAGGCATCTACTCCATCTGCTGCACTAGTAGGACAAAATGGCGGTCAAACGTTACAAGGTTCGCTACGATCAGATCATCTACAACTGAGGCCAGTGGAAGAAACAACCAAGGTACATAATCCTACACCGCTACAGCGTAAATTTAAACAAGTCTTGCGTTATGACGATCATGGCGTAGTACTCCAAACGGGAATGCTCCCTTCCACGGATGTCAAGATAATGCACAATCAGTATGGGGACTACATACTGATCCCCGTGAGTCCGTACATTCGCCACCAACTTGATATTATTGAGGAGTACGTGACATTAAATATGGACATTCCTACTCCTCTTACTCAAGAGTGGAAGGCGAGAGATGACAAGGATACTCCCTACAGAAAGATTTGGGATGGTAATCACATTTGCCTACCGGTATCACATTGGTGTACTTACTATAAGAAGGAGGGAGATCATTCAACATCCATCACATGCAACGAGCTCGGAGAAGGTACTTGGGATATCCTTTTCAAAGTGAATGGGCTATATTATGGTCGGCACAAGGATAATAAAATAGCCTCTCTCTCCATACATATGGAATCCATCCTATATATTCCAAAACCACCCAACGTGGACGACATAATTGATCAAATCCTTAACAGCAGTGGTACGAAGCGCAAGTCGGAGAAGATTGCTGCCTCAAAACGCAAATCAAAGAAGGAGAATTACTAGTCCTTTCCTAACTCTACTCTATGACAATTCGCTTATGTGCTTTGAGTGTCGTAGACGTGGTCTTATTAGATACATTTTACTTCTTTGTTGCCATCATATCATTTGTGTATTTTGTCGTGAAAAGCATCGATGTAATTCTTCATTTTGTAATATGTTATAGAACGTTTCCTTAGATGTGTAAATTTCCGTTTTAGGCTTCTATCATCATTTTTATGGATTGTGAGGGTGAACCTGTACAGGAGCTCAGTGCTATTGCTATGAACAATTGGACATATCAGATTGTCAGTGTCTATCATCAGCATGCCAACTGCAATCCCAATGTTGATCAATGGGCGAGAAAACACATTCATGGACTTAATCTGAAATATTTGCAAGACTATGGCTTTTCTTGTGAGAGTGCTCTTCCTATTGACTTTAAACGATGGTTAGCTGCTTTCAATGTTATACGCATCTTTTGTAATAATCCTGGTAAGGAGAGGAAAGTATTTCCCAATCTAATCATTGATGACATTTTGCTCCCGCCTTGGGATAGTAGAGTGAATCAACATTATCATGAAGTCACGAAACGTTTTAAGGATTTGTGTGTTCCTATTTTGTCTGTTCGTTGTAGTAGCTACGTTCATAAACAATGCTTCTTTCCTCCTTACCTCAACACTGCCAAAGTCCTGTATGGTTATCATTGCTCGCTGTATGATGGTTACCAGCTGTATCTATTTTATCTCTTTCAAACCATTGATTTATAATTCATGATTGTTACAGTTATTCAATAAATGTTACTATGAGAAGAGTTGTTGTTGTTTTCATGCAATGGATGGGTTAGATAAAGGGCGATCATGTCTTTCTCAAACGACTGCGGAACATTACATTTTTATAGGCAAAGTTTAAAAGGAGCTGTTCAAGATTATGTGATAAATTTTCATAAAGATGAGACCGAAATCGAAGCAGTAGTCGATGATGCTAGCACTCTATTTCTAGAGTTAATGAATACATTCTCTGATAGCATTGTCATGGCGCGATTAGTTGCGAAAATTAAGTTTAGTCATTTTGGAAAGGAAGAGGTGGAAAGTCGCTCTTTCCATTTTGCTTCTTATTCAATGGAAGTGGTAGATCACCCCAAAGAATTTTTTAAAAGACATATGATAAAAATTGCTGAACGTCTTAACGCATTTAACCATCATGGTAGCAGTCTATTGATTGAAGCGGTTTCAGATATTCACATTCAACTTTCCATAAAGAAAAATTGAAAATGCAGTGGTACTTGATTGTAGCAGAACTGGTTTTCGAGCTATGTCTGCTCACTCTCGAAGTATATTCTTTCTGTACATGCGTCTATCATTTAGAAAAGGCTAGAAAATTCATATCTTCAAAAAGACTTGCTATAGACATCAGTAACGGTGAAAGTATGTGTTGCGATGTATGTAAGCGAAAGGATGGAAATGAAAAGCGCATCTTCAAGAGATGTAAGCATGCTTTTTGTCAACGCTGTTTCATACGAATTGCATTCAACTTTGCAAATGTAACCACTGTGATATTGCTCATTTCGAGTGTCACTTATGTCGCAATAGTTAGTACCTATGCAAATGTGGTAAAGACAGGTTTTAGCAAAGACCAAACACGGAAAATGGCGACACGTAAAATGACGAAACGTAAAAGTCAAAAGTCTTCAAAGTTTTCTTCAGCCATTCAAGCTCTCCGACGAATGAAAGCAAATCAGCGATACAATGCTATACGACATGCTAATGATAAATTCATTCGTGAATTTGTTTCTCATGTGAGAAAGTTGAGGACGAAGAAATTAGCACCAAAACAACGAAAGTTACTTAAGCGATATGCTACGAAATTGCGTTTCATCTCCAATCCTAAAGTCACCCTTCAAAGAAAGAGGGAAAAACTGACACAAAAGGGAGGTTTCCTTCCAGCGTTACTACTGATGCTAGCTCCTATCGTGGGCAACGTATTGGGTAATATCTTTGGCTCTAGACGTTAATAATGCAAATGTTGAATCTCAAAGTATTATAATGGATTTCAGACTTCAATGTGATAAAGTTCTGACTGTATCAGGTCCATCTCATGCAGGTAAAACTGTTTTCATGCTGAATCTATTGAATAAAAGAAGGGAGTTGTTTAAGGAACCTATCAATCGAGTGATTTGGTGTTATGGTATTTATCAACCGTCGCTGTTTCAGGAATTGCAAAGTCGCAACTTTATTCGACATGAAGGAATTATTGCAGTGGATAAACTTCAGTCTAATGATGTTGTTGTATTTGATGATCTATTAAAAGAAAGTAAGAATTCCAAAGATGTTACAGATATGTTCACTCGCGCAGCACACCATAAAAGGTGCTTTATCATCTATATCACACAAAATTTGTTTCCTGATGGAAAAGAAGCTCGTACGCGAAACCTGAATACACACTATGCTATTTTCAAAAATCCGCGAGATAAAAGTCAATTTGAAATTTTAGCGCGACAAGTTGCACCCAGAGGATCAAAAGCCTTAATTGAAATTTTTCAAGCAGCTACTGAAAAACCGCACGGTTACTTATTCATTGACTTTACGCAAGAGTGTCCGGAAGAATTTAGATTTCGAAGTGATATTTTGAAAACTCCCATGTTTATCTACAAACTATGAGTTCTTATTCTCGCATGATTGTTATTCCTCAGGATGAATATGTACAATTGACTGCCATGCAGCAAGTAAAGCAACCTCTTGCAAATCAAATGTATAGGAAAGAAATAGATTATCAGCAAAATGTTCACATCAAAGATTCACATCGTGCTGTATTATTACAATCGGAAACTGTTGAGCAATTGAAAAACTTGAAGAATAAGATGCGTGACTCTGTATCGACTGCTATCTCGCGCACATGCCATATCTCTTTTCAACAGTATTGAACCCCACCTCAATGTAAATGATAGAGGAGAAATCATTACAGATGAAAATAAAGTGATTGATGCTTCACGTTATGAAGACTTGATTCAGTATGCGACACGTAGAAAGCGCCGTCAGGGCTATGTTCCACCTGGTTGGTCATACTTTCTTAAACCAATTGAAAAAGCATAATGTGCCAAAATTTGCTTTGAATAATGAGACATTGAAAGAACTTGATTCAACAGTGGCTACTGCTCCAATGCTTCATACGATGAAAATGCCAACAAATTGGTTTAAGAGGTCACCTGCTACATCCCCTCCCACACTCACTAAGCAAACATGAGGAAGAACTCGACGTAGATCTACGCCACCACTAAAACTAGTAAAAGGAAAACGTAAAACAGCTCCTCCCTGGAAATACATGTTCTCAGACTATTAATCTGAAGCAGATGTGTTGCTTGCCATGTAATGAGCCGCCAGAGGTGAATGTCGTTGTCACTTGCACTTGCTGCGCCAGCTCTCACAATGTGAACACGATCGCAAAACCGCTAAAGCTAAATGCTGCAGTTGTTGTAAATGTAGAAAGGCAAGAAAGCAAAAAGATGAGAAGGAGGAAACAGAGTCAGTCGTCATCGACTGAGCGTTTGAAGTCAATCTATTATGATGTAAAACATCCAGCAGGATTTGCATTGATCAAGAAATTATCAAAAGCGAGTGGTCTTCCACAATCACAAGTGAAACGATGGTTAAAGGGTCAGGCTACCTATACACTCCACAAACAAGCGAAAAAGAAGTACCGTACCCGCCATTATATTGTTCATGACATTGATGAACAGTGGCAGCAGATTTGTGTGATGTCGCCTCCATTTCAAATTATAACTGGGGCAATAATTGTATTTTAACCGTCATTGATATTTTCTCGCGTTATTCGTAGGCTCAACCTTTAAAAACTAAAGAAGGGAAAGGAGTAGCAAAAGCATTCCAAACAATTTTTCGAGAAGGTCGCATTCCAAAAAGAATTCAGAGTGATCAAGGAAAAGAGTTTGAAAATCAGCATGTGAGAAGATTATTTGAGATGTGAGAGATTTGAGAGATCTGCACTCGTTGAACGTTTTAATCGCACATTAAAAAATCGCTTGTGGTGACATTTTACTGCCAACTTAACATAAAATTGGACAAAGGTTCTACAAGATACACTCCATGCCTACAATCACTCTATCCATCGTTCTATTGGACTCAGACCAGTAGATGTAAATGCTGACAATGTAGATAAAGTGCGCGAATCATTCCTACGTAAACGCACTCATGTGAAAAGTGATGTAAAAATTGGTGATAAAGTTCGTATCTCAAAAGTGAAAAGTGTTTTTGCTAAAGGGTACCTTCCGAATAGGACAGAGGAGGTATTTACAGTATCAAGGATTGATCAAAAAGACTCTCCCACCACCTACAAGTTGAAAGATTGCAATAATGAAGAAATTGAGGGTAGCTTTTACTGCGATGAGATTGAGGTAGTCACTGAAAGTGAAACTTATTTGGTAGAGAAAATCATTCGATGTAAAAAACGGCAAGGTGAAGAATGGTGTCTTGTTAAATGGGCTGGTTATCCTTCAAGTATGAACTCTTGGATGCGTCGTGTCGACATCTTTCATCTAAGTGATCGACAGTGATTCATGCAAAGTTGTAACTAACAATGTTTAGGGTTTGAGCTATGAATCCAACTGCCTCATTTTATTCACGACCCTCCTATGTAAGTGGTGGAGGACAAATTTACAACAGCGCTCGCCGCCAACGTGGAGGTAGCATACTTGGTGCACTGAAATCTGTTGTAGCACCTCTCATATCCAATGTCGGAAGATCTTTAAAACGAAATGTTTTAAGTAATGCCGTTGGCTTTGCTGGTGATGTTGCTAGTGATCTTTCCAGATGTAGAAGTTTTAAGAGCAGTTTGTTGAATCGTGGGAAGGAACGCGGTTTAAGAACATTGAAACAGACCTTTGCTGGTGTTGCTCAAGGAAAGAAATCGCCTAAACGAATGAATAAAGGAAGAAGGAAACATCGCGGAGCTGGTAAGGTGCGATCTTCAGTCAAAAGGCATTCACGCAAACGTCGCAGAGGCTCTAATCATTCATCAAGCGCTAAACGACGACGCTGCTATAATTTCCAATCATGGAGTGTAAAACTTCCGGGTTTTGTTTGTTTGATCAACAAGCCATACAGACAGATATTCTTAGTTCAAGTATTGTAGATTATCATCCTGGAACAGCTGAGAATGCTGGCCCCATTGAATTTGTTATTCCTGGTGGTAGTGATGACTACATAGATTCGAGTTATGCGATGGTTGATTTGAGGTTTAGAATTCAGCAAGCAGATGGAACTGCTATTGACGATGCACATAAAGTTGGACTGAACAATTTACCATTGACTACATTACTTCGCGATGTTTCTCTAACGATTGGAGAGCAGCAGGTGGAAGATGGTCAAAGCGATTATCCCTATAAATCATATTTCAATCATGTATCACAGTTTCATCCAGCAGCACAAAAAAGTCATATGGAAGCCATGGGATGGTACAGAGATGAAGCAGGAAAATTTGATGTTGAAACAAACAGTGGCTTTGTAAAGCGATCTGCTATGATTAAAGATAGTAGAGTATGTCAGCTATATGGTCCGCTGAATTTAAACTTCTTTAGACAGTCAAAGTTTTTACTCTGTAATACCAGCATGCGACTCAAGCTGACATTGAATAAGCCTGAATTTGCGCTGAATGCATTTGCTAAAGTTGACAATTTTAGAATTCATGTGGAAGATATTGCACTTTACATTCGTCGAGTAGTACCGAATCCAAGTGTCATTAGAGGACATGCTGAAGGTCTTAACCGCCAAAATGCCATTTACCCCGTTCAGCATACAAAGCTTCTCACCTTTACCATTCCGAAAGATCAAAAGAGTTTCATGAAAGATGGCCTCTTTCCATCGGAAGCACCGAAGCTCCTCATGGTGGCAATGGTTGAAAATGATGCATTTAGTGTTAATATAAAGAAGAATCCTTTCAATTTTAAACACAATCAGTTAAGTGACATTGCTTTACGTGTAAATGGTGTGAGTCATCCTGGTCCACCCTACAAACCAGATTTTGCTGCGGATCAATTTATGCGCAGTTATGTTGATTTTATGGATGTCTTTGGTTTTTACAATACGGATGACACCAACGGACTCACTATGAAAGAGTTTAAGAGTGGATATACTATATATGCATTTGATTTGACTGCTGACAGCGATATTAGTGCACCCTATCGTCAAGTGAACGTGCCTCATAATATTCGTTTGGATTTGACGTTCAAAAGAACGCTACCTGAGACGATCAATGTATTAATTTATGCAGTCTTCGATACAAACATTGAAATTACAAAGTATCGTGACGTGATTCTTCAGTATAATCATTAATGAGTTGGTTGACTGCTGACGATATTAAGACTAAAGTGCAGCGTAATGCAGATGAAGCGACGTTGAAAGCTTTCGATAATGTCTATTCGCTCGATACCTTACCACCTGCAGTAAATCACTATCCAATCTTTATTGTGCTAAACACTCATTCGCAGAATTTAGGCGGTGAGCATTGGAAAGCGATGTTTATTGGAGAAGACCGACGTGGTGAACTATTTGACTCTCTTGCTCAACCTCCAAATATACCAACACAGCAGTGGTTGAGAAAACATACGCGTCAATATCAGCGAAATGAACGCATACTACAACATCCACTTTCATCAACGTGTGGTGCTTTTGTACTTTACTTCATCTTAAAACGTTTACATGTATCTCGATTTGTATCTGTTATTCAAAACTTTTCATGTAATCCATCTTCTAATGAAAAAATGATTTGTAAGTTCTATCATGATTTGAAATAAAAACATCATGTTGGAAAAATTGTTTTTTATTTTACAATCCGCTGGGTACGTACATACTCGATGAGATAGTCTAGGATCACATTTGCTTGTACATGAGATTTTAATCCAGTAATGATCACTTTACTATAATGAAAGATTGCAACATGCACAGGTAACCAACAACTAATGAGAGCTGCGGGAAAAAGTTCGGGTTCATAACACAAATTGTAACTGCTGGTACGAATCTTCAAAAATGATAGACTGTCACTCAATTGAGTAGAGATCACCATATTGTCCACAGTCAGATTCGACATCACACACCTCTCCCTCTTCCATATCGGACGTTGTAGTCTCTGTAGCTCTAAGCGCATTGACTGCGCCGATGAATGAGAAAGGGCGCCGAGAATCTGTACAGTTCCATTTGGGAAGAGTTGAAGATTCCGTAAATTGTTCATCTTCACCACTAACATTTGAGGTCGGCCCGGGTAATACTTGCTGTCTGGAAGGTGTTGGTGTAATGTTGTGAGATCGATTTTGGTGTAGAGTCTGAAGCGATGGAGAATGTTGACGATGGCGTAGCGATGGCGCTTCATGATGAAAAAATGAGTAAATTGCGCGATGTACCTTCCTTTTATACTTTTCCCAACTAGCTTGATGAAATGTGAAGTTAGTATGAAGTTGGGAATGATAGTGTTGAATTCGCCGTTTGTTGACGCGCAACCATATGCGATTCCCAATACGTGAATGTCTTTTCATATAGAAGTATTTCAAATCCTTCATGATATGATGTAGAGATTGAAAATGACGATAAGATAAAGCAAACTCTCTTCTCACATTTCCAGTTGAATCTTTGAAATAGACGTTTCGATCATGATCCGTTTCAATACGTTGTAGGGAATCTATTTTCCAACTCATGGTGCGTGGTAGTCATGTCTGATTAAGATTTGCATAGTAGGGCGATGAACTCACGATGAATAAATGTCATGATGGAGCGATGTATGTATCTTCTATACTTCTCCCAATTGTATTTGCGAAATGAGAAACAGTTTGCGGTATGAGAATGGCAGATTTGAATTTCATTGTTGCAACGTTGAAGCCAAACTTGATCACCCAAGGAGATGAATCTTAATGTTTCAAAATATTCCAAATCCCTCATGATATCATTGAGGTTGACAAATTGTCGCCATGTTAATGTAATACCTCTTGATGTATGACCATGAGAATTTTTGAAATGTACGTTCCCATCACGATCAACTCTGATATATTATAGAGAGTCCAAAATGCAAGTGTTCATGATGTTATGCAAAGCCGCAGATCAGCAATATCAAAATGTCGTTTTATCATATTTTGCTTAGCAATGCGGCCACAAGGAAATTTGGCAATAATCGAGCCGCACTCTTTTCTACACTCATTGATCATACACAACAGCTAAATGGAAAGTGGGAAGTGGGTGTCACTCAACTTGTTCATAGCAACTGTGTCTATACTTTTAATCATGAAGTGATGACGATCAGTGTGATGCGTACAGAGGCTTATCAGTGTGAAGAAGGTTGTCGAGTTTACATTCTACAGTGGCCAAAGAAAGATCTCTTATCATGTAAAAAGTTTGTATATGATTTCCTGAATAAAGAGGGTAGACACATCATCCATTTTTCTCCGCACAATGATGATCATAATTATGTACATCATGTAGTTGAGAAAGATTGGATTGTTGGTTTAAGTCCAAGTTTAAGAAATGATTTAGGTTACCTCGCTAGCGCCTTAACAAGCTATGATAATTATAACGTTAATTACCACCCAAGTGGTTGTAAAGATTTGATTTACAAAGAGAAAGCTTTTTATGTGGATCTTATTCCGAAAAATGAGAAGACATTGGTAAAGAGGTTTGTGATTAAGCCAAGGAAGACAAACATGACTCCTGAAACATTAGTGAAGAAATTTAATTTTCTCCTTCGAGTTGATGACAAACAAGTGGCAACATTGACTTATACGAAATCAACGGATCAAATCGTCATTAGTAAATTAGATGATAAGGATCTAGTATTAGTTTGTTCAGAAGATTTTCATCAGTTCTTGCGACATCGCTCTGCAGCCGTTCATGGAAAATTTGATATGCGCTATTTGAAATGTGATGGGTCAAATCAAGTTGATACAGAATGGTCCGTATCTTTATACAGAAAGTGTGTAGAGCCTTTGAGTGGAATCTCACTTAGAACAAGAGTGTTGGCACCTCGCATGATCACTTCAGTTAAGATGGCAATAGATTATTTGAATGAAGTGATTCAAGATGAACATATTTCGTTTTCTGAGAAAGAAGGTGTGCCATCTCTTCGTGTTAGCGGGAAAAATATTGAGCTGATCATGGACAATACCCGAAAGGACATTTTGGGCTTTGATAAAAATACATTTAAAAGTGGTACTGTAACAAAAGCTAGCGCGCATCTATCATTATCGGGTCGTATTAACTATTTTCAGTTATATTCCAATATTGGTGAAGATCTGCGTCTGAGAGATGCTGAAGCTCCACTTTTAGCAATGATACCACACCATACAAAAAGCTGTAGCATTATATCGGAGCATACTTTGAAGAAAGTGCATTATACAGACCTGAAATCAAACTACAGATTGTTTCATAAAAAATGGATCACCCTTAAACATCGCCTTAACTTCAACTTTGTCTAACTCCACCAAACTTGAACGAATTTCTCTGAAATTTGGAAGATATGTCAGTTGTGCTTACTAATATCATTGTTGGAAATTTCAAGCATGAATATTGAGTTGTTTTCCTGTTATAGATAAAAAAGTAGTAGATAATTTGATCTTCATTTAGCAATGTTACACAAAATCATACCTCACTCTTATAAAATTACATTTGTTTCCTTTGTTATGTAATATGTTGTTCTACAAGCCAAAAGCTATCAAGCAAAACAAAAACAAAGAAAATCGGTCAATCAGAGCCAGTATGGCACCATTATTCATCAACAATAATGTAACTGCTACATGTGATTAACTGGTCTTCATGTTCCATAGCTTCCTGACTTCGTTGCGGTGGTGTTGGCAGCACTCCTGATTGCTTTCAGCTAAAAATCTATCTCTTACCGGTTGAAAACAATACAAAGCACAAATGAACAATAACGAGATCGCATTCACAAAAGGCAAAGTGTCAGCCTTGCTAGAATTTGCTAGAACCTAGCCTTGCTAGGATAGTGATGGTCGATTGAGATTATGGATAAAATCTGATTAGGAAATTCCGAGACATTTACATCGTCCCCGGGTACAAGGTGGTGCGACTCTACTGATTTGGGCTGGCATTTGGACCAATGGCCGCTCTGAACTTCACATACAGCAAGGAACCATGAATTCTGAACGCTATGTGAATGTTTTGCGAATGAACATTGGTCAAATGACAGATCAACTTGGTGATCCATCGACTTGGTTATTTATGGATGATAATGCTACGTGTCATAGGATTAGTAAAGTCAACTTATGCAAGTCTCAATTAGGGCTTAGGACATTATCTTGGCCAGCTCGTTCTCCTGATCTGAATCCCATAGAAAATGTATGGAGTATTCTAAAACGCAACGTTCGTCGTTCACTGCTACCTACAGATGGCGTATCACAACTTACGTCACTGTTAAAAAGAGAGTGGAGAAAGTTAGATCAGTCAAAAATCAACGATATCATCGAATCAATGCCTAGACGAATTGGTAATGTCATTGACAATAAGGGTAGGGCCACAAAATATTAGCTTCTTAAGAACCGTTACTGTATCATAGCTTATCAGATTATATAAGGACATTTAAATATATTAGGGACATGAAATAACATGAAAAATGCTTTCTGTATCATACTTATGTTTTATTTAGTCAAATTTTAGGATGATCCACTTTTTATGAAACGGACTGTATATACCACAGATTGATATTGCCATATATGACGATGCTGGCGCGTTGATTCCTTTTCATAACGACGCTGTGACAAGTATCACACTCCATTTCCGAATGAAGAGTTAATGCAAAAGTATGCTAATATATTTTTCCAATGTGAATAATATGGAAAGTGAAAATAAGGACTCGTTTCTAATCTACTTACCCAGCAATGCTTCTATGAATAAATTTCCCAAAAATAAACCATCAGACTATTGAGTAGAATTAAATCGCCCACTACATTTAGAAAGTGAATGGGAGGTTGGCGTTTCTAGTATTTGCTATGATAGCAATATTCAGAATGTGAATGATGTGGAAGAAATGATATTAACTCCTCGCACCCATGATGGAATAACGATGAATAATGCATTCCAGTTCCCATACAATTTAACGTCAGATGGAAAGTGGAACTATGAATGGATTCAGATAAAATCAGATTATTATGTTCCATTTGGGATTGAGAAAATTATTAAGGCATTCAATAGTGGAAATACTTCCATCATGAAGAATAAGGATCAGAAAGTTTATGAGTTTACTATCTATCATTGGAGTGGGAGACAGTTCCTTCGCTTTCATTCTTTTACTAAAGGTCTTACACTGAGGTTGGATAATGAATTCTATCCACATCTCGGTTTTGGCCACGGACTACATCTAACGTCAATTGCTACTGCAAATGTTAAAAAAGTTTACTCAAATCGAATCAACAAATTTCATTATAAATTTAAAATATTTGATGAAGATGTTGTAGAATTTGAAGAACGCATTTTTTTGAAAAAGCGTGGTGTTCAACCTTTATCACTTATTGAGTTAGTAAAACGATGGAATGAGACTGTGGGTAAGAAGTATGGAGAGAAAATTATGGCGGACAAAAATAAGTTGGTTATTCTGAAATATAATGACAAACTTACAGTTTATTTCTCTCCAACCTTGCGTCATTTTGTAAGACATTATACACCTATTTTTGGAAGCGGTGTGGTGTATGCTTCTCATGAATATCACATTAAAGCTGATTCAGTTATTGATGAATGGTGGGTGGACATCTATGGTGATCGCATCAAGAAAATTTACCAGTCTTATGAAGAATCTAAAGTTGCTATCAATATAATGCCGCGTCTATATCATACAGTTGAAAGCTTCATTCATGTAGTAAATCCTTATATACAACAGAAGTTGAAGCATGTGATGAAAAGTAAATATGATGTAAAGACACACCACATTTCGTTTTCAATTGAAAATCAACGCGTTGTTCTGAAACTGGGTGATGACATTCAATGTCAATTGAGTAAAAATTTGAAAAAACTCTTTGGTTTTTCAATGCTACAAACTGTGTTTACTGCTGCGCATACGATTGGTATAGAAACACCAATGACACTTGATAAACATGAACAGCACCTTTACATTCAAAGTGATTTGATTCTACCTATTTCTGTTGGTGAGAAAAAAGAATACATTTTACGTGATTTCATTCATGATGAAGACGTTTCATATGGAATAGTCGAGAAGATGTTTGAATCTATTTCTATCATCCCGTCATCAAACAAACTATACCCTCTATTGCTATCAAAATTACCAATGGTTTACAAGAGTGCATCTATGTGAAAGATACTAAATCCCTCGTAATTTTAGTGTTTCGGAAAAACAAAAGTGAAGTCATTGTGATATGTTTATTGAAATAAAAATATGTGTATGAAAAAGTCTTTTCATAGATATAGGGGAATGGGCTGACTGTAGGCATATATTCACAAGGAAGAAACGATCTAAAGCGATGCATAAAACAGCAGTGTTTATCTACAGAAATCAACATGAAAATACTAAGTTAAGGATGATTATGCTAAGACGTCTCCTGAATGTGGTAGTGTGAGTTTAATTCTTTTGGGTGGTGGTATGTTTGTGTCAGGATGTCCATGTGGAAGAGATATGTTATGTTCTAACCAGCACCTCTTATCCTCCCATGCTGAAAGCGCCCGTTTCCTAAAAGTATGAGTTTTGATCTCATGCGACTTAGATTTTAAGATTGTCATATTGACAAACGTTATATTTTTATTTCTATAGGCTTTCCTGAAATTTTTATGTTTCATGTTAGAGACCAATGATCTTGATATGCCTTTAGCACGCTTAATACTATCGTCGCTATCCCTTAATTTCATACTGTACATTTTTGGTCGGAGGAGAATCATTTCATCTATTTCCTTCCCTGCTGTCTCATCCTTAAAGCAGCCAAGTTTTGCCTTATTTTTGATGGAGTAGAGTGGGTGATCAGTAGGATAATTTGATGTATCAAAATATCTTTCTAAAGATTTTCCTACTTCATTGAAATTTAAATCTTTTTGAGTGGTAATGGCTAAGAAGAAACTATCTGTATCACCACCCAACAAACGAACCTCTTTTACGAGAGGACATGGTTTTAGTATTTTATAAAAGAGTTGGTACATTTCAAGCTTAGAGTAATCTAGTACAGCTTGGCCAATATAGATGGGCTTGCACAACTAAACTTCAGATTTTATCATTTTAGCACCTACAAGGTCCTCATCGATAATGTCTCTATCGATGAAAAGAGGTGATGAGACCAATTTCTTAAATTTTGTAACATCATTGACTAGTTTATAGTTTACACGTTTTCTAACATCCTCCATCGTCTTACCAAATAGACTATTATTCTTATACTTATAAAAATCCTTTTCAAAATTATTTTGGGCTAGTGCATGTTTCTGGCTGTTGCTATCAATATTTGGTTTGAGGAAGGCTTTCTGTCTAAATTTAATAATGCGGTGAACTCTTTTTAGAATCATACCCATTTCTAAATAAAATTTTAAGATGCTCAAGTGGATTAGATAGTTTTCCTTATCATACTGGGTGAGTAAAAGTTTGCGGCAAGGCTTATAGTCGGGTTGACCGCATGATTCTAGATCTTTATGAAATTGTTTCATAAAGTCGGAAAACATATCTTTGGTCACTTCAGCTGATTCGAGTGCGAGTGGAAAATCTACGGTTTTATGTTTAATATTATTTGGATAGATTAGATCTATCTCAAAATAATATCCCCAATCACCTTCATCTGGAATTGCTAGTATGTTAGAAGGGTTGGAGAGACGCTGAATTTCACTATCATCTAACCAGCTAAACTCAGAGTGAGTGAGTGGTTTGGATAGTGAACCACCATATAAATTATTTTGGCCATAATACTTAAGATGAGTCTGATCATCGCCTACTAATTTTGATTTTAACCTTTGTTTATTTACAAATGTGAGACCACCGCGAATTCCTCGCTCAAATAAATTATACATCTCTGGATCTTGTAAGAGATGAATGGTCTCACCAGTCATTTTAAAAGCAGACTTAAATGACATGGCTGGCAGACTGACAAAGTGGACGGGATCTAACTTACCTTCTTCTAATGCCACTCGTCGAAACTCCTGAAATACATCAGCCAGCAAAAATATATCTAACTTAATATAGGCAATCATATATTCGCCAAATGTATGGCAGTCAAATTTTATCCATGCATCTTGTGCATGATCATAATCTTCGGTCTTACATTCTGCGCCGGTCAAATCATTTTTAAATTTATCCATGGGTGGAAAGGAAGTCTCGCCGAGTTTACTAATCGCATCAAAATATGCATATGGAAAGACTCCTTTCCGTGTGATGACTTCATCGGTTAGATTTGGATATTGTTTCTTTAGATTTTGTGTTAGTGGAAGAGACTTCAGATTTTGTACGAGAGAGGCCAGTGATGCAGTCATAAATTGGTGGGAATCTAAAAATTTTATATCAAAATAGACCGTCTTATTTTCTTTAGTTTTATCGACAGGCACTTTTGCTGTCATGGCCATAAAGTTCTCTCTCGTTTGTGCTATTACATCAAGCTTCCCCTCTTTCATTTGACCTAAAACTCCTTTTATTATCATATGGCTGTCGTAGCCCTTGAAATTATGGAAAATGACGGGTAATGTACGCCGTTTCATCCTAAGTGAAAAATTGCATTTTGAACATAGTGCGTTTCTAAATTTACCAGTGATGTGATCATGGTCGCGCACTTTCTTAATCTTATCATCATCAAATGTTTTACTACATTTGAGGCAAACGTTGCAACTATCAAATTTTGCTTGATCATCTGCTGTCATATGCAATGATCTTCGATAGAGTTCACCATCATACTTTTGTTGAAATTTTACAGCCTGTTCGAGGAATTGTAGGAATTGGTAAATACAATCCTCACCTTGCCAGACATGCATTTTATTTTTTCTATTTTGGAAATGGTCATGCCATACTTCATAGCAGGAAATGGCTGCTGCTCGATGGGTGTTATCATCGATATACAGTCCGTTTCATAAAAAATGGATCATCCTAAAATTTGACTAAATAAAACATAAGTATGATACAGAAAGCATTTTTCATGTTATTTCATGTCCCTAATATATTTAAATGTCTATATATAATCTGATAAGCTATGATACAGTAACGGTTCTTAAGAAGCTAATATTTTGTGGCCCTACCCTTATTGTCAATGACATTACCAATTCGTCTAGGCATTGATTCGATGATATCGTTGATTTTTGACTGATCTAACTTTCTCCACTCTCTTTTTAACAGTGACGTAAGTTGTGATATGCCATCTGTAGGTAACAGTGAACGACGAACGTTACGTTTTAGAATGCTCCATACATTTTCTATGGGATTCAGATCAGGAGAACGAGCTGGCCAAGATAATGTCCTAAGTCCTAATTGAGACTTGCATAAGTTGACTCTACTACTCCTGTATCATCCATAAATAATCAAGTCGATCTGTCATTTGGCCAATGTTCATTCGTAAAACATTCACATAGCGTTCAGAATTCATGGTTTCTTGCTGTATGTGAAGTTCAGAGCGGCCATTGGTCCAAATGCCAGCCCAAATCAGTAGAGTCGTACCACCTTGTACCCGGGACGATGTAAATGTCTCGGAATTTCCTAATCAGATTTTATCCATAATCTCAATCGACCATCACTATCCTTCAGACGGACTGATGTCTCATCAGACCAGACAACCCGATCCCATTGATTTCGCCAGTGACAATGACTCATTGCCCATCTGAGACGTCTTTTTGTATGCTGATCTGATGACTCGATCTGAGAGGGCCTCTTACAGCTCTTGAAATTCGACTCAATAAGTCTTCTACGAATAGTGGACTTAGAAATAGACGAGACTAGTGCAGCCATCTCAGTTAACGAGAGACTTGGATCAACTTTAACAAATCTCAAAATTAAGCGGTCTCTACGTTTGGATGTTTTGCGTGGACGGCCAGAGCCCTCTTTACGACAGAGTCGAAAAGCATCATCATGCCATCGATGCACATTTGTGTAAGGGACATTTAGTCGCTTGCTTGCAGCTCGCAAAGAAGACCCTAGTTCTAGAAGGCTGACACTTTGCCTTTTGTGAATGTGATCTCGTTATTGTTCATTTGTGCTTTGTATTGTTTTCAACCGGTAAGAGATAGATTTTTAGCTGAAAGCAATCAGGAGTTCTGCCAACACCACCGCAACGAAGTCAGGAAGCTATGGAACATGAAGACCAGTTAATCACATGTAGCAGTTACATTATTGTTGATGAATAATGGTGCCATACTGGCTCTGATTGACCGATTTTCTTTGTTTTTGTTTTGCTTGATAGCTTTTGGCTTGTAGAACAACATATTACATAACAAAGGAAACAAATGTAATTTTATAAGAGTGAGGTATGATTTTGTGTAACATTGCTAAATGAAGATCAAATTATCTACTACTTTTTTATCCACAACAGGAAAACAACTCAATATTCATGCTTGAAATTTCCAACAATGATATTAGTAAGTACAACTGACACATCTTCCAAATTTCAGAGAAATTCGTTCAAGTTTGGCGGAGTTGGACAAAGTTGAAGTTAAGGCGATGTTTGAGGGTGATCCATTTTTTATGAAACAATCTGTAGCATTCGATGTCAGCATAGATGACACGAAGAGGACTTAGTTCATCGCCATTCTCTCTATATGAAAACTCCTTATCTTTGGGCATGCGCTCCATTTGTAGTTTACCTCGCTTACACCATTCGTAATGAGTTTCAAATTTATTTTTACTCCTAAAGTTGCGAATGCATCTGTCACAGTAATAAATCTTTGAAGAGCTAGAATTTCTTAAGTGGTGGTATAAGCGAGAAATTTTGGGAATACCGCAGTAGTGCCATTCCTCACTATCATCCTGTCTTACTAATAAAAGGTTGACAACGTGGTCATAACAACTCGAACGCGAGTTGTAGCGGACACCCTTCAATCCCTTTTCCCAAACATGGAGAACTATTTTGATGTTGTTCAATTTTTCAAATTTTTCTATATCTTTAATTTTCATATCTTCACTATTGCAGTCATCAAACTTTAATTCATTCTCCCACTGTTGATACTTACTCTTACGGTATCGGCTATTCCGTACATCATTAAAGTGGAGAATGGAGAGGACGGCATACTTAAAACAGTGCGATTCGCAATCTACAGAAATGACTGCTGTTAAATTTTTTAAATTTTTCGGAAGTTTAAAGGAGCCTCGTTCAGAGTAGTTCTCTAATAAAGTGATTTTAATCATGGCAGTCTCAATACCATCAAAAACGAGACCACTATCACGCTCGTTAAATTTATCTATGTTTAATTTTAACCGTTGGATATGAAAATTTATCCAAGACTCGCAGTCTACAACTTCGATTGCAGGAGAGGAGGGTATGTGAAACTTCAACCTCTCTACTATTTGACCAGTATGGTGGTCGATTTTTGCTTATTTTATTTTGAGATAGATGAGCGCCTTCATTCTAAAATTGGCTAAATTGTTGAAGAGCGCACCAATCAAAGATGAATTTTGATGAAACCATTCTTCAAAGTCAGTAATGGTTTCTGAGGATTCCATCTGGTAGTTCCTCACTAAATTATTTATCGACACTTCAGACAGTTGGATAGAGGAGATGCTGTTAGTATAACTATCGTCACTGTGTGTATGTCGAAGTCTATGTGAAGATAGTTCAAAATGTGACTCAAAAGACTGAATGCATAAATCGCAAGAAAAGGAGACATCGTTAACAGAATCATCTCCACCTTCGGAGATTGATGCTGACTTAGGTCTACAAACACGTCGCTTGATGTGTCGGGCGAGATCACGCTTCCTCGTGAAGATGTGTCCACAGTCAGCACATTCCCGATCGTTGCATTCCCGCGACAATGTTGACATGGAGTCGCTGTTGTTATCCGACTCGCTCGAGATGGGACTGGTATCACCTGAAAGAGAAATCATTCTTTCATCTCTGTTAAAGTCTCAGTGTATTGTTACAACCTACCTTCACTCAACAGCTCTAAACTTTCCTCGAGAAGGGAGGCCTTTGGTGATGAAGTAGATGCCTGACATTGAGAAAGATGCTATTAGCCACACGTTTGAGGGAGATGAGAGAGGAAATCTTCAACTTACCATTTCAAGGAAATTATGTTTAAGGTTGATTCTTCAACAAGATAGAGACTTCACTCAAATAATACGTCTCAAATTTGGAATTTACTAGAGAGCAGTTCACTTGTACGCCTCAAATATAGAATTCGCTAGAGAACAGTTCACTTACATGTCTCAAAGACAGAGTGAAATGACACGGATGTCACTTTACATATATACTTTCATATTCATCATTCATTGGCTGTTCATTCTGATTGGTTGCTTGTTTATACTTAAGAATTAGAAAAAATTTCAAGGTTATTATTCACAGTCAACATGACAAGCCCTCCGACAACACCGAACATTACATTGGAGTTCTCTTCTCCATGCTCATCACCAAGGGCGCTCGTTGCACCAAACGCTCCAACGAAGGGGAAGGTAGAGAAGGTGTACCGACTCGACAATATCAGAAAGTTGTCACTAGCAGCGGATGACGAAGAGGAGAGCGTATGTGAGAAGGAGTGTCCCGACTTAACAGGCGTGAGGTGGAAGTATCTGCAGTACGATATTGATGATGTGATGGAGATCACCAGCACCAAATTCCTCCATCAATTATAGGAATGGTACACCCCTAACTCCCAGCCACGAGCTATGGCGGAGTGGGAGTACATCGACAAAGTGAGGCTCGCGGTAGAAAAACGATTGAAACAAGTGAAATGTTTTTGTGATCTATGTGAAGCCAGACTCTGGGACGATATTGACGATGAAGACCTTTTGAAATACATGCCATAATAAATTTTTATTTCGTATTATCTTTGCTTTCATACTGACTTACTTGAATGGGGCTTCAGTGGATGATTTAACCATGTATACTTTTTCATTTGGAAATATTAGCACGCTTTGTCTAACTTGTAAATCTTATAACATTTCATATGGGCGATGATGGTAGATGAAATAGTGTCAAATGAAATTAAGATAGCTTACACTTCTGATACAGCGATAGCAATCGAATGCGATCCATGTGTAAAGAGCTTGTTAGACTACGGAAGAGAGAAGTGTGTTATGTTGCGTGTAACGCGTGAGTGTCCTCCCATTTCATTCCATTCATCAATTCGTCTCATTGATAGAGACAGGTAGAACTCATGGTTCTCATAACGTATGCAATGGAAAGTTTATAAGGCAACCTTCGACAGTTGGCTAAATGTCGCCCTGGCGCGAATGCATACTACGTTGAGACAGAGGCAATCACTTGCAAACATGACGCAGAGAGGTTTAACAAGATTGACCATTGCCGAATGTCCCTTGCGGTATACATAGCTACGGGTTTCACCGCCGCCCTTTACAGGAACGCCCGTCGAAAGGAAGTATTACACCGAACTTCATTTGCAACGTTCAAGTTGACTGATAGCAGATTCAACTTAATGATAGTATTCGCCAGTCTAAAGACTGCCCAGTGCAAACCGCGAGGAGGTTCTATCATGTCTTGCCCCATGGTGGCCCCCCATAAGGACTGTTGGTTCGTTCTCGTCGTATCTGAAAAAATAGAAAGAAAAATAGATGAAATTATATTCAAGTGATGGAGATGATATTAACTTACCATAAATCAATTCAACTGGTTCGTTGAACCTTCGATGGTGGTGGCTGAGGCAGGTACTTTACCGGCAACTGTCGCTTGCGGTGGCGTAATTCCTTAATTTCTCCATCATGTGTTATGGAGATATGCAGACAACGTATGTCTGGCATTGCCCCTTCGTAGCACTTAAAGGAACAATCTAACTCCTCTTTCTGAATCAGAATGTCATCGACAATTCCGCTAGACGTAATGGGAATGTGAAGTGTTGTTCGCTTCTCCTTCATAGTGACGTTTCTAGCCTCAACCAGACTCAATTTTGTCTGCTCAAGTTGAAGTTGGAGCGTCTCTTCCTTAGTCCTCAAACTTTTAATGAGTTTCACCTGCTCATCTACCCGCTTCTCGCTGGTGATTGCCCTCTGTTGGTAGGGCTCTAGGTTTTTTACCTGTGTCTTCAAACTACGTATTTCCGACACTTGGCCTTTGAGACTGAAATTTTCTTCCCTGACCGCAGCGCACTCATTCTTATATCGGGTGAGTTCGTCTTTTATCTTCCTTATAGCAAATTCCTGACTGACTTTTGCGATCTCACTGTCTTTACACCACTGCTCAGTCTGTTTTTTAATCCCCTTTGTATTTTTGGGGGAGGAGTGAAGTATTGGCTTCTTGATAGCTTTGTTTGTGACGACTACTTCCTCAGATTCACTATCAACGTTTTTATCATTGCCTGCTGCACTGTGATCGGACCCTATGATTGACTGTATCGCTTTATCTAGATCAGTTTCTACATCGTCGAGTATTGGCTTCTCGACAGCTTTGTTTGTGACGACTACTTCCTCAGATTCATTATCAACGTTTTTATCATTGCCTGCTGCACTGTGATCGGACCCTATGATTGACTGTATCGTTTTATCTAGATCCGCTTCTACATCGTCGGATGTTTCGTTGAAGTATCTGACTATCATTTTGCCAACGTCCGATGTCGTGTAATTGGCAACCTTTGAGGCTGGACATGCTAAGTGAGTAGCGTAAAATTCCTCATTCTGCTTGCCTTTGGTAAATTTTAAGCAATGAATGCAGCCAGATATTACAGCTAATTCTTTATGCTTATTGGGAGTATCCTTATACTTATTCAAATGGCGCTTGAACTCAGCACCCCTCTTTATTTCACCACATAGACACTTCTTGATCAAAAATTTTGAGTTGCCTCCCATTATCTGTAGAAAGAAAGATAAAATAGAATTACTGACAAGCGACATTGGCAGTCATTTTCATAATCATGCAGCTAAATTCTGAGATTGGTGGAAGGTGTCGAACCTTTGAATCCGTTACAGGCATTACTCAGAGGGGATCTTATCCCAACTCCAAGGCCTCGGCCCACAAATCCAACCTCCCGCGGACAGAGCGTGCGTCATATCACTGTGTTGGTATCCGGATCCTGATTTTGACATGAAAACCAGTGGATTGTTTACAAAGGTTGCAAATTCCAAGCCGAAGCTCGCCTCCCACAACTTTATAAATGTCTTAGTTGAATTCAGCAGGGTCGAAAACCCCAGAAAACCTCCAAAACTAGTGAAAACTAGTCCAAAACTACTTATGAAATTTTATAAGTAGTGTATCACTTAGGGCAGGTCAATAGCGACCGAACATTTTTTGAATCAAGTCAAACGGACTTGTAGAAGCAAAGTTACAAGCCTTTAAAGCAGTGGTTCTCAAACTCTGGGTAATTACCCAAAGTTGGGTAAAATTGGAGTATTACTTGGGTAAGGAATGAATTTTTAAATAAAGTAAGATTAAGTAAGGTCCATTTCTTTATTTCATTGCCTTACCAGATAGACTAAGGGCTCCGATCGACTGAGGGAACTCCATTCTCTCATTGTCTCTGCACGCGGCATACATGATATGATAATATTGTAGCTGCCTAACGTACGACACCAATTCACAAACATCTTCAAGAGCTTTAAGCAATGCTAGAACACTACTGTCCAAAAGCACAGCGTAACACAGATGCCTGGGTGAAGCAGCTATTTACTTCTCCTGAATCATTCATCGAGGACAGTGTGATAATATAAAAGACGAATTCGTCCAACTACGAGTCGATGAGGTAAGTAAGGAATTTTCGAGTCAAGAACTTCCGACGTATTGGCTGTCAATGAGTGAAGTTTATCTACAGCTGTTCCGAAGAGCTCTTATAGTTTTGCTGCCTTTCCCGACCACATATCTGTGTGAATCTGGTTTTTCAGCCTTCTTTCATGTGAAAGATGAATATCGAGTGCGCCTGCAAGCTGGTTCTGACCAGAGGCTGGCTCTATCAAAGACATGTTCTATTATTGATCATCTGATATCCAAAAGTAATTAAACTCTTCTCAATGACAGGATTCAATGGAACAATTTTTGATTAGTTGAACTTTGATAATCTAGTTTTGTGTCTACATATACTGTATATATGTATCATTCTGATAGCTTATTTTACATGTTTCAGATTGCATTGTGTAAAATAAGATAAAGATTATTGTAAAATGTTGTTTTATAGTTTAGTTCTGGTTCGTAAATACATTGTAGAAATAGCGGGTAATTGGTAGTCTCGGTGTACAAAGTGTGTAATCTCGATGAAAAGTTTGAGAACCGCTGCTTTAAAGTTTTGGAGTCTTTTATGGCCTGGAGACGAAGGCCATCTCCTGGCTAACCTCTAAGTCTGACGCCTTAGCTGATATCAGCAATGAAATTTTCTAAGTCGGTTTCTTACAGAAACCCGGAATTTGGAATGTCCGAAGCTATCATCGGAGCTCAGAGAGACGACCTACCTTTGACAATCTCTCGTCTTAATGACAAGTCTCTGTCGGTTCCCAGCTTATATATAGTGTGTGGCGATCAGCTGATGACGTAATACCCATCATCCAAATCTTTAAATCCGTCTATCTCCGGTTCTAGTGCTCCGATTGAGCTGGAAATACACCATTTCAATGTGAAATTTGACGCTCAATCCGCATCTGGCCTCCGTTTTCCCATCCGATGTTTCGTTTTGGCGCTACAGCCCAAAACGTCGAAAATTCTAACTCTGTCGTTTTTTCGAAAAACATTTGTGAAGAAAAATTTTTTCTCTCCGATTGACTTGAAACTCACCATGTTGATAGAGAATTTGACGCTGATTCCAAATCTGAAATCGGTCTTCCCATCCGATACTTCGTTTTGGCGCTATAGCCCAAAACGTCCAAAATTCTAACTCTGTCGTTTTTTCGCCAATCTCCCAAAATTTTAAATGGCGTCTCACATCTAAACGAAGGCAGATATGAACAAGCCGTTTCTTTCAGTGAATTTTTCTCACTTTTAGCTTTCAAACGAGCTATTGCACGACTTTCTACGATCACTAGAGCCGAAATTGGAAGATCGATGCCGGGGGAGGGGGACGTCAGCGAAAATTTTTTCTCTCCGATTGCTTTCAAATTCGCCATACAGATGCAGAATTTCACGCTGAATCCGAATCTGGCCTCCGTTTTCCCATCCATGCACTGTTTCTACTCGAAACATCCCATTTTCAACCGAAAATTCATCAGATTTCACGAAAATCATAACACACTATAGCCTCAAGTCAAAACCTGGCGGTCGCCCAAGTCCAGCACGACACTCTGTCGTTTTATCGAGGGGGGGACGTCAGCGAACATTTTGTTACCGTTTGACGAGAAACACGATGGGAGTGGCCCAACCTGGCCGGCACACCACGCCAACCTGGCCGGCACACCACGCCAGCCTGGCCGGCACACAACGACACCTTGGAGAGCACAACCTCTGTCTGACGTTCCAGAGGGGGGAGTCAGACTCGAAGCAACACGGTGGCGGACCACGGCCGACAGGAGGGGGGGGCGCCGGTCAGGTGTTCGCCGTTTACTTACTACTACAGCACACCAAATATTTTATTTTTACCGGAATCATAACACAGAGGTTAAGCATAATGTACGATGAACGTCAACATCGTAGAGTTCTATATCTTCAGTAGCTATACAGTGCAAACAAACGCTGTTACGAAAATTACATGCAAACATATACCAAATTCACATACAATTTGAAACTAATTTTTGATACGAGATTCTCGTATGTTTACAGAGATCTGGTATGTCTTTCATACGAAGGCATGCTTACTTTACGTATATGATTAGGATGCAGCGATACGAACCATTCTATTTGTTTTTGGCTGTTTACGATGAAATACGAGTTGTTGGTATGTTTTATGTGAGAGACCCGATGCAAATTTGTCATCATTCGTGCGACTCTCGTGTGAAGAACTTTAAGTCAAATAGAAAAAAAATTGTATGTATTACATACTACTGTCAAAAACCTTTTTCAGCAATACCTGTCGTGAATATTTCTTTGTGATAATGTTGTATTCAACTAGATTATATTTATTGTGAATTTTATGCTGTAATGTCGTCGCTGTTGCTTGCCGAGAAACATTAACATGACGCTTAGTTAGCTCTACTTAACGAACACAGTTGATTAACATCAACTAATTCAAGCGATATCGTTCGTGCAACCATGTCGACTTATTTATGTCAACCGTAACTATTTTTGCGTTCATGAATTATAATGTGTTTTTATTTCTGATTGATAACATGCTTAATTCCAAAATTACATAATGCATGATTGTTGATGGTTGTATACTTATTGGTTATTTATGAGATGCCTTAGACTTATATGTATACACTGAATCAAAAAAACGGAAGCCCTTCAATCTTGCATTACAGTGTTTTTATCCTTGTCTTTTATAGTTTAGGATTTGCTATTTCATCGTTTTGTTTAGTTCAGAAATCGGTGACATAGAAAACAGCATGCTCGTTCAGATGAAGTAAGTATTAACCAGAAAACATTCAAAAAATATTGATTGAAGGTGCACACAAAACAAAGTTAATACCTTGTATGGCTGCCATTCGCCAAAAGTAAAGCCCGAACTCTTCTGGTTTCACTGTCAGCCAAGTTGTGGAGCAATGGTTCTGGAAGTCCGTCCCATTCCTCAATTAGCAGAGCTCTCAGTTCCCTTGTTTTCAGTATATCCCATAAATTCTCAATGGGATTCAAGTCAGAGGATTTACTGGGCCAACGTAGAGTTCGAATACCCATGCCATCCTTGCAATCCTTGACAACACGGCATCGATGTGGCGTTGCATTGTCATCTATCAACAACCAGTTGCTGGATTCTCCCAGGGATTGGTGGGCAAACGGCAAAAGGTGATTCTGCAAAATGTCCTTATAGACCGTTCCAGTCACATTCTTGCAAATTACTAGATTTGTCCTCCCACTGTAATTAAATCCTGCACAAACCATAATGCTACCTCCACCGGCTGTTAAGGTCTCGGTTACATTCTCTTTTAACCACTCCTGGTTGGGTTCTCACCACACACGCATCCTATTGTCAGTTCGCATGAGCTTGAACCGACTTTCATCCGTCCAAATAACTCTTCGCCATTGTCTTTCCCGCCATTGGCTATGCGCCATGGCCCATCGCATTCGATTGGAAACATGCGATGTTGTGAGACGTAGCTTTTTTTCTAGGTCTCCTTGATCTTAGTTTCGCTTCTGCCAGCCGGCGTCGAACAGTGTAAACAGATGGAACAGGGCCAGGGACTTGGTGTCTAAGAACAGTGGCTGGCATGAATCTGTTTAAACGCGCTGAGCGAACTAGAGCTGAATCAGTTCGTCTCGAGGTGCGGCCATTGCCCTTTCGATGAGCCGTTGACCCATATTGTTGATATTTCTTTATAATCTTTGATACACTCCCCTTTCCCAATTCCAATCCGATAACCCGCAAGCTTGCACCTGCCTTCCACATCCCTGCAATTTGGTTTCTAGCACTGTCTTTAATTTGAGGCATTTGGTAGATCTAGATCTCAGCTTGGTGTGCGCTTAATCAATCGCTAACAACTCACAAACAATCAACGCGCATTGCAATGCATGCATGGTTGTTTCTTACAACATGTCACTATTGCGTAATATATCAGGCAGCTCTGTGACTGTTGTCTAGTAACTTAGATATTGTAGAAAGGTCATCATGATTAATTGAATGCTATATATCCTATATATGACATTCCTATCTATGACATATCCTACATATTCCTATATATGACAAACAGAGGTTTCCATTTTTTTTGATTCAGTGTATATTAAAATTCAATTCCGTCTGTAAACTTGACTCTTAAATGTCATTATGCCACTACTTACATTTCAGTAGTAAGTACCATGCAACATTAGTGTGATCTTTATTTACAAAAGGCCTTAGATCAACATATTTCAGACATCATTGATGCGTTCCTTTTAAAATTGTGCTGGTATGTCTTTAGTATGTAAAGCATATCACAGTTGAAATAACATACGGAAAGCATGCAAGCACATACGGAAATATACCAAAACATAATTTGGTGTGTTTCTTCCTATGTTATTTGTTATTGAGCGATGTACAGTGTAGCCATGAATCATGAACAAGCTTTTGTTACTTAAAGAAAATTTTCTTACCTAAACAGTCTTTTTCTTACTAAGGACAGGAATCGGAACTTCTTTAGTCCTTGTACAGATATTTGTCCCCCGCTTTTGTCCTAGTACTTAGGCAAAAAAGACCAGGCCTCGCTTTGATGTAGGAACATGAATTAATTTTGTCTGTGTTTTAGGTTAAACAACTTCAATAAAGGATTGGGCGCATTAATGAGTGCCAAATGAAGTCCAGATTGGTATTGCTATTTTAATTTCAATAGCAAATGGAACTAGAAGGAATAGAACAAATAGAACCAGGAAGTAGACTTAGAATAACTTAGTTGATCATCACCTTGATAAGCATTTATGGGAAGTCGATAATCTTTGGTAGTCAAAACTGACTGATCATTCTCGTCTCTGAGGGAAATACTTGTTCAATGTTTTAGGCAACGCTCGCGACATTCAAATATAGAAATTTGAAGTTTTCTGAAGACTCATAAGTAGCTTTGACAGAAACATCAAAAAATGCATTGAAACACACAGCTCACAAAATAGGAGCTTACCTGAAAATTATATAATAGTTTCAAACAACCCTTTTTTCATCAATGCAGACTTATTTCAGCTTCTCAGTTAGCACACTTCTGAACCTTAGACTATATATTATACTGCATTATGGTCATCGTCAAAAATTCGTCAAAAAATGATTTAAAACTTGACGTTGGTGCAACCAATTCGTGGTTTGACCCTAATAACAGAAGCTAAAAAAGTTCATGATATAACGTGAAATTATATAATCGTGCTTCTGTGACAAAATGCCTGAAATAGGCGCATATGCATGCTGTATAGAATAAGGGACAGCTATGACTTATTTTCAATTATCAACATCGCTGAACAAAGGTGCCAACATTTCACATAGCCCTAAATTTGCCAGTTATTTAAGATACATAAGAAGTAAGTAAAACTCCACTTCTGGATGGCGCAAGATGGCCGCCGTCGCTGACGTCCCCCCCTCCTGTCAGTCGAGTCGGTCGTGGTGTGCGGCCGTGTTGCTTCGAGTCTGACGTCCCCCCCTCCTGTCAGTCGAGTCGGTCGTGGTGTGCCGCCGTGTTGCTTCGTCAAAGCGCGAGGTGGTGTGTGATGTGCTCTCCAGGTTGGCGTGGTGTGCCAGCCAGGTTGGGAGGGTGGACTGTCGTAGCTCACCTGAAAAAATCCTAAGTGTCAGAGTGGCTTTGTATGGGTAAAATTTTGAAAATTTCCAAAGTGTGGCATTTCGACCTGGGACCTTCAACAAAACATTTTTCATCAAATTTCTCCGAACGAGGGTGGGAGGGGGGGGAGGTCAGTGAAATTTGATGAAAAATGTTTTGGTGAAGGTCCCAGGTCGAAATTCGGAAGTTTTAAATTTTTCAAAATTTTCACCACACTGGAGCTCTCACACTTAGGAATTTTTTCACTTGTGGCATGTTACATGGACATGTGCTGACGGACCAACTTCCCGTGGTCATATGAGAATGGTTCAGGTGTCATATGATAGAGAATGATGAGACGAATCGTTTGCAACAAACCGAATGTCGCTACAATGAATACTTTCGAAGATAGAGCCATTTTAAATTTTCTCGGTCGTCGCTCTGAGCTCCCGATATCGGGTGTTTCAAAGGACTCTATCTTTTGAAGTAGGCAAGCTATCTTCTTACTTCAAAGTTTGTGTGATAGAGTTTGATAGTGTATTTACTACTGATAAATTTTTTAAAAGTAGTATGAGTAGTAAAATGAGGAATTTTTAAAAAATTCTTAATTTTCAGTTTTTTCAAAGTTGTAACATGTAGACTAAGGTTTTCAAGTATGCTGAGTTCAAATCTGCTATCAGATTTCAAATTTAACTAAGTCTAAGGCAGCTTTGAGGGGCTAGATCCCAGCTACTGATCACTACCTTTGACTCAGCGTTGCTGTTACCACTTCGGGGCAGTGACAATGATGTCTTCAGCTGTAAATAGCGGGTATCGGGAAGATCTCTCACTTCCCTAGTGATCAGTGCAAGGCCTTCGGGCTGTCGACGGGATCGAGTGCCACTCACTACACTCAAATCTATCATTCCTCACTAAGTGTAATGCTTTAGGAATATGACTGTACTACATGATTCCAAACTTATACAAATTTCATTATCTTACAGTTAACGATAAAATCTCAGGCATGGCAAACGATAAGAATCGTAAATATCACATCAAAATGTGTGTGTGCGGTCGAGTAAATCGCAGTGCGGACGCCAAGGCGCATGTGAAGAAGGCGGGCACCGACCACATGATTATCCTGAATAGGGTTGCGTGTGTAAAGTGTAGAGTGTTGAAGGGTGATGAGGATGAGGCGCGTTTTTACAGAGTGCATGCTGACTGTAGTGGAGGTTTGGTGAATGACTTGAGATTCACGCAGTTGATTGTTGAAGAGAGGGAGCGAATGTTGGCGATAGAGCGAGACAGCAAGGTGGAGACTGTTGTTGAGAATGTTGTTGAGAATGATGAGTTGGCGAGAGCAGTTGCTTCGTTGGAGGCTGAGATTGAGCAAAAGAGAGTGCTTGAGAGTGATGATGAGGATGTTGTGGATTTAGATAGGGAGCGTGTGAGGAAGCGTGTGAGGAAGTTAAGCTCTTCTTCCTCGGAGGTCTCCAACATAGTTGTTGAGGACCCCCCGCAGAGCTCATCTTCCCCAAAAGTGAAGAGTGATTGGATTCGTGTGCAGTCGGCGAGGTGGTTGAAGGATGAAGAGAAGAAGCATGTATCGCAGCAGATGGCGCATGATTTGTTGGTAAATAAGTATGAGAGTTTGAAGAAGGTGAAGGATGAAGTCGTGAAGGAGTTGGATGAGTTGAAAAAGAAGGAACTGAAGTCGAAGGAGCTAGCGGATGAGAATATTCGAATGAGGCGTAGTGTGACTGATTTGAAGAATACGACGCGAGAGTCGGAAGAGAAGAATGATGACTGTGAGAAGAGGGCGAGTCCTGCGGAGAGAAGAATGAGAGATGCAGAAGCGAAGTTTGAGGAGATGATGAGGGAGATGAGTGTGTTGAGAGCGAGGAATGTTGAGTTGGAGAGGAATGTGGCTCGGCGGGGTGATGAGAGGCAGGCGTTTGAAAAGTTGGAGCGCATGAGGGATGAGTGGAATCGTGTGAATGAGGATAGGTTGTTTGAGTTTCACATCCCTATTCGGGATAATCATTTGGACGGTGAAGTCCTCGTCAACCGTAGTCTCGACGAGTCAATAATTTGTTACAATGGTCATCCGACCAAGAAATGTCTGCATGCCACCCTGAGAATGCGCGGCCATCTCCATAAATTCTCTGTTAGGAAGCCCGCGAGACTGCCTAAGGATGGCTAACTTGGTAAGTGAAGAGCAAATAAGATAGCATATCCTATTCTAATACATATCATTTTCATTGCAGATCTTTTACCCGCCTTCACCAGCCCATCACGTTACTCCCGAGAACGAACCATCGGCTCTCTTAAGGGCCACCTAGGGGCAAGACATGATAGAACCTCCACGCGGTTTGCCCTGGGCAGTCTTCGGACTGGCGAATACTATCATTAAGTTGAATCTGCTATCAGTCAACTTGAACGTCGCGTCGCGTTAGAGGGGTATATAAACCACTACCTCTCATTTCATTTCATTTCAATCATGCAGACGCCGAACAGTCAAGTCAGCTCTCCTCGCGGACCGCAGTTAAGGCCGCGAAATTTATTTGAGGAATTTGTTAGGCTAGAGGAGCAAGACAGAGTCCACAACAATCTTGCTCGGATTGGCAATCCGATGACAGCAAGTGTTGCCAATCCAACGGAATGGCGCTACATTCCACTTTTCAGCCACATACCAATTAGCGTGGAAGTCGACACTGCTACCAAGGAGAGAGTCAAAGACTCTCTCAGCAGAATCGATAGGCTGTAAGATGACGACTCCCGAGAACGAACCACCGGCTCTCTTAAGGGCCACCATGGGGCAAGATTTGATATTACCTCCACGCGGTTTGCCCTGGGCAGTCTTCAGACTAGCGAATACTATCATTAAGTTGAATCTGCTATCAGTCAACTTGAACATTATGCAGTCGATTGCTATCCCTGAAGCATTCTGATTCGCTGTTGAGCAATTCATTGTTGAAAACCCTAGATAAGCCAGAAGATTGTAGCGCTTCTCATTCAATTTTAAGTCACGATGGAAGCAACATCTGCTAGTACCATTCCCGACTTCATCATCCTCGACGAGTGGGATGAAGACAACGCCATTCCCGACTTCATCATCCTCGACGAGTGGGATGAAGAGGATGAGAAGAAGGGGAAGATCAAGAAGATCGTTTGGACGGATGAGGTGTGGACTCCGAATACCACCCGCATCCGAAAGGTGCCAGATGCACCAGCACGACCTAGGCGGAATAGGGTCTATGACAACCTAACCGTCATACCTATTGACTATTCAAGCCAATAGTCAACCTGTTACTCCCGAGAACAAACCATCGGCTCTCTTAAGGGCCACCATGGGGCAAGACATGATAGAACCTCCACGCGGTTTGCACTGGGCAGTCTTCGAACTGGCGAATACTATCATTAAGTTGAATCTGCTATCAGTCAACTTGAACGTTGCAAATGAAGTTCGGTGTAATGCTTCCTTTCGACGGGCGTTCCTGTAAAGGGCGGCGGTGAAACCCGTAGCTATGTATACCGCAAGGACCATTCGGCAATGGTCAATCTTGTTAAACCTCTCTGCGTCATGTTTGCAAGTGATTGTCTCTGTCTCAACGTAGTATGCATTCGCGCCAGGGCGACATTTAGCCAACTGTCGAAGGTTGCCTTATAAACTTTCCATTGCATACGTTATGAGAACCATGAGTTCTACCTGTCTCTATCAATGAGACGAATTGATGAATGGAATGAAATGGGAGGATACTCACGCGTTACACGCAACATAACACACTTTTCTCTTCCGTAGTCTAACAAGCTCTTTACACATGGATCGCAGTCGATTGCTATCCCTGTATCAGAAGTGTAAGCTATCTTAATTTTATTTGACACTATTTCACCTACCATCATCGCCCATATGAAATGTTTTAAGATTTACGAGTTAGACTAAGCGTGCTACTATTTCCAAATGAATAAAGTATACATGGTTAAATCATCCACTTAAGCCCATCCGTAGTCTAACAAGCTCTTTACACATGGATCGCAGTCGATTGCTATCCCTGTATCAGAAGTGTAAGCTATCTTAATTTTATCTAACACTATTTCATATACCATCATCGCCCATATGAAATGTTATATAATTTACAAGTTAAACTAAGCGTGCTACTATTTCCAAATGAAAAAGTATACATGGTTAAATCATCCACTGAAGCCCCATTGGAGTAAGTCAGTATGAAAGCAAAGATAATATGAAATAAAAATTTATTATGGCATGTACTTCAAAAGGTCTTCATCGTCAATATCGTCCCAGAGTCTGGCTTCACATAGATCACAAGAACAGTTCACTTGCTTCAATCGTTCTTCTACCGCGAGCCTCACTTTGTCGATGTACTCCCACTCCGCCATAGTTCGTGGCTGGGAGTTAGGGGTGTACCATTCCCATAATTGGTGGAGGAATTTGGTGCTGGTGATCTCCATCACATCATCAGTATCGTACTGCAGATACTTCCACCTCACGCCTGATAATTCGGGACACTCCTTCTCGCATACACTCTCCTCTTCGTCGTCCGCTGGTAATGACAACTTTCTGATATTGTCCAGTTGGTACACCTTCTCTACCTTCCCCTTTGTTGGAGCGTTTGGTGCAACGAGCGCCTTTGATGATGAGCATGGAGAAGAGAACTCCAATGTAATGTTCGGTGTTGTCGGAGGGCTTGTCATGTTGACTGTGAATAATAACCTTGAAATGTTTTCTAATTCTTAAGTATAAACAAGCAACCAATCAGAATGAAAAGCCAATGAATGATGAATATGAAAGTATATATGTAAAGTGACATTCGTGTCATTTCACTCTGTCTTTGAGACATATAAATGAAGTGTTCTCTGGCGAATTCTGTATTTGAGGCGTACAAGTGAACTGCTCTCTAGTGAATTCCAAATTTGAGTGAAGTCTCTATCTTGTTGAAGTATCAACCTTAAACTTGATTTCGTTGAAATGGTAAGTTGAAAATTTCTTCACTCATCTCCCTCAAACGTGTGGCTAATAGCATCTTCCTCAATTTCAGGCATCAACTTCATCACCAACGCCCTCCCATCTCGAGGAAAGTTTAGAGTTGTTGAGTCAAAGTAGGTTGTAACAATACACTGAGACTTGAACAGAGATGATAGAATGATTTCTCTTTCAGGTGATGTGAGTTCCAGCTCAGGACTCTCGCGACAAGGCAACGAGTGGGAATGTGCCGACTGCGGACATATGTTTACAAGGAAGCACAGTCTCCTTCGACACATCAAACAACGTGTGTGTCAACGCAAAGCGGCGTCAATCTCCGGAGGTGAAGTTGATTCTGACGATGACATCTCCTTTCCTTGCGATTTGTGCCCTCTTTCTTTTGATAGTCACTTTCAGCGATCTTCGCACAGACTTCAACACACGCATACAAATGATCACTACACCAACGGTACCTCTACCATCTCCCTCATTAATGTTTCACATAATAATTTAGTACGCGACTACTGCATGGAGTCCAATACTCAAATAGTAGATTTTCCTGAGTGGCTCCTTCAAAATTCTAACATTATCGAAGCGCTCTTCAACAATTTAGACAGTTTTAGAATGAAGGCGCTCATCTACCTTAAACTAAAATATATTAAGATAGATTTTCAAACGGGTCAAGTGACGGAGAGAATACAGTTTCATGTTCCTTCCTCTTCCGCAACCGAAGTTGTAGACTGCGAGTCTTGGATAAATTTTCACATTCAATGTTTAAGATCCAATGTAGATAAATTCAATGAACGCGACAGCGCTCTCATTTTTGATGGTGTGGACTCAGCCATATTCAAAATTTCCCTATTAGAAAGTCATGCAGCATGAGGCACATTTAAACTACCAAAAACGTTGTGTAATAAGAAAGCTGTCATCAATGTCGATTGTAAATCGCAGTGTTTCAAATACGCAGTCCTATCCATCCTTCACTATAATGACATCAACGCGAATCGAAATCATACCTATAGCTATAGACAGTGGGAGGATGAACTAGTCTTTGAAGGTTGTGATAGTAACAACATGAAAATCAAAGATGTAGAAACGTTCGAAAAACATAATCAGATTAAAATTGTAGTTCACGTGTGGGAGAAGGGGTTGAAGGGTGCCCGCTATAATTCACGTTCAACTTGTTATGAACGTGTAGTCAACCTCTTACTAGTAAAACAAGATGATAGCGAGGAATGGCACTACTGTGGTATACCCAAAATCTCTCGCTTGTACACTCACTTGGGGCAGTCTAAAAGAGGTGAACATTTTGTATGCGACCGCTGCATCCACTCCTTTTGGAGTAAAGATAAATTTGAAACTCACTATGAATGGCGCAAGCGAGGTAAATTACAAATGCCCAAAGATAAAATATTTTCACATAGGGGTAATGGTGACGAATTATGTCCCCTGCGTGTCATTTACGCAGACATAGAATGCTACATTGATGATATCATCCACCAGCCAGCAGCCATATCCTGCTATGAAGTATGGCATGATTACTTTAGGAATAGACAAAACTAAATGCATACTTGGTAAGGTGAAGATTGCATTTCAAAATTTCTACAATATCTCGATAAAGCTGCCAAATTTCAACAATCATATGATTCCCAATTGCAGCGTAAGTCACTCCATATGTCAGATGAAGACAAACAAAAATTTGAAAGTTGCACATCCTGTCCTAAATGTCATAAAACGTTTGATGATGATAAAATCAAGTAAGTGCGTGATCATGATCACATCACTGGTAAATTTAGAAACGCACTCTGCTCCAAATGTAACTTTTCACTTAGGTTGAGACGTCGTGTACTACCCGTCATTTTTCATAACTTTAAGGGCTATGACAGTCATATGCTCATAAAAGGAGGGTTGAGCCAGATGAAATCGTGGCAGTTTAATGTAATAGCGCAAACGAGAGAAAAATTCATGGCAATGACAGCAAAAGTACCAGTAGATAAAACTAAAGAAAATAAGACAGTCTTCTTCGAAATAAAATTTTTAGCTTCATTTCAATTCAAGTCAGTGTCACTAGCTTCTCTCGTTCGTAATCTCAAGTTTCTTCCCCATAGTCAAATTTTGAAGAAACACGATCCAAACTTAACGGATGAAATAATCACTCGCAAAGGAGTCTTTCCCTATGGGTATTTTAGCTCAATGTCTAAACTATATGAAACAACCCTTCCTTCCATTGACAAATTCCAAAACGTTTTGACGGGTGAAGATTGTCCAGTAGAAGATTATGAGCATGCTCAAGAGGCATGGTTAAAATTTGATTGTAAAACGTTTGGCGATTATATGATCGCTTACTTAGAATTAGATGTCATTTTGCTGGCTGATGTCTTTCAGGAATTTCGACGAGTGGCATTAGAAGAAGACAAATTAGATCCTGTCCACTTTGTCAGTCTACCAGCCATGTCCTTTAAATCAGCCTTTAAAATGACTGGTGAGACCATTCATCTCTTACAAAACCCCAAGATGTATAATATATTTGAGCGCGGAATACGCGGTGGTCTCACATTTGTAAATAAACATCATATAAAATCTGAAACAGTAGGTAATGATCATATCCACCTAAAGTACTATGACCAAAATAATTTATATGGCAGTTCACTGTCTAAACCACTACCTCATTCCGAGTTTAGTTGGTTAAATCAAGATGAGCTTGAGTATTACTCCAACCCTTCAAACATACTGAAGATTCCAGATGAAGGTGATTGGGGATATTATTTTGAAGTGGATTTGATTTATCCAAATAGCATTAAAAATAAAACTGCTGATTTCCCACTCGCACCTGAATCTGGTGAAGTGACTGAAGATATGTTTTCACCATTCATGTCACAATTTCATAATAACTTAAGTGGACAGCCATGGTACAAACCATGCCGCAAACTTTTACTCACCCCATATGATAAGAAAAATTATCTCGTACACTTCCGCATACTAAAATTCTATTTAGAAATGGGCATGCTTCGAAAGTCAGTTCACCGCATCATCAAATTTAGACAGAAAGCCTTCCTCAAACCATATATTGATAGTAACAGTCAAAAAAGTGCACTCTCCCAAAATAATTTTGAAAAGGATTTTTATAAATATAAGAATAACAGTCTTTTCGGAAAGACCATGGAGGATGTTAGAAAACGTATGAACTACAAACTAGTCGTTGATGATCAAAAATATCACAAATTGACCTCATCACCTCTTTTCATTGATAGAGACATCATCGATGAGGACCTTGTAGGTGTTAAAATGATAAAATCAGAAGTTGAGTTGTGCAAGCCAATCTATATTGCGCAAGCCGTTTTAGATTATTCCAAGCTTGAAATGTATCAACTCTTCTACAAAATATTAAAACCATGCCCTCTCGTAAAAGAGGTTCGCTTGCTGGGTGGTGATACAGATAGTTTCTTTTTAGGAAGTACCACTCAAAAAGATTTAAGTTTTAATGAAGTAGGTAAAACATTAGAAAAATATTTCGACACATCTAACTACAATCCCACTCATCCACTCTATTCCATACAGAATAAAGCCAAACTTGGTTGTTTTAAGGATGAGACAGCAGGAAAGGAAATAGATGAAATGATTCTCCTCCGTCCTAAAATGTATTCCATGAAATTAAAAGAATGTGCAGATAGTATTAAGCGTGCTAAAGGTATATCAAAATCCATTGTTCACAAAATGAAACATCGGTCCTATAGGAAGGCCTATAAAAATAAAAATATAACGTTTGTCAATATGACAATCTTAAAATCTCAAGTTCATACTGTGAAAACGCACACGTTCAAGAAACGAGCGCTTTCAGCATGGGAGGATAAGAGGTGTTGGTTAGAACATAACATATCTCTTCCACATGGACATCCTGACACAAACATACATACCTCCACCCAAAAGAATAAAACTCACGCTACCACATTCAGGAGATGTATTGACATAATCAACTTTAACTCAGTATTTTCATGTTGATTTCTGTAGATAAACACTGCTGTTTTATGCATCGCTTTAGATCGTTTCTTCCTTGTGAATATATGCCTACAGTCAGCCCATTCCCCTATATCTATGAAAAGACTTTTTCATACACATATTTTTATTTCAATAAACATATCACAATGACTTCACTTTTGTTTTTCCGAAACACTAAAATTACGAGGGATTTAGTATCTTTCACATAGATGCACTCTTGTAAACCATTGGTAATTTTGATAGCAATAGAGGGTATAGTTTGTTTGACGACGGGATGATAGAAAATAGATTCAAACATCTTATCGACTATTCCATATGAAGCGTCTTCATCATGAATGAAATCACGTAAAATGTATTCTTTTTTCTCACCAACAGAAATAGGTAGAATCAAATCACTTTGAATGTAAAGGTGCTGTTCATGTTTATCAAGTGTCATTGGTGTTTCTATACCAATCGTATGCGCAGCAGTAAACACAGTTTGTAGCATTGAAAAACCAAAGAGTTTTTTCAAATTTTTACTCAACTGACATTGAATGTCATCACCCAGTTTCAGAACAACGCGTTGATTTTCAATTGAAAACGAAATGTGGTGTGTCTTTACATCATATTTACTTTTCATCACATGCTTCAACTTCTGTTGTATATAAGGATTTACTACATGAATGAAGCTTTCAACTGTATGATATAGACGCGGCATTATATTGATAGCAACTTTAGATTCTTCATAAGACTGGTAAATTTTCTTGATGCAATCACCATAGATGTCCACCCACCATTCATCATTAACTGAATCAGCTTTAGTGTGATATTCATGAGAAGCATACACCACACCGCTTCCAATAATAGGTGTATGATGTCTTACAAAATGGCGCAAGGTTGGAGAGAAATAAACTGTAAGTTTGTCATTATATTTCTGAATAACCAACTTATTTTTGTCCGCCATAATTTTCCCTCCATACTTCTTATCCACAGTCTCATTCCATCGTTTTACTAACTCAATAAGTGATAAAGGTTGAACACCACGCCTTTTCAAAAAAATGCGTTCTTCAAATTCTACAACATCTTCATCAAATATTTTAAATCTATAATGAAATTTGTTGATTCGATTTGAATAAACTTTTTTAACATTTGCAGTAGCAATTGACGTTAGATGTAGTCCATGGCCAAAACCGAGATGTGGATAGAATTCATTATCCAACCTCGGTGTAAGACCTTTAGCAAAAGAATGAAAGCGAAGGAACTGTCTCCCACTCCAATGATAGATAGTAAACTCATAAACTTTCTGATCCTTATTCTTCATGATAGAAGTATTACCACTGTTGAATGCCTTAATAATTTTCTCATTCCCAAATGGACCATAATAATCTGATTTTATCTGAATCCATTCATAGTTCCACTTTCCATCTGACGTTAAATTGTATGGGAACTGGAATGCATTATTCATCGTTATTCCATCATGGGTGCGAGGAGTCAATATCATTTCTTCCAAATCATTCACATTCTGAATATTGCTATCATAGCAAATACTAGAAACGTCAACCTCCCATTCACTTTCTAAATGTAGTGGGCGATTTAATTCTACTCGATAGTCTGATGGTTTATTTTTGAGAAATTTATTCATAGAAGCATTACTGAACAAGTAGATTAGAAACGAGTCCTTATTTTCACTTTCCATATTATTCACATTGGAAAAATATATTAGCATACTTTTGCATTAACTCTTCATTCGGAAATGGAGTGTGATACTTGTCACAGCGTCTTTATGAAAAGGAATCAACGCACCAGCATCGTGATAAATTGCAATATCAATTTGTGGGATGTAGTTTGATTTCAGCTTTGTATAATGCACTTTCTTGAAAGTATGCTCAGATAAAATACTGCAGCTTTTTGGCTGGTATGGTATCATTGCTAGCAATGGAGCTTCAACATCTCCCACACGTACATCTTCACCAATATTGGAATATATCTGAAAATAGTTAATACGACGCGATAGTGACATGTCTGCGCTAGCTTTGGTTACAGTACCACTTTTAAAGATATTTTGATCAAAACCCAAAATGTCCATTAGAGTTTTATTCATAATTAGTTCAATACCTTTTCCACTTATAGTGAGAGACAAAACACCTTCTTTTTCAGAAAATGAAATTTGTTGGTCATTAATCACTTCATTTAAATAATCTACAACCAATTTAACTGAAGGAATAATGCGAGGCATCAACACTCTTGTTTCATGTAAGATACCACCGAAAGGCTCTACACACTTTCTGTATAAAGATACGGTCCATTCTGTATCAAATTGATTTGACCTTTCACATGGTAAATGTTGCATATCAAATTTTCCATGAACAGCTGCAGAACGATGTCGTAAGAACTGATGAAAATCTTTTGAACAAACTAATACTAGATCGTCATCATTTAATTTACTTATTGCAATATGATTAGATGATTTGATATAAGTCAATGTTGCCACTTGTTTACCATCAACTTGAAGGAGATAATTAAATTTCTTCAATAATGTTTCAGGAGTCATGTTTGTCTTTCTTGGCTTAATCACAATCTTCTTCACCATCGTCTTCTCATTTTTTGGAATAAGATCTACATAATAAGCTTCCTCTCGATATATTAACTGTTTATGACCACTTGGGTGGTAATTAACGTTATAATTATCATAGCTTGTTAAGGCGCTAGCGAGGTAACCTAAATCATTTCTTAAACTTGGACTTAAACCAACAATCCAATCTTTCTCAACTACATGATGTACATAATTATGATCATCATTGTGCGGAGTAAATTGGACAATATGTTTACACGCTTTATTCAAGAAATCATATATAAACTTTTTACATGATAAGAGATCTTTCTTTGGCCACTGTGGAATGTATACTCGGCAGCCCTTTTCACATTGGTAAGCAGCTGTGCGTCTCATATTAATAGTCATCACCTCATGATCAAAAGTATAGACACAGTTGCTATGAACAAGTTGAGTGACACCCACTTCCCACTTTCCATTTAGCTGTTGTGCATGATCAATGGGAGTAGAAAAGAATGCGGCTCGATTGCTAGCAAATCTATTTGCAGCCGCATTGCTAAGCAAAATGTGATAAAACGACATTTTGATATTGCTGATCTGCGGCTTTGCATAACATCATGAAGACTTGGATTTTGGACTCTCTACAATATATCAGAGTTGATCGTGATGGAAACGTACATTTCAAAATTCTCATGGTCATACATCAAGAGGTATTACATTAACATGGCGACAATTTGTCAACCTCAATGATATCATGAGGGATTTGGAATATTTTGAAACATTAAGATTCATCTCCTTGGGTGATCAAGTTTGGCTTCAACGTTGTAACAATGAAATTCAAGTCTGCCATTCTCATACCGCAAACTGTTTCTCATTTCGCAAATACAATTGGGAGAAGTATAGAAGATACATACATCGTTCCATCATGACATTTATTCGTCGTGAGTTCATCGCCCTACTATGCAAATTTTAATCAGACATGACTACCACGCACCATGAGTTGGAAATTAGATTCCCTAAAACGTATTAAAACGGATCATGATCGAAACGTCTATTTCAAAGATTCAACTGGAAATGTGAGAAGAGAGTTTGCTTTATCTTATCGTCATTTTCAATCTCTACATCATATCATGAAGGATTTGAAATACTTCTATATGAAAAGACATTCACGTATTGGAAATCGCATTTGGTTGCGCGTCAACAATCGGCGAATTCAACTCTATCATTCCCAACTTCATACTAACTTCACATTTCATCAAGGTAGTTGGGAAGAGTATAAGAGGAAGGTATATCGCTCAATTTACTCATTCTTTCATCATGAAGCGTCATCGCTACACCATCGTCAACATTCTCCGTCGCTTCAGACTCTACACCAAAATCGATCTCACAACATTACACCAACACCTTCCAGACAGCAAGTATTACCCGGGCCGACCTCAAATGTTAGTGGTGAAGATGAGAAATTCACGGAATCTTCAACTCTTCCCAAATGGAACTGTACAGATTCTCGGCGCCCTTTCTCATTCATCGGCGCAGTCAATGCGCTTAGAGCTAAAGAGACTACTACGTCGGATATGGAAGAGGGAGAGGTGTGTGATGTCGAATCTGACTGTGGACAATATGGTGATCTCTACTCAATTGAGTGAAAGTGTATCATTTTTGAAGATTCGTACCAGCAGTTACAATTTGTGTTATGAACCCGAACTTTTTCCTGCAGTTCTCATTAGTTGTTGGTTACCTGTGCATGTTGCAATCTTTCATAATAGTAAGGTGATCATTACTGGACTAAAATCTCATGTACAAGCAAATGTGATCCTAGACTATCTCATCGAGTATGTACGTACCCAGCGGATTGTAAAATAAAAAACAATTTTTCCAACATGATGTTTTTATTTCAAATCATGATAGAACTTACAAATCATTTTTTCATTAGAGGATGGATTACATGAAAAGTTTTGAATAACAGATACAAATCGAGATACATGTAAACGTTTTAAGATGAAGTACAGTACAAAAGCACCACACGTTGATGAAAGTGGATGTTGTAGTATGCGTTCATTTCGCTGATATTGACGCGTATGTTTTCTCAACCACTGCTGTGTTGGTATATTTGGAGGTTGAGCAAGAGAGTCAAATAGTCCACCACGTCGGTCTTCTCCAATAAAGATCGCTTTCCAATGCTCACCGCCTAAATTCTGCGAATGAGTGTTTAGCACAATAAAGATTGGATAGTGATTTACTGCAGGTGGTAAGGTATCGAGCGAATAGACATTATCGAAAGCTTTCAACGTCGCTTCGTCTGCATTACGCTGCACTTTAGTCTTAATATCGTCAGCAGTCAACCAACGCATTAACGATTATACTGAAGAATCACGTCACGATACTTTGTAATTTCAATGTTTGAATCGAAGACTGCATAAATTAGTACATTGATCGTCTCAGGTAGTGTTGTTTTGAACGTCAAATCCAAACGAATATTATGAGGCACGTTCACTTGACGATAGGGTGCAATAATATCGCTGTCAGCAGTCAAATCAAATGCATATATAGTATATCCACTCTTATACTCTTTCATAGTGAGTCCGTTGGTGTCATCCGTATTGTAAAAACCAAAGACATCCATAAAATCAACATAACTGCGCATAAATTGATCCGCAGCAAAATCTGGTTTGTAGGGTGGACCAGGATGACTCACACCATTTACACGTAAAGCAATGTCACTTAACTGATTGTGTTTAAAATTGAAAGGATTCTTCTTTATATTAATACTAAATGCATCATTTTCAACCATTGCCACCATGAGGACCTTCGGTGCTTCCGATGGAAAGAGGCCATCTTTCATGAAACTCTTTTGATCTTTCGGAATTGTAAAGGTGAGAAGCTTTGTATGCTGAACGGGGTAAATGGCATTTTGGCGGTTAAGACCTTCAGCATGTCCTCTAATGACACTTGGATTCGGTACTACTCGACGAATGTAAAGTGCAATATCTTCCACATGAATTCTAAAATTGTCAACTTTAACAAATGCATTCAACGCAAATTCAGGCTTATTCAATGTCAGCTTGAGTCGCATGCTGGTATTACAGAGTAAAAACTTTGACTGTCCAAAGAAGTCTAAATTCAGTTGACCATATAGCTGACATACTTTACTATCTTTAATCATAGCAGATCGCTTTATAAAGCCACTGTTTGTTTCAGCATCAAATTTTCCTGCTTAATCTCTGTACCATCCCATGGCTTCCATATGACTTTTTCGTGCTGCTGGATGAAACTGTGATACATGATTGAAATATGATTTATAGGGATAATCGCTTTGACCACCTTCCACCTGCTGCTCTCCAATCGTTAGAGAAACATCGCGAAGTAATGTAGTCAATGGTAAATTGTTCAGTCCAACTTTATGCGCATCCTCAATAGCAGTTCCATCTGCTTGCTGAATTCTAAACCTCAAATCAACCATCGCATAACTCAAATCTATGTAGTCATCACTACCACCAGGAATAACAAATTCAATGGGGCCAGCATTCTCAGCTGTTAGAGGATGATAATCTACAATACTTGAACTAAGAATATCTGTCTGTATGGCTTATTGATCAAACAAACAAAACCCGGAAGTTTTACACTCCATGATTAGAAGTTATGGCAGCGTCGTCGTTTAGCGCCTGATGAATGATTAGATCCTCTGCGACGTTTGCGTGAATGCCTTTTGACTGAAGATCGCACCTTACCAGCTCCGCGATGTTTCTTTCTTCCTTTATTCATTCGTTTAGGTGATTTCTTTCCTTGAGTAACACCAGCAAAGGTCTGCTTCAATGTTTTTAAACCACGTTCCTTCCCACGATTCAACAAACTGCTCTTAAAACTTCTACATCTGGAAAGATCACTAGCAACATCACCAGAAAAGCCAACGGCATTACTTAAAACATTTCGTTTTAAAGATCTTCCGACATTGTATATGAGAGGTGCTACAACAGATTTCAGTGCACCAAGTATGCTACCTCCACGTTGGCGGCGAGCACCGATGTAAATTTGCCCTCCACCACTTACATAGGAGGGTCGTGAATAAAAGGAGGCAGTTGCATTCATAGCTCAAACCCTAAACATTGTTAGTTACAATTTTGCATGAATCACTGTCGATCACTTAGATGAAAGATGTCGGCACGACGCATCCAAGAGTTCATACTTGAAGGATAACCAGTCCATTTAACAAGACACCATTCTTCACCTTGCCGTTTTTTACATCGAATGATTTTCTCTACCAAATATGTGTCACTTTCAGTGACTGCCTCAATCTCATCGCGGTAAAAGCTATCCTCAATTTCTTCATTATCGTAATCTTTCAACTTGTAGGTCGTGGGAGAGTCTTTTTGATTAATCCTTGATACTGTAAATACCTCCTCTGTCCAATTCGGAAGGTACCCTTTAGCAAAAACACTTTTCACTTTTGAGATACGAACTTTATCACCAATTTTTACATCACTTTTCACATGAGTGCGTTTACTTTGGAATGATTCGCGCACTTTATCTACATTGTCAGCATTTACATCTACTGGTCTGAGTCCAATAGAACGATGGATAGAGTGATTGTAGGCATGGAGTGTATCTTGTAGAACCTTTGTCCAATTTTGTGTCAAGTTGGCAGTAAAATGTCGCCACAAGCGATTTTTTAATGTGCGATTAAAACGTTCAACGAGTGCAGCTTTATAAGCACTCTTTACACTAAACAACTCAATGTCATGCCTCTCAAATAATCTTCTAACATGCTGATTTTCAAACTCTTTTCCTTGATCACTCTGAATTCTTTTTGGAATGCGACCTTCTCGAAAAATTGTTTGGAATGCTTTTGCTACTCCTTTCCCCTCTTTAGTTTTTAAAGGTTGAGCCCACGCATAACGCGAGAAAATATCAATGACGGTTAAAATACAATTATTGCCCCAGTTATAATTTGAAATGGAGGCAACATCTCACAAATCTGCTTGCCACTGTTCATCGATGTCATGAACAATATAATGGCGGGTGCGGTACTTCTTTTTCGCTTGTTTGTGGAGTGTATAGGTAGCCCGACCCTTTAACCATCGTTTCACTTGTGATTGTGGAAGACCACTCGCTTTTGATAATTTCTTGATAGATGCAAATCCTGCTGGATGTTTTACATCATAATAGATTGACTTCAAACGTTCAGTCGATGACGACTGACTCTTTTTCCTCCTTCTCATCTTTTTGCTTTCTTGCCTTTCTACATTTACAACAACTGCAGCATTTAGCTTTAGCGGTTTTGCGATCGTGTTCACATTGCTTAGGGGTTTCATTGTGAGAGCTGGCGCAGCAAGTGCAAGTGACAACGACATTCACCTCTGGCGGCTCATTACATTGCAAGCAACACATCTGCTTCAGATTAATAGTCTGAGAACATGTATTTCTTGGGAGGAGCTGTTTTACGTTTTCCTTTTACTAGTTTTAATGGTTGCGTAGATCTACGTCGAGTTCTTCCTCTTGTTTGCTTAGCGAGTGTGGGAGGGGATGTAGCAGGTGACGTCTTAAACCAATTTGTTGGCATTTTCATCGTCTGAAGCATTGGAGCAGTAGCCACTGTTGAATCAAGTTCTTTCAATGTCTCATTATTCAAAGCAAATTTTGGAAAATTATGCTTTTTCAATAGTTTAAGAAAGTATGACCAACCAGGTGGAACATAGCCCTGACGGCGCTTTCTACGTGTCGCATACTGAATCAAGTCTTCATAACGTGAAGCATCAATCACTTTATTTTAATCTGTAATGATTTCTCCTCTATCATTTACATTGAGGTGGGGTCCAATACTATTGAAAAGAGATATGGCATGTGCGCGAGATGCTAAAGGTGTAGCAGTCGATACAGAGTCACGCATCTTATTCTTCAAGGTTTTCAATTGCTCAACAGTTTCCGATTGTAATAATACAGCAAGATGTGGACTTTTGATGTGAACATTTTGCTGATAATCTATTTCTGTCCTATACATTTGATTTGCAAGAGGTTGCTTTACTTGCTGCATGGCAGTCAATTGTACATATTCATCCTGAGGAATAACAATCATGCGAGAATAAGAACTCATAGTTTGTAGATAATCATGGGAGTTTTCAAAATATCACTTCGAAATCTAAATTCTTCCGGACACTCTTGCGTAAAGTCAATGAATAAGTAACCGTGCGGTTTTCAGTAGCTGCCTGAAAAATTTCAATTAAGGCTTTTGATCCTCTGGGTGCAACTTGTCGCGCTAAAATTTCAAATTGACTTTTATCTCGCGGATTTTTGAAAATAGCATAATAGTGTGTATTCAGGTTTCGTGTACGAGCTTCTTTTCCATCAGGAAACAAATTTTGTGTGATATAGATGATAAAGCACCTTTTATGGTGTGCTGCGCGAGTGAACATATCTGTAACATCTTTGGAATTCTTACTTTCTTTTAATAAATCATCCAATACAACAACATCATTAGACTGAAGTTTATCCACTGCAATAATTCCTTCATGTCGAATAAAGTTGCGACTCTGCAATTCCTGAAACAGCGACGGTTGATAAATACCATAACACCAAATCACTCGATTGATAGGTTCCTTAAACAACCCCCTTCTTTTATCCAATAAATTCAGCGTGAAAACAGTTTTACCTGCATGAGATGGACCTGATACAGTCAGAACTTTATCGCATTGAAGTCTGAAATCCATTTTAATACTTTGAGATTCAACATTTGCATAATTAACGCTTAGAGCCAAAGATATTACCCAATAGGTTACCCGCGACAAAAGCTAACATCGGAAGTATTGCTGAAAGGAAACCGCCCTTTTGTGTTAGAGTTTTCCTCTTTCTTTGAAGGGTGACTTTAGGATTGGAGATGAAACGCAATTTTGTAGCATATCGCTTAAGTAACTTTCGTTGTTTTGGTGCTAATTTCTTCGTCCTCAACTTTCTCACATGAAAAATAATTTCACGGATGAATTTATCATTAGCATGTCGCATAGCATTGTATCGCTGATTTGCTTTCATTCGTCGGAGAGCTTGAATGGCTGAAGAAAACTTTGAAGACTTTTGACTTTTACGTTTTGTCATTTTACGTGTCCTCATTTTCCGTGTTTGGTCTTTGCTAAAACCTATCTTTACCACATTTGCATAGGTACTAACTATTGCGGCATAAGTGACACTCGAAATGAGTAATATCACAGTAGTTACATTTGCAAAGTTGAATGCAATTACGTACGAAACAGCGTTGACAAAAAGCATGCTTACATCTCTTGAAGATGCGCTTTTCATTTCCATCCTTTCGCTTACATACATCGCAACACATACTTTCACCGTTACTGATGTCTATAGCAAGTCTTTTTGAAGATATGAATTTGCTAGCCTTTTCTAAATAATAGACGCATGTACAGAAAGAATATACTTCGAGAGTGAGCAGACATAGCTCGAAAACCAGTTGTGCTACAATCAAGTACCACTGCATTTTCAATTTTTCTTTATGGAAAGTTGAATGTGAATATCTGAAACCGCTTCAATCACTAGACTGCCACCATGATGGTTAAATGCGTTAAGATGTTCAGCAATTTTTATCATATGTCTTTTAAAAAATTCTTCGGGGTGATCTACCACTTCCATTGAATAAGAAGCAAAATGGAAAGAGCGACTTTCCACCTCTTCCTTTCCAAAATGACTAAACTTAATTTTCGCAACTAATCGCGCCATGACAATGCTATCAGAGAATGTATTCATTAACTCTAGAAATAGAGTGAATAGAGAAATAGAGAAATAGAGAGAATAGAGATATATAGAGATATAGAGAGAGAATAGAGAAATAGAAATCGACCACTGCTTCGATGTCGGTCTCATCTTTATGAAAATTTATCACATAATCTTGAACAGCTCCTTTTAAACTTTGCCTATGAAAATGTAATGTTCCGCAGTCGTTTGAGAAAGACATGATCGCCCTTTATCTAACCCATCCATTGCATGAAAACAACAACAACTCTTCTCATAGTAACATTTATTGAATAACTGTAACAAGCATGCATTATAAATCAATGGTTTGAAAGAGATAAAATAGATACAGCTGGTAACTATCATACAGCGAGCAATGATAGCCATACAGGACTTTGGCAGTGTTGAGGTAAGGAGGAAAGAAGGATTGGTTATGAACGTAGCTACTACAACGAACAGACAAAATAGGAACACACAAATCCTTAAAACGTTTCGTGACTTCATGATAATGTTGATTCACTCTACTATCCCAAGGCGGGAGCAAAATGTCATCAATGATTAGATTGGGAAATACTTTCCTCTCCTTACCAGGATTATTACAAAAGATGCGTATAACATTGAAAGCAGCTAACCATCGTTTAAAGTCAATAAGAAGAGCACTCTCACAAGAAAAGCCATAGTCTTGCAAATATTTCAGATTAAGTCCATGAATGTGTTTTCTCGCCCATTGATCAACATTGGGATTGCAGTTGGCATGTTGATGATAGACACTGACAATCTGATATGTCCAATTGTTCATAGCAATAGCACTGAGCTCCTGTACAGGTTCACCCTCACAATCCATAAAAATGATGATAGAAGCCTAAAACGGAAATTTACACATCTAAGAAAACGTTCTATAACATATTACAAAATGAAGAATTACATCGATGCTTTTCACGACAAAATACACAAATGATATGATGGCAACGACGAAGTAAAATGTATCTTATAAGACCACGTCTACGACACTCAAAGCACATAAGCGAATTGTCATAGGGTAGAGTTAGGAAAGGACTAGTAATTCTCCTTCTTTGATTTGCGTTTTGATGCAGCATTCTTCTCCGACTTGCGCTTCGTACCACTGCTGTTAAGGATTTGATCAATTATGTCGTCCACGTTGGGTGGTTTTGGAATATATAGGATGGATTCCATATGTATGGAGAGAGAGGCTATTTTATTATCCTTGTGCCGACCATAATATAGCCCATTCACTTTGAAAAGGATATCCCAAGTACCTTCTCCGAGCTCGTCGCATGTGATGGATGTTGAATGATCTCCCTCCTTCTTATAGTAAGTGCATCAATGTGATACCGGTAGGCAAATTTGATTACCATCCCAAATCTTTCTATAGGGAGTATCCTTGTCATCTCTCGCCTTCCACTCTTGAGCAAGAGGAGTAGGAATGTCCATATTTAATGTCACGTACTCCTCAATAATATCAAGTTGGCGGCGAATGTACGGACTCACGGGGATCAGTATGTAGTCCCCATACTGATTGTGAATTATCTTGACATCCGTGGAAGGGAGCATTCCCGTTTGGAGTACTACGCCATGATCGTCATAACGCAAGACTTGTTTAAATTTACGCTGTAGCGGTGTAGGATTATGTACCTTGGTTGTTTCTTCCACTGGCCTCAGTTGTAGATGATCTGATCGTAGCGAACCTTGCAACATTTCAGCGCCATTTTGTCCAGGTCGAAATGACTTACTTTGGAAAATTTTCAAAATTTTACCCATACAAAGCCACTCTGACACTTAGGATTTTTTCAGGTGAGCTACGACAGTCCACCCTCCCAACCTGGCCGGCACACCACGCCAACCTGGAGAGCACATCACACACCACCTCGCGCTACGAGGGCCGGCCAGAGGGGGGGGACGTCAGACTCGAAGCAACACGGCGGCACACCACGACCGACTCGACTGACAGGAGGGGGGGAACGTCATCGACGGCGGCCATCTTGCGCTATCCAGAAGTGGAGTTTTACTTACTACTTACATAAGTATAATTTGCATTATGTACTTAAACTATTTAATTCTCTCAACCCTATTTTACCTGCATGGTGTTTTCTGAGCTTTGAAAACCCGGAAGGGCTCCTGGAACCAACTCTGATCAAGATGCTCATTTTATTCAATCGTTCACGATATACCTGTTCAAAAAAATTGTCGAGTGATCGTTTCTATGGTGGAATCATTTTTTACCAACTCTGTCATTGTACAGCTGTAAATAGCAATTCAAAAATTTGATTTTCACTTTCTTTTCAAAAAAATTGATCTTTTGAGTATCTCTTGGAATTTCGAAAACAGCATGGTCTAATTATCATTATGGTATAGTTTCCTTTGGATCCAGTGTACCACGATGATGTCTGGTCCTCTTACTTGCATGTAGTGGTCAGTGCTCAGTACGAACTTTAAACTCTCACAAGATCTTTGTATCGTCAGTTTCTACCACTGATTGAGGGTCGTGCTTTCAAACTTGATCCACCACTTCCTTGGAGCACCAATTCCTTTGTCCTCACAAATAGCTCTATGTATGGACTTGGCAAATTCGTAGTATCTCCGCAGGTATTCCGTTCCTGACATTTTCAACAGCTACTCAGAATGTGAGGCAGTTTCGTCCGTTCCTTTGCAAAGTCTGCATTTCGAGCTTGTTGAAGTATTTACAATATGTGCTGTAGACCTATGCCTTCGTGTTCAGGGCCCGATCTTGTGGGGCTGTTAGAAATGATTCTTTCTCAACTTTTCATTTGACATCAGTTTGGTAATTGAACTGTGTTTCTTTTGTTGTAGCATCCTTGGTTTGTCTGAAGCATTGCCCATGTAGAGACTTCTCATACCATGCTTCCTTTGCTTGTCGTCCTTTTCCGTTATTTTCTATGTTTGGAATTTCTCGGGCCTTTGCTTGTTCTGCTCATCTGATTTCACCACCGTCAGCAGTGGATCATCTTGAGTATTCCATAGATATTCGTTGAGGCTCTTGTTCTGTCCTTTCATCACTTTCCGGATGTTCTTAATCCCTCTATCTCCATTTCTACGTGGCAGATATAGGCGATCGACATCGGCCCGCGGATGTAGCCCGTGATACATAGTCAATGTCTTCCTTGTCTTGCGATTTAATTCCCCATTTTACAACTCCACTGGTAGATACAAACAGGCAAGCTATAGGTTGAAGTAATAAAGAAATGAAGTCACTGTAGATCACTCATCGTCAAGATTGAATGTTGAGAAAAGTTAAGTAAAAAAAGTCACTCGATAAGATTGAAATCAAGTTCAATCAACTTATTTGTTTTACATTTTCACTGCTACCCCTGAATTCCTACCCCTCGGATGGAAATGACGCATGTCGTTAGAATTTCTAGTTATATTCGCTTTATAACCCAAGAAATCACCTCAGAATATCTTTGATTACTTTTTAGGGCTATCAACAGTGTTGTTAATTGCTGCGGAATTTCCGCAATGCAGGAAATTAAAAAGAAAACTGCCGGAAATGCTAGGACAATTTTGTGGCATTTTCATCGGGTAGGAATAGCCAATTAAATGATACCGGTATCTAATATTTTTGGCAATATATAACAAAACAGCTTTATATAAGCCATCATAGGAGGACAGGATAGAAGTTGAAAATTCTGCTTTTAATCATGATAATATGGTTTCCAGTCATTCGTTTTTTCAGCTCCATTCTTTTTTGCCAGCTTTTGTCTTTTCGGAGTTTATTGTCGTGTCACTTTAATTTTTTACGTTCTTGATAAGTCAGCTTGTTTTTGGTTATCATCAAAAACATCTTACCGGCTTGCATTTTTTTCTTTGATGTTTAGTTAAACATATTTTCTATCTTAAAATGGTTAACAGCACAAGCAAAGAAGAGTTTGTGAAAGGATACTTAATGTAACTCCTTATCTCTATGGTGTGGCTATTCACCTTGGCCAAGTTATAGTGCACCTCTGGTATCACCCCATTATGTCTGATGGTCTATCTGTCATGGTTGGTTGCCACAACGGTTTCCAGAAACTCCCTCGTTTGTTAGACATTGGATCGTGCAATCTACATTGCTCCATATCTCAAACGATGTTGGAGATGCGATGTTGGAGATGCAGAGCTTAGAGGACTTGTGGCAATATATAATGTCATTAGTTTATTTTCTTTGATTATATTCAGAGGAAGAAAATACTGTTTTATTTTTTTTAACTCCGTTCATCATCATGAAAGTCCTGCACGAATGCTTCAGTAGATTGTATTTATTCGCTAAAATCATCGACTTTAAAGCATGAAATAATCGTGAAATGTGTAATGGATGAGGCTTCTCTTGTGTAGTATTCCAAGGACACTGTTTGGGCTGATCATGAATTCGCTGGCTAACCGTCAACTTGACTTCTGTGGTGATCACTCTGCTGACGGCATCTGTTGTAGCTGATCATGATCTCCCTGACCTTGAAGGATCACTCCTCGAATTTGTTTTTTAAATACAATGCTTAAGTGAAAGGATAATGGATTTTACATTTCTTCCTCGGACCTCATGGATGATGAGTTCCTCAGATAATACAGCAGCAACTCACTCTGAGTTCCCTCGTCAGCCTAAACGCCATATTTCCATAACGATAACTCCACCTGCGTCTCCAGCGTGTCCGTGCTAAATTGAGATCAGTTCATGGGCGTTGTCTATCTGATAGCGATTTTCGGGACGGCAGCGCTAATAATCGCTACTCGATATCTTGACTGGGATCTTGTGCAGCAATTAGTTCAGATCAGACTAAGGATGCAAAAATGGCATAAAAAGACTCTGAAGTCACACAGAAAAATCAGGCGGTAATTCTGACGCACCTGCCTGCATTCTCCTGAAATGATTATAAAAATGAATGAAAGGATCAGCACGTTCTACACAGAACAAGTCACAAAAAGTGATTTATGCGAGATATGAGCTTCTCAGATAAGCATTTGATTCCTCAAAAAACGTGAAGTCAATCCAAAATTAGAAATAAAAATTTAAGTACTCGACAGAAAGAAGCATAGATTCTAATACGAGATCGTTTAGAAATAACCAAATAGGTTATCGACAGAATGATAGAAACATGAAAAACAATCGATTTAGAAATAACAGATATGTTAATTTCAGTAGAGGCTTTAATCCAAGGAACTAGAGTAATTTCAGTAGGACAAAACAAGTTCAGAAGCCGAAATAATTTTAGAAGCTGGAACAGAAATAATATTGATAATTCTGAAAACTTGGAGGGTAATAACTCAAACTTACAATACTTTGAAAACAGTAATAATCAAGCTTTTTGAGGCTAAATTATATCTCTACGTTAAATATCTCATCTGTGGAACCAAACGAGAGTGCTCGGATGTTACTGTCAAGATGGTGCAAGTTTACTCCCATGACTAATAATATTTTAGATAATGAAATGCTTGATTATCATCGAAAACTGCGCATAATTGATCACTTCAAGGACAATGACTTAGTTGATCATTCTTTGTATCTTAACTATAAAAATAACAATTTTGAGCCCCTAAATGTAATAAGGAACTGGAAATGATTATTCATTTAATGAATGTTTCTAATAAAAAGGAGCAAGCCGATCGACGTAATCTGACAAAAAACACAACTCATCACTTGACGAAAATATTACTTTGAATGATTTAAGAAGCGATGAAAATATCCACATAACTAAGGCTGATAAGGGGAGAGCTTTCGTTATCTTAGACAACATGTTTTACACGCAAAAGATTAAAAAGGATCATTTAACAGATCACACAACTTATGAAAAATTGGAGAAGTATAATGTTTACTCTACGCTGAATAAAATAAAGAATTTGTGCGACAAGCATAAGAATTCATTAACTCAAAGAATTTTCTTATTTGTCACATTTTCACCCTTCTACATCATATCTGTATGGATTGTCTAAAATTCATAAGAAAATAGATTTACTGAGAAATCTTCCAGTAGTCAAGTATGGATATATGAAATACAAAATTCCTACTATCAATTTTAGACCGATTGTAAGTAACGCTAACTCCCCTACAAGTTGCTTAAGTGAACTGATAGACATCATTCTTCAGCCTGTAGCAGTTAGCATCCCGAGCTTCTGTAGAGATTCTTTTGATTTTTTAAGTAAATTTTAAGTGACTTTTATAAATGATGAGATTCTAGCCAATTTCGATATCCAATCGCTATACATAAACATTCCTCACACCTTGGAAAGATTCCTTGGCTATTGGTCATAATTTTCTTTCCTTTGGAAAGAGCCAAATTCTAATGATGGATTGAATTTTATTTTCTAACGTTCGATTAATTTCAGCTATTATTTATAACTATCTTCAGGAAATGATTTTATGACATTATAGAAAAAGATTTAAAAATTCACATCTGCATACAAGCGACACAAAATTACAAATAATACAAAACTATGTACAAAATTTTTGGGGACGGTAAGGCAGAGTGGGAGCCATGCGGCAGGTAGTACAGGAGTTAGATTCAATCAAAACATTTTCATCTTTGCGATCGTGTTATTGTTCAAGTTTGTTTATATCATATTACCTCTGATCATTCTTTGTATTGAAAATGGCAAAATACAGGTTTTCCCGAGCTAGTTCACTCATAATGCATACAAGTTCAAGATACGTCAAGCAATTTCAAAGACCATAGATAGTTGAACCTATTTCAATTATACGTCACTTAAGCTTCAATTTTAATGAAAGCAGGTTCGTGTTAAAGTATTCAAGTTCAAGATAGTGCAACCAATTTCAAAAATAAGGTATGCAGATTCATGTGCAGAAATAATATTTATGATTTAGGAACGGAAGCCCCTTTCATTTCCAATTTCAAAGGGTAAGGTGTTTAGATTTATGTATAGAAATATAAGATATCAATGAAAACCCACTAAATTCGTACAATGAAAACCCATGAAATTCGCATTCAGAACACAGATTCAGAAAAGGAGCACTATTTTCATAATCAAACAACAATGTCGCGACAATTTAGGCACCTGTCCAAGTAAGTAATAATGTGATTCTGCATGCGTGCTACCTTCACACCAGAAATTGTTTGGTCTTGTAGGATTTCTTCCACAATGCCTTGTAGAACAGAAATGCGGTGCTCTGAAACAGAGGTGTGAGTTGGAACATCTGCAATCCTTCGCACTGTTGCTGCCTCGCGCAGCTTCTCTCTCAACCGCAACTTAATGGTGGAAAAGCAGTTTTCAATTGGATTGAGAAACGGAGAGTATGGTGGTATTTTCCGCACGGTTGCTACAAAAGAGGAAGCGTCGATGTGGATGGGGGCGTTGTCCATGATCACGAAACAATTCTCCACCGCTTGTGATTCCAGCACTCGATCCAAATTATCCATGTAGTTACGGAAATCTTGTTTTGTGTTGGTGCCTCGACGAATTCGTAATAGACGATGCCAACATCCGCAGCAACTGCCAAACACAGATTGAGATTCCGACCACGTGTGAATTGAAGCTGTCGGACAGCTGGTCGACCCACTTGAGATCTGCCCCTTGTTCTCCTTGTGAAGAGGTTGAAACAGGTCTCGTCCACGTACACAAGGGTTCGATCGGATTCCTCCATGTACCACCTAGCGAACTCCTTAGCAGCTTCACACGATCGGAATTTCGTGCACTTGGGCAGTCCTGTAATAAAGAAGAGAGAAAATGTTGATGTAATGTGCATTGAATGATATTTTGCGTGATATTTTTTACTACATACCTGTAACTTTTTGGTGGATATCAAACGGCCATCTAGTGCTCTGGCAATGGAGGACTCTGAGATCAGTATGGGTGCATCTCCTGCTGCCAGCGCCTCCTTCATTGCCTTCAAGGTCAGGTCCGGCTTCTCTTCAATCATTCGCACACAGCGATCAATAACGGCGTCTGTCACTTTTATGCTTCTCTCCCTTCTTCCTCCTCTCACATCATCCACGCATCCTTCTTCCTCATATCTTAGGATGATTGATCTCGCAGTGCTCTCTTTTATGTTGAGTGTTTCAGCGGCAGCCTTCCAATCAGCTCCATTTTCGTGAGCTTCAACAAGTCGCTGCTTTAAATCAATGCTGATCTTCGAGTAACGCCCACGAGGTACACCTGGCCTCGGTCCACGAGAGTGGGACAAACTCCGAGAAGTACTCGTGGTGTCATCACTCCATGTGTCGTATGTGCTGCTCATGATTGGTATAATGTCAGTTGCCAGGCTACAACGTAGGCTAGTCACACAGGATTCAGATACAGTGTAATAGCTTCACAAACTTATATAGTTCTATGATTTATGCAAATAATAGGCTGAAATTGGTTCATTCTTTGATCGCAATCGTTTCCATGAACAAATTTTACGCTATCAATGTCAGATTATCAAAAAGTGATAGAATTTATTGATAATTGAAATTGATTGATTAACAATTGAACCTGCTTTGCTTTTCACGAACATGCGAGCGCTATCACGAAGTTTTGTGGCGTAACTTGAACTTGTTTGATCTAACATAGAAATCTGTGACGCTTCTTTGAAGTAGCTTGACGTTGATTGAAGCTGCATGCTGTATCTTGAAGTTGGATGACGTAGAAATGAATTTGTCCGGGAAAACCTGTAATGTTCACAGCATGATTCATCAACAGCTGCGCAAATACATGTAACTTGGTCCTTCCATTGTTGCGGCATAGAGTTCACGCCATTGATCCATTGTTCACTAATTGATTTGAGAAGCGCAGTGCCTCTGTCAGGTTGCTGTCATTATCTTTCCTGACCATTTTGTTCTGACTCCTGGAGGATATTGTACGACGACCGTATCTGCATATTGAAATGAACAATCATGGCCCATCGAACAAAACGTATATCACACGAGGAATGTTGTCGAGTCGTTTGCTTCCTGTGTATGAACAAAGCTAAAGAAATACGACAAATTACATCAAGGATACATGATTTGATTAAAGAGTACATTTTTACTGGCAACGAACCAAATGATGATCGACTTCCCACAGCGATTTGTTCAACGTGTAAATTGAAATTGGAACAGTATGCAAAGCAAAACTTCGGCTCTAACATAGAAGTGTTTGACTATTTCTCCCTATCCAGAACGTATGCCACTCGCACATATGAGCCAGATTATTGTTCATGCACCGTTTGCGAAGTAGCAAGAAGCAATATCATATATATATGACGATTATTTGCTTTAACATCCCAAAGTTCACCAAAGACTACTGAAAGGTTTGCCTCAAAAGTCATTAGAGAGAAGAGGAGAGCTTCTGACAACGATGAAGTATTGCTAGATCTAAGCAATACGTCGGGAAGTTCTGTGAAGCTTTGCCTATCACCGACAACAGAAAGCAATGCAAGAATGACGCAGTTTAGCTCTCAGAGCCTTTCCGTTATGCAAGTGTCACGAATTCAAAGAATTACGAATCCAAGCGTATTTCTGAGCATGTAAACGGTATAAGATCTAGCTTCTCTACCTCTGTTTCCCAGCACTTTAACTCGTCGTGTACTTTGAATGACTTTTCCTTTACGGCCCTCGAACATTGTGATAACAATAACAAAAGAAAGGTAAAAGAGATATCTTGGATGAAACGTTTGCGGACAATAGTACCTAATGGTTTAAACGTGACGTCAGATTACAACAATGTAATCAATTTGGTGCTTTCTTACAGTGAATGCAGTGGACCAGTTGTACGCCTTTGTAATCAATTGATTGAAGATGTAAAGACTCGTGGCTCTTATCGCTCTGGCAAGAATTTGCGCAGTTTGTTGAACTATAATCGCTAGACCTATTTAAGTCTATGCTTTGTACATTTTCTGGTTCCTTGTACATATTGGAGTTGAGAAAGATTTTGAATCGAAACCGGTCCTCCAACACAACGACTTTTCTTTGTCTTGGTTTTGGTTTGTCGAGTAACGGATCTGGGACGTACGCGCGGTGCGAGCGGCACCTACTCAGTGGAATTAAAACACCACTGAGTACTTCTACCAATCTACCGATATATATATATATATATATATATATATGACGATTATTTGCTTTAACATCCCAAAGTTCACCAAAGACTACTGAAAGGTTTGCCTCAAAAGTCATTAGAGAGAAGAGGAGAGCTTCTGACAACGATGAAGTATTGCTAGATCTAAGCAATACGTCGGGAAGTTCTGTGAAGCTTTGCCTATCACCGACAACAGAAAGCAATGCAAGAATGACGCAGTTTAGCTCTCAGAGCCTTTCCGTTATGCAAGTGTCACGAATTCAAAGAATTACGAATCCAAGCGTATTTCTGAGCATGTAAACGGTATAAGATCTAGCTTCTCTACCTCTGTTTCCCAGCACTTTAACTCGTCGTGTACTTTGAATGACTTTTCCTTTACGGCCCTCGAACATTGTGATAACAATAACAAAAGAAAGGTAAAAGAGATATCTTGGATGAAACGTTTGCGGACAATAGTACCTAATGGTTTAAACGTGACGTCAGATTACAACAATGTAATCAATTTGGTGCTTTCTTACAGTGAATGCAGTGGACCAGTTGTACGCCTTTGTAATCAATTGATTGAAGATGTAAAGACTCGTGGCTCTTATCGCTCTGGCAAGAATTTGCGCAGTTTGTTGAACTATAATCGCTAGACATATTTAAGTCTATGCTTTGTACATTTTCTGGTTCCTTGTACATATTGGAGTTGAGAAAGATTTTGAATCGAAACCGGTCCTCCAACACAACGACTTTTCTTTGTCTTGGTTTTGGTTTGTCGAGTAACGGATCTGGGACGTACGCGCGGTGCGAGCGGCACCTACTCAGTGGAATTAAAACACCACTGAGTACTTCTACCAATCTACCGATATATATATATATATATATATATATATATATATATATAAAATATATATATATATATATGACGATTATTTGCTTTAACATCCCAAAGTTCACCAAAGACTACTGAAAGGTTTGCCTCAAAAGTCATTAGAGAGAAGAGGAGAGCTTCTGACAACGATGAAGTATTGCTAGATCTAAGCAATACGTCGGGAAGTTCTGTGAAGCTTTGCCTATCACCGACAACAGAAAGCAATGCAAGAATGACGCAGTTTAGCTCTCAGAGCCTTTCCGTTATGCAAGTGTCACGAATTCAAAGAATTACGAATCCAAAGAGGGAAGAAACAACTTAATAAACATAGCTTCCTTTCTTTCGCGGTCTGATTTCGAAGCACAGGGAGGCAAGTGATAAAAGGGAGCAAGTATGAATCTCCCGCCACAGGCAGCTATATGCCGGCTGACTTTTAATATGGCAGCATTCCCTTGGTTCACATCATAGGTTCCCTGAATATATATACATGTATTTCAGATTTTTTGATTTTCACAAAATATTATGTGGGCATATATTTCTTATATGTATGAATATATAATATATTCATATATTTCTTATATATATATATATATATATATATATAAGAAATATTTGCCCACATAATATTTTGTGAAAATCAAAAAATCTGAGTTCCGTACGTGTTTTAGAGCACGTTTATTCTCCTTCGTCAGCGGAAAGCTAAAAGATCACTGTTACAAGCCTTATATGCAAAATCATTAAAAATTCACAAAATTGACGGTTTTGACACAAATCACTATTTGACTGCTGGAAACTCGAGTGTGAAGGCAAAGTTCAGACATGAAGCTCGGGAAAGGTCATGGCATAGAGATTTCTGCAATGTTACCATAAAAGCACAATAATACACTCTGTAAATAGAATAAAGAAATTAGACAAAATCAAATTAAAGTTCACAAATCTAACAATAATGGAAATGAACTATCTCTTTCATTCATGCAATTCTGAGCATCTTTCGGACAAATGATTTCTAAAATTTTATGCCATTGTGACACAGCGATAACAGAAAAAATGTTTTCATCGATTTCATGTGAATGCATCGTGATTTCGGTTGGTACAGGATAGCCCTTTATGTGTTCATTCATTCTAGTAGCCAGATGCCGTGACGTCTCCCCGATATAGATTTGTTTGCAGTCTTTGCATTCGTATTTATATACACATTGTGATTTCAATGTCGGGGGATTCTGTCCTTGTTGTGGAAAACATACTGGTTTTATTCACTCGGAAAGCCGTTCGTATAACAATATTTTCCGATGCATTTCTGTTAATTTGATGAATCTTATCTTTGATTAGCTTTTCTTTACCTTGAATGTAAGGAAGCAGCCAATAGATAGGCAGCCTAGCTTTTACTTTGTTCGTTGTTATCTCCGTCTTTATTTTCTCCTTTATTTTTCTCAACTTGAGTTTCCACTCTCTTCTTTACTTGTAAGATAACATTTTTACTGTAGCCATTATCAAGGAAAATGTCTATAATTTTTTGACATGATTTCTCGTATAATTCACTATTAGTTGAAATGCGTTTGTTAATGAATGATTTGTGTTAAAACCGTCAATTTTGTGAATTTTTAATGATTTTGTATATAAGGCTTGTAACAGTGTTCTTTTAGCTTTCCGCTGACGAAGGAGAATGCGCTATGCTTCATGAAAGATGGAATCCGGCAATCTGCCCTCGATGCATTAAAAAATCTAGTCTCAGTATAAAAGTAAATAAATATTCACCCATTCACAGATTTCAGAATTCCTAACTCACTGAGATCATAACGTCAGATTGCTCCTAGAACATTAATTGAATTAACTTTCCATACTTTGTATATCTTATCTGGAGTTCTCAGCTTTCATTCGCCCATCCAATCTTAAGGGCTTGCATCCGCCTGTCATTCCTCAATCTTCGAAACTTGCTCTCTTTTGCAAATATCACCTTCCTCCAAATTTCTCTCCATATGCATTCTTTTCTTAGCATACTTCTCTCAATCTCGTTTGTGCTCGCAACAAACGGTCTCCCCGTTTTCTCACACCAGTCTTGCGCAGGCAGTTGTACGTAGACCGTTTATGAAGCAATCGCTCATTCCAAATCTTTCAAAACTCTACTGCGGATGAAAGTGCTATTCAGAACATACCGGTATCTAAGCAGCGGGCTGTTGCGGCGTTCGATGGATTTTCTTTTCTAGTGGTAGAGCACTTTTATTCACTAGTTCTCACTTTGTACTTGCTCTCTACCTCAAAATTATTCTTCTGCCTTAATTCATTAGTCAAACAATTTTTGATGTTGCCAAATTCATAACTGAAAAACCAAAAGCCTCTGCTCTAAAGCTATCTCTTCTTTAGTTCCCTTCGTTTTCTTGTCCAGTTTTATTTCTCAAAATTGCTGCCTTCATTTCATTGGTCGTGTTGGCATGCTTGAGTGCAATTAACTTCAATATCCAAGCTTTCTAATGCCAGTGCATCTCATAACATTCATAGAAATATATTTCAATTCAATGGCTAATCTATCCATGCCTTATAGAGTGTTCAATGTTTTCATAGATATTCTAAATTTGCCAATTTTATGACGATGTCACCCTTCAACATTAGAAAGCAATTCAAGTGGTGACAGACATGTTTGGGATTAGTGTATATATATATATATATATATATATATATATATATATATATATATATATATATATATATATATATATATACTACAGCAAAGTGTTCCCAGTCTTTTCATATTTCATGTAAAAGAAAAAGCACAGCTTTCCGGACTAGTTTCGATGTTTTTTATCACATCATCTTCAGCGGTAAAAAGTTACAAACATCTGTACACATCATTTACATACTTGCTATCTACAATTCATTTTCAACATTAACACAACTAAAACACGATAAAATACGTCATTAATTGCATGTCACATGCCACTGACGTCATGCATGTCATTTCGTCACCTTTCATGTAATTTCATAAATCTAGAGACAATTGATATGAACCATTTCGTTCATTCGAGAGGCAACGAATGCCTCTTATGTATATTATTGTAGTAGTATACAAATGAAATTCATCAAGAATATTTGAAAAATCTTGCGGTTGGATTCCTCCATTTGTAGTCAATGTCTAATTAATATAGCTTCTTTCTAGGTTCATTGAGGCGTGGTTTATTACATAGACAAACATGCTCAGCAGAGGATCGAGTACTATTTGCTTAGCCGAAACTCGCACAAGTGATGATCATTTTGCGCTTGTGCGAGAAGATATTCATTACGAAAGGAGCATGGTAGGATAATTCGAATGTGAATTTTTGTTTTATGTGCCATCATATTGCTCATTTGGATGCTAATTAATGGTTTTGCAAATGCAAATTCTAAAAAGGATCCCTCACCCTCAGATACACATCCCAAAGGTCGAATTCGGAGTGATTCATTTTCATATTATCGATTCAAATAATGTCCTTGGGCCACTTTAGATATCAGAAGCGGTGGCGGACCATCCAATATGTCCCGACGGGTCACGCGTTGCCCACTACTGTTTTAAGGGAACAGTAATGCAAAAGTTGTACCCTTAATATAATCCTTTAGCAAAATGAAGTAGGATCGACATGGTCAATAAATAGGTTAAGTAAACCAAAAATTCAAAGTGAGTAGAAGAAGAAGTTTGAAAAACACAAGCTGATCAATAACCGATTTGTTGTAAAAGCAAGGAAATAAAGACAATGTCGTCATGCTATTAAAAAGAAACATTTCGAGATAGAAAAACGTTTTTGATAAACTACGTTATGGTAAGATCTTTCTTTGTCTTATACGAGAGGTTCATTATTCAATTTTCCGCGATGTCAGCAAAAATATAGCTCTCCCTCAATTTAGACGATTTTTTTATTTTTTTAAGATAAAGTTCCCCGACGCGTTTCGTCGCGGTGGACAGTATCTTTATGGAGAGCTATATTCTTGCTTTCATCGCGGAAAACTGAATACGTTATGGTAAGCCTAGTTTTATGGAAAATGGGTGTCATGTCTCATGAATCATTAAAGAATTTTACAGTGGAATGAAAATATCCTATGTAAACTGTATGTGTAAGCTGGCAGCAGCCGACAAAACTCACGAATCAGTAGAGTAGATAAAGAACGCCTATCTGCTACGTAATGCAACCAAATGATTCAGGCAAATGTAAATTAAGTCAAATACGTGTGCATAGCGGGTTCTATTCCTTCCTTGACCGAGCATTTACCTAAATTTTCCGTGCAATAATTTCTAGGTGGCAAGTCAGAATCAAGGCTCAATAATGATAGAAAATAGGCTACTACAATTTTAAAAAGCAATAGGCCTGTACCGAAGGTAGAAAAGAAAAGTCATAAATGTTACAACACCCAGTCGTTGACTTTCTCACTGCACAATATCAGCCGAGCATCTCTACCAGGTCATTTCAAGGTGTGGATGACACAATTTGGCGTCTTCCCAAGGATTATGTGGCCAACGATTTATGAGATCCCCTATCGAAGCCAAGGTGAGCAAAATGATACGGAAGTGGCTTGGTGTTCCGAGAATGATTACCAGTTCTGCTTTGTATGGCAAGAGGAACAGATTGTGATTGCCGCTAACATCAATTGTGGAGGAGTATGTGGTCAGCAAGATTCGGCCGCAGTCTATGTTGACTTTTTCTCGTGATGAGGCTATCTGCTGAAATCCACCTCAGTTGAAAGTGGGACGAGAGTGAGATGTGGCGGAAGTCATGTCATCCATCAACTCCATGACAAAGCACAAAGAGGTGATGGGAGTTGTCCAAAACGGCAGGAGAGGATTTGGTATGGAAAAGAGATAGAAATTTTGGTCAGAAATGAGCGAAGGTGACGATAAGGAAGAAAGTTACCAGAGAATAAGGTGATATCCTTGGAAGAAGAGAAGAGACTTGCCCTGGCAGTGCAACAGGGGCAGCAAGGAAGATGGCACAAATGGGAAGTCAAAGATCGCAAGATCTCATGCAACAATTGGTGGAACATGGCTGTTGGCAGTTGAGGAGGAAGCTTCAATGGACCTATGATGTGTTTCCAATCCCCGCTAATTTGGCACGATGGGGAATTCGCACGGATCCTCACTGTGACTTGTGTGCCACACTGTGAACTGTAAACCGTAGATATCCGTTAAAATTAACAGCCAAAATTAGTTTCAGGGTTTTTGCAGTCTGAACTGTCTTAACAATCCTTAAAAATAGACGTTTGTTTATCTGATATGAGACGAATTTTAAATGTTACGTCCTCCGAATTAAGCCACTATTTTTAGCAACTAGGAAAGTTAAATCCATAGAGTAGGGCGAAATCGGTTGGAGCCAGGGAAAAAACCAAGGTGTTCGGTTCACGTTTTTCTTTAAAAAAAGAGACACGATGCATTTCGTGCACCTCCGGCGCACATGTTCACGCGAATAATGAAGACATTGCAGTTGGTGACAGACGCTCAGACGATGACATCATAGCACGGATGATGTGGGACTAAAGTGCTAAAATAAATAATGTACTCAGATAAATACTACTAAAATTAAAAAACAAAAGTAGAAGGACAAAGTCAGAAAAAAGGAAAAAGAGAATTAAAAGTCGAGTATCAAAGTACCTCACTCCACACTGATCCAACGTTGCATTCCACCTTGTTGATACTGTTGAACTTCTTGGACCACAACGATTCTTTGATGACACGTCTTCGGTATATGGGATCGCTGTCAACTGTACCACAATTTTCCCAATCAATGTCGTGGCCACTGTCAACCGTATGGTTGGCAACTTCCGAGGACGTGGAGAAGTTCCTGACATTTCTCTTGTGCTCTTTGAGGCGCTCCGGTAAAGTTCTCGAGCTTTGGCCGACGTATGACCACTGGCAATCGACATCCTTGCACTTGAGATGATAAACGACACCGAGAGGCTGAGGTTTTGCGGGTCTCTTCTTGACTAATAGGGACTTCAGCGTATGCATGGACTTGTAGTGTGTCTGGATACCAAGCTGAGTTAGTGTCCTCGAGATCGACTCTGCCAGACGGGGAACGTAGGGGATTACACATCTTACATTGTCCTCATCCGTAGCTTCAGCAGCTTCATTTGGTGGAGGATCGAAGACACGCACACTTTCCCTGGGGCTGAAACCATTCATCTGGAAGACGCGTTGAAGCGATCGGAGCTCATCGTCGAGACAATCGGCAGAACAAATCGCTCGAGCTCGATGACAAAGTGTCTTGACAAGTCCTTTAAATACACTGGGATGGTGACAAGAAGATCGATTCAAATAGAGTTTAGTATGGGTTTGCTTTCTATATACCTTGAACGTGATGCTGTTGTTAATTCTTTGCAGAAGGATATCCAAGAAAGGAAGAACCGAGTCGACTTCGAGCTCCATGGTAAATTGGATTGTCGGACGAAATGAGTTGAGATACAGAAGGAAATCTTCCAATTCATTGTCAGGACGAATCCACTGTACGAATATGTCGTCGACGTAGCGGTACCACAAATCAGGAAAATAACGATTCGAGTGGATGGCGGACTCCTTGACCAACCTTTCAAAATGGTACATGTAAAGGTTTGCGAGGCTGCAACTGATGCTGCTTCCCATGGCAATCCCATCGGTTTGTATGTAAAAGTCGTCCCTGAATTGAAAATAGGAGTGGTTTAAGCAAAAACTCAACACTTCCATAAATTCAGTCACTGTCAAAATGCAGTGTTCTCCGAAATCTGAGTCGTTCATTATCAGGTTGTGTATCACACTCAAAGATTCCTGTACGGGGACGTTGGTGTATAAGGAGGTTATGTCCAAACTTAGTAAAGTGCCCTCATTGAGATCGCTCACCGATTGAAGTTTGCGGATGAGATCCGAAGAATTTTTAATGTAAAAAGGTCTATAGGCAGAATACGCCTGTAGCACTCGTGCGAGCATTTTGGAGATAGGAGCCAAAAGAGACCCCAACGTACTGACTATAGGGCGAAGTGGTGTATTTTTCTTATGCACTTTAGGCAATCCATATAGGTGCGGGGTCTGGTAGTGTGTGGGACACCAGTTCAGCATAGTCCATCTCGTGATTCTGCCACTCTCCACTGCTGGTTTGAGGAGATCATGAAGCTGTTTCCTCCATTTCAACGAGGGATCAGAGGTTAATTTTCTGTAAGGGCCCGTCAGAATCAGTTCCTCCAACTTGCTATAATACTCAGAGTGGTTCATCACAACTACTGCGTTCCCTTTGTCGGCAGGTAGAATTATAATCTGCTCGTTCTCTCTCAAAGATTTGATAGCCCTGCTTTCTTCTCTGGAGATATTGCCTTTACCAGGTAGTTTCGATCTCTTGATGGACGTGGCAATCTCAGTACGAGCCCATGATTTCAAATCGCTGTGCAAATTGACGATGGCGCTCTCCACACTTGCAATGATGTCGGTAGTGGGGATGCGCCTAGGAGTCACAGCAAAATTGAGACCCTTGCCAAGCAAACTGGTTTCACCATCATTCAAAACACTGTTACTCAAATTTATGACGACGTTGGATATTTGTGTAGAGTCAGTGGATTCTTCAGTTTTACCATATAGTTGGCGAAGACGCTGGATCCGCTGACTGAGGCACTCAGATTGACGACCTTCAGTACTCCGTCGACTCATGGAAATAAAGTCATCGTCATCGAGCCCGAGCGATTTGTTCTGCCGATTGTCTCGACGATGAGCTCCGATCGCTTCAACGCGTCTTCCAGATGAATGGTTTCAGCCCCAGGGAAAGTGTGCGTGTCTTCGATCCTCCACCAAATGAAGCTGCTGAAGCTACGGATGAGGACAATGTAAGATGCGTAATCCCCTACGTTCCCCGTCTGGCAGAGTCGATCTCGAGGACACTAACTCAGCTTGGTATCCAGACACACTACAAGTCCATGCATACGCTGAAGTCCCTATTAGTCAAGAAGAGACCCGCAAAACCTCAGCCTCTCGGTGTCGTTTATCATCTCAAGTGCAAGGATGTCGATTGCCAGTGGTCATACGTCGGCCAAAGCTCGAGAACTTTACCGGAGCGCCTCAAAGAGCACAAGAGAAATGTCAGGAACTTCTCCACGTCCTCGGAAGTTGCCAACCATACGGTTGACAGTGGCCACGACATTGATTGGGAAAATTGTGGTACAGTTGACAGCGATCCCATATACCGAAGACGTGTCATCAAAGAATCGTTGTGGTCCAAGAAGTTCAACAGTGTCAACAAGGTGGAATGCAACGTTGGATCAGTGTGGAGTGAGGTACTTTGATACTCGACTTTCAATTCTCTTTTTCCTTTTTTCTGACTTTGTCCTTCTACTTTTGTTTTTTAATTTTAGTAGTATTTATCTGAGTACATTATTTATTTTAGCACTTTAGTCCCACATCATCCGCGCTATGATGTCATCGTCTGAGCGTCTGTCACCAACTGCAATGTCTTCATTATTCGCGTGAACATGTGCGCCGGAGGTGCACGAAATGCATCGTGTCTCTTTTCTTAAAGAAAAACGTGAACCGAACACCTTGGTTTTTTCCCTGGCTCCAACCGATTTCGAAATATAATGCAGGGACTATTCAAGCATCTCACAGACACCTATGGGAGCAGGTGTACGCTCATCCTTCGCACAGTAGTGAACGAAGTGTTGGAATTGGTGAAATTGAATTCAAAGATTAAACTATTTCAAATTTGTGCATCCGAAGGAATGTTACCGCGATCTTTGTGGTTCTCATTGACTGGCCGCTTCAAGCATGATTCCAACCTTCATAAAAAGGTTGGCAATATGATGGTCAAAAAGGAGCGATTTCGACTTCAGTCTTCTTATAATCGTCTTCGGTGTACTTTGTCCACTCGTCGTGCTTGATTACTGCACATGATAGATAACCAGGATTTAGTGAACCGCGTCGTGGACTTCATTTCCATGAGTCGACGGAGTACTGAAGGTCGTCAATCTGAGTGCCTCAGTCAGCGGATCCAGCGTCTTCGCCAACTATATGGTAAAACTGAAGAATCCACTGACTCTACACAAATATCCAACGTCGTCATAAATTTGAGTAACAGTGTTTTGAATGATGGTGAAACCAGTTTGCTTGGCAAGGGTCTCAATTTTGCTGTGACTCCTAGGCGCATCCCCACTACCGACATCATTGCAAGTGTGGAGAGCGCCATCGTCAATTTGCCCAGCGATTTGAAATCATGGGCTCGTACTGAGATTGCCACGTCCATCAAGAGATCGAAACTACCTGGTAAAGGCAATATCTCCAGAGAAGAAAGCAGGGCTATCAAATCTTTGAGAGAGAACGAGCAGATTATAATTCTACCTGCCGACAAAGGGAACGCAGTAGTTGTGATGAACCGCCCTGAGTATTATAGCAAGTTGGAGGAACTGATTCTGACGGGCCCTTACAGAAAATTAACCTCTGATCCCTCGTTGAAATGGAGGAAACAGCTTCATGATCTCCTCAAACCAGCAGTGGAGAGTGGCAGAATCACGAGATGGACTATGCTGAACTGGTGTCCCACACACTACCAGACCCCGCACCTATATGGATTGCCTAAAGTGCATAAGAAAAATACACCACTTCGCCCTATAGTCAGTACGTTGGGGTCTCTTTTGGCTCCTATCTCCAAAATGCTCGCACGAGTGCTACAGGCGTATTCTGCCTATAGACCTTCTTACATTAAATATTCTTCGGATCTCATCCGCAAACTTCAATCGGTGAGCGATCTCAATGAGGCACTTTACTAAGTTTGGACATAACCTCCTTATACACCAACGTCCCCGTACAGGAATCTTTGAGTGTGATACACAACCTGATAATGAACGACTCAGATTTCGGAGAACACTGCATTTTGACAGTGACTGAATTTATGGAAGTGTTGAGTTTTTGCTTAAACCACTCCTATTTTCAATTCAGGGACGACTTTTACATACAAACCGATGGGATTGCCATGGGAAGCAGCATCAGTTGCAGCCTCGCAAACCTTTACATGTACCATTTTGAAAGGTTGGTCAAGGAGTCTGCCATCCACTCGAATCGTTATTTTCCTGATTTGTGGTACCACTACGTCGACGACATATTCGTACAGTGGATTCGTCCTGACAATGAATTGGAAGATTTCCTTCTGTATCTCAACTCATTTCGTCCGACAATCCAATTTACCATGGAGCTCGAAGTCGACTCGGTTCTTCCTTTCTTGGATATCCTTCTGCAAAGAATTAACAACAGCATCACGTTCAAGGTATATAGAAAGCCAACCCATACTAAACTCTATTTGAATCGATCTTCTTGTCACCATCCCAGTGTATTTAAAGGACTTGTCAAGACACTTTGTCATCGAGCTCGAGCGATTTGTTCTGCCGATTGTCTCGACGATGAGCTCCGATCGCTTCAATGCGTCTTCCAGATGAATGGTTTCAGCCCCAGGGAAAGTGTGCGTGTCTTCGATCCTCCACCAAATGAAGCTGCTGAAGCTACGGATGAGGACAATGTAAGATGCGTAATCCCCTACGTTCCCCGTCTGGCAGAGTCGATCTCGAGGACACTAACTCAGCTTGGTATCCAGACACACTACAAGTCCATGCATACGCTGAAGTCCCTATTAGTCAAGAAGAGACCCGCAAAACCTCAGCCTCTCGGTGTCGTTTATCATCTCAAGTGCAAGGATGTCGATTGCCAGTGGTCATACGTCGGCCAAAGCTCGAGAACTTTACCGGAGCGCCTCAAAGAGCACAAGAGAAATGTCAGGAACTTCTCCACGTCCTCGGAAGTTGCCAACCATACGGTTGACAGTGGCCACGACATTGATTGGGAAAATTGTGGTACAGTTGACAGCGATCCCATATACCGAAGACGTGTCATCAAAGAATCGTTGTGGTCCAAGAAGTTCAACAGTGTCAACAAGGTGGAATGCAACGTTGGATCAGTGTGGAGTGAGGTACTTTGATACTCGACTTTCAATTCTCTTTTTCCTTTTTTCTGACTTTGTCCTTCTACTTTTGTTTTTTAATTTTAGTAGTATTTATCTGAGTACATTATTTATTTTAGCACTTTAGTCCCACATCATCCGCGCTATGATGTCATCGTCTGAGCGTCTGTCACCAACTGCAATGTCTTCATTATTCGCGTGAACATGTGCGCCGGAGGTGCACGAAATGCATCGTGTCTCTTTTCTTAAAGAAAAACGTGAACCGAACACCTTGGTTTTTTCCCTGGCTCCAACCGATTTCGAAATATAATGCAGGGACTATTCAAGCATAGAGTAGGGCTAAAGCTGACTGTGTCAATTTGTGTGAATCACACTAAAAGCTCTCAATGCTCGAATTCGCGAGAGGCAAGGTCAGACTGAAGACACAGCAGTCTTCACCCTCTTGAACGAGGGCTACTAATGGAATGATATATTTATAAAATTTAAAGACCAAAAGAAATCTAAATACATTAAAGCATAGATTCATCATAGAAATTAATCAGAATTAAGACTGGGACGAAACATAGAAATGAAAATCTGCTCCTGCCTCTCTCTGTCTATCTTAGTGGCAGAGTCACACAATTTACAAACAGGAGCCGCTGAAAACATAGGGTCTTGGTCATTAGCACACGACGGAATATGCTGGCTGACCTTCAGCACTCTGTAGTTGGCATGAGCTTTTTGCTGACGTTGAACAGTGAGTCGGTTGCGGAAATAGTCGCCACTTTGACCGACGTTGATCGCATTACATCCGTTACAGTGTAGAATATAAATGATGTTCTTTGATAGACAATTCATGTTTCTCTTGATTTCAAAATTTGTTAATTTTTTGTTGATCATGATATTGATATGTTTTCCCGTTATCAAAATAGGGCAGCAACCGCATCTCAGTTCCTCACACTTAGTGATGCCGTGTATTACTGGACGATTGTTCTTGTTCAATAAATTAAAAAGAGATGGAGGTTGTTTCCATGATCCAATGAATTTGTATCTCTGAAAAGGTTCCATTAGGCTCAAGCTGGCACTAATGGACTTAATAACTTTGTTATAAATGTCTGGATTATTTTTATTATAATAGGTGCTCACAAAAGGAATTATCTTAGTATTATTATCTTCTTTTCGAACTGGGGACGTTTCTTCTCTTAATGCTCGAGAAATTCCATAGTCAATTACGCCTTGAGGATATTTCAATTTTAGAAGTTGTTTCTCTAATTCACGCAATTGTTTACTACGATTTATTTCCAATGAGACAATTTTGATGATCCGCTTTGCCAGGGCGTAAGGAATATTCTTGATAACATGTCTCGGGTGATTGGAATGAAAATGAATATAATTTTGTGTATCTGTCTCTTTTCGGTATATGTCGGTTTCCAAAGTTCCGTTCTCCTTGTATATCAATACATCCAAAAAGCTGACACTGCTGGAACTTTGCTGGAACACTGCTTGAAACCAATAGAATCTCTTCCCAGAGATATAGGAATATTTGTATATAATGACGTTACGTCATAAGTGATCAGAATCAAATCTTGAGTATCATGACCATTACTTTTAAACTTCTTGATATTCTCTAAAAAATTAAAGGTGTCTCTGCAGTAGCTAGGTAAGAGGGGAATCAAGGGAATAGATCCTATTGGTTTCTGGCTATTTGAGAAAAGCGAGTTTATTGATAAAAGGTTTTCAAAAGACTTTATTCTGGCTGCGGTGCAATTAGTATTAGAAAATAGCTTCTTTTCATTTGAAGACCAAGTGTACTTACAGACATCTGGGACCGCCGTGGGTACTAAGATGGCACCCACTTACGCCATTCTCGTCATGGGATATATAGAAACAAAATTATACGTAAAAGTCAAGGATTTATTCAACAACGATGTCACCAATATCATTCAAGAAAGGTGGACACGTTACATAGATGACTGTTTTTTGATTTGGAATAAGAATTTTGGTAAAATAAAGATATTCAATGACATTTTAAATAACCTTCACGAGAACATCAAATTCACATCGAATCAAAGTTCCAGCAGTGTCAGCTTTTTGGATGTATTGATATACAAGGAGAACGGAACTTTGGAAACCGACATATACCGAAAAGAGACAGATACACAAAATTATATTCATTTTCATTCCAATCACCCGAGACATGTTATCAAGAATATTCCTTACGCCCTGGCAAAGCGGATCATCAAAATTGTCTCATTGGAAATAAATCGTAGTAAACAATTGCGTGAATTAGAGAAACAACTTCTAAAATTGAAATATCCTCAAGGCGTAATTGACTATGGAATTTCTCGAGCATTAAGAGAAGAAACGTCCCCAGTTCGAAAAGAAAATAATAATACTTTTCATTTGAGGATGACTATTATTTACAAACGTCGGGAACTGCAGTGGGCACCAAGATGGCCCCATCTTACGCAACACAAGTGATGGGATATTTGGAAGACAAATTGCATAAAAGTATCCAACTTTGTTTCCCCAATTCTGTTGACTCTATTATAACATCATGGAAACGTTATTTAGACGACTGTTGGATCATTTTGGAGGAGAATTACGGTGACTTTGACGTTTTTCCTCATCTGCTACAAAATCTTCATACGTCAATTAATTTTACGTGCGATAAAAGTTATGAAGCGCTGAACTTTTTGGATGTACTGGTATATAAAAATGAGGATAATACAGTAAGTACAGATCTAAATCGAAAATCAACGGACACCATGTCATATGTGCCATTCCATTCTGCCCACCCTAAACACGTTCTCCATAATATTCCATATAACTTGGCTAATAGAATAAAAAGAATTGTATCTAATCAACAAAATAGAGAGTTAAGATATGGGAAATTGAAACATCATTTAATTAAATTAAACTACCCTCCATCACTCGATGACGATGCTATAACTAAAGCCGAAAGCGGCGCAACATCAGAGAAAAAACAAAACGAAGAAAACAATAAAATAACATTTGTTCACACTTATAATAGGAACAACCCAGATATCTTCAATCATCTCATTAAACCGACATTTAACTATCTGAACATGAATAACTCTTTTAAAAATTGTACTTTAAAATCATCATACAAACAACCGAAATCATTGCTTTCATTATTATGTAATGATAACCGTAAAATGATACATGGAATTTCTAAATGCAACGACAAAAGATGTAAAACTTGTGACATTATTCAAACTGGAAAATTCACATATTTCAACAAAGTAAGCAAGACACTCGAAATAAAATCAAACATAAATTGCAAATCTTCGAATGTTATCTACAAACTCGAATGTTCTTGTGGTGAATATTATATTGGGCAAACGGGAGATTCATTCCATCATCGAATCACTGTTCATCGCCAACATGTGAACCAAGGGAATATTGCTATAAAAAGTCAGCCGGCATATAGCTGCCTGTGGTTATTATATTCACTTTGCGATTATCAGCAACATGACATGGCGCAACGGTCCTGAATTTCTTCGAAAATCGCAAATCAAGTGGCCGAAGAATATTTGTGAGTATCAGCTTGATGACGACGATGATGAAATCAAAAGAACGCAAGAGGTCCACGTTTGCCAGACTAAAGTAGCAGAATTTACGACTTCGATAGAAAAGTTGCTCTCGTCCGCCTCTGACTGGTACAGATTGAAAAGGAAAGTAGCATGGTTCCTGAAAATGAAAGAGTGTTTAAAGACGAAAACAAAACTTGAGAATTTTTTATCGTTAGATGATTTAAAAGTCGGTGAATTGGCAATCATAATGCACGTTCAGCGTACATATTTTGCAGAAGGGTTTGATTGCATTGAAAAGAAACTTACCTAAGAATAGTCCAATTTGCAAACTGAATCCATTCATCGACAATAAAGGTATACTTCGTGTTGGCGAGAGAATATCGAGAGCTTTAATATCTTGGGATGAAAAACGTCCAATATTGTTGCCAAAGAAACACTGTGTTTGCGAATTGATTGTCGGATATACTCATCTAAAACTGGGTTGCATGAGTCGAGAAGCTACGATGAATGATATAAGACAAAAATTCTGGATACACGGTGTTAGGCAGAACTATCTCAGTGTGATCAAGAATTGTCTACAATGACGAAGGCGTCATGAGTAGTAAGTAAAACTCCACTTCTGGATAGCGCAAGATGGCCGCCGTCGCTGACGTCCCCCCCCTCTGGGACGGCAGAGTGTCGTGGTCGGCCGCCGTGGTGCTTTGGTTCTGACGTCCCCCCCCCCCTCTGGCCGACCGTCGTATAGCGCGCGGTGGTGTGGTGTCTAGGTTGGCGTGGTGTGCCGGCCAGGCTGGCGTGGTGTGCCGGCCAGGTTGGGAGGGTGGACTGTCGTAGCTCACCTGAAAAAATCCTAAGTGTCAGAGTGGCTTTGTATGGGTAAAATTTTGAAAATTTTCCAAAGTGTGGAATTTCGACCTGGGGGACCGTCACCAAAACATTTTTCATCAAATTTCACTGACCCCCCCCCCCCGACAGCAATCTTCTAACTTTGGTTCTAGTGAACGGATTTTGTCTTAAGGCTACTCGTTTGAAAGAGGAGAAAAAACTGCTCGACAACATTTTTTGTTGCGAGTCAATCGGACCAGTCGTTCAAAAGTTAGAGCTGTTACAAGATTTTAGGTCGGAGCTCGCTCACCTGAAAAAATCCTAAGTGTCAGAGTGGCTTTGTATGGGTAAAATTTTGAAAATTTTCCAAAGTGTGGAATTTCGACCTGGGACCGTCACCAAAACATTTTTCATCAAATTCCTCTGAACGAGGGGGGGAGGGGGGGTAAGTGAAATTTGGTGAAAAATGTTTTGGTAAAGGTCCCAGGTCGAAATTCTGAAGTTTTAAATTTTTCAAAATTTTCACCACACTGGAGCTCTCACACTTAGGAATTTTTTCACTTGTGGCATGTTACATGGACATGTCGGCTGTCACAAGGCAAATCCACGTATTTTAAAATACGTGGTTTTGGCTTATTTAACAAATACATGAAGTTTGGAATATATATTTTTGATCTGTAGGTATGAAATGACTCATACTTTAATAGTTAATCTTCTAGACTTGATCATAAAAGAGTATCTTGGGCTAATTTTTGCATTTTTTCTGGAGAACATTATTATAATACATTCCTCAAGCCAAAACCACGTATTTGAAAGATATCTATAATATCGTTATCCGCAACAAGGCAGATCCACGTATTTTAAAAACTATCAATTCAACAAGCCAGAACCACGTATTTAAGAGACACGGCAATTTCTATGCATGCAATTATCATGATTTCTCTAAATTGACAGCAAAACCATAGTAATTTGAAAAATTCTCTGAGCAAAGATATCGAGGCGATTGATATGTTTTCATATCATTCTTCCCACGCATCGACATTAAGAAAGCTATCGACATAGAAATTTTCGTCTCATCATCAACAAGCCAAAACCACGTATTTTAGAATATACTGAAAAATTTTCGACATCAACAAGGCAAAACCACGTATTTTAAAAAATGCTAACGACATAGAAATTTTCGTTCGACTTCAACAAGCCAAAGGCACGTATTTTGAAACAGTGTTGGTGTAGATATTTAACAATGTTCAGACGATGATTTCTCAAAACATAGTTTTTTAAAATACGTGGATTTGCCTTGTGACGGCCGATGTGCTGACGGACCAACTTCCCGTGGTCATATCAGAATGGTTCAGATGTCATATGATAGAAAATGATGAGACGAATCGTTTGCAACAAACCGCATGTCGCTACGATGAATACTTTCGGAGATAGAGCCATTTTAAGTTTTCTTCCGAGCATATATCGATGGTCTTCTGTCGAACCGTCGTATGAGAAAATGTGTGATTTTTGGGGAATGACGTTTGAAAATGTTGTCTTTTTCTATCTCTCATTTCTAAAAAACCGCAGATTGTTTGAGTACAAATTTTCTTTTGGATGCAGCTAATGACCACTCCTACCCATATTTACCCTCGGAATTTAAAATTTCACTACATTTTAAAACGAAAAAAGCGCCAAAAGTCATACGACAGTTCGGTAGATATTATATTAGACTAACCGCTGCATACGACACTTATACGACACTTCGATAGAATACATCGGGTGTTTTACTTTGTTATACATCAACATCATAAACAAAACTCTATTGAACATGACATAGTGGCATACGATATATCGTATCAGAATATTTCAACCGTTGAATATTTCAATATTTCATTTACAAGAATGATAAGAAGAGTCGATCGTCACTGATGTTGAAGTTGGGTATAAAATCTCCGATAGTCCGGATGATTGATAACTGGTGTAGGTCCGGTACACAAGGAAACCAGATCTGCATATTTCTCAGATGATAGAGATGGTGATTACAATCTAGACGGACCAGGCAATTCACTCATTTGAAAATCATTGGAAGCAGTTCGACGATTTTGTCGGAGATCTATATGATCAAAGGTTTCGGCTAAGTGTGTAGTTTTGAAGAATATCTTCATCTTCTCATTCTTACTTCTATTTGAGCCATCTTGGGCCATCTAATTTGCTCTCCTGAATTACTGGTCCGGATACGCAAAATTCGAAGATCTTGAGCTAGTTTTTGCCAGTCTAATATCATTTGAGTTGTCGTTTCAATAACTTCAATTGGCTTCTTCCGTGAACATCGGATCAACGGTACCAGTTGTGATGGAACGAAAATATCAGCTGCTCTTTTCATAGCACGTTCAACACATGCGTGAATGGTGTCATTTTCATTTTGGCCATGATGTGGCACCAAAATTACAAGACGAATTCGCTTGATGTCCATTGAATTTTCTACCATGTGAAGCATCATCGCTGGAATGATAGAATTCTTGTTCTGGCCTGAACAGCCATCACAGAACATATCTACACTTTCTGTTTTCCTTGAATCAATATGTCTTAAGTAGCGGTGAATGCAAGAAGCAATTTCGTTCGCTCCGCGACCTGCAAGGCATTCATGCCACAAAAACGCCCATGATTCCTTGTCTCCAAAGTTGTATAATGTCAAGTTATAATTACTCAGACGTCTTTTGTAAAAAATCTCGGAACGTTTTGACTGAGGAAGTAGAATCACTTGCTCAAGATCAAATGCAAAAGCGACATGCTGAAAATTCTCTTCGGCCTTTGCTTTGCTAGAAGCCTTGTCCATCCTTGTCTTCTGCTTTTGTGCAATGTGATCGTCATATTTTTGTTTTACTTCAACCGTCATGTCATTTGATTCTTTATCTCTAACTGAAGTGCAAAGTCCACACTGATCCTTTTTCGGGCGAAAGAAATTGAGATTCTGTATCTTGAAAATCTTATAATATTTGCTATATGACGCAGTATTAGACGTATCGCAATTTTGCTTGTACATATTATACATTATTGGAACTGTGAGATCCGATGACAAATAGTGATTGGAGCTATCTTTTCTGACATAGTGGGCTTCTACCTTAGGAAATCGATTAATATGCTGAAGAATATCTGCCGTTTCTTTCTCGGAATCGATTGCTCTTTGACCGAAATAACCCCCACGCTTTTCTGGAGAAAGTACACCATCAGAACCTCTCTTCTGATGCATTGTTATAACCTGTCGCAAGGATATGCCCATAGTATTGAGAAACATCATTTTGCAAACTTCTACTCGCTTTCCATCAACTGTTAAAAAATAATGATTGGTGTGTTGTCTCCGTGTACCAGTTGCTTTACTACAGTCTTCTTGTTGGACATATAAATTCAGATAATTACGCTTTGATGTCAAATCAGGTAGTGCATAGTAAGCGCTGAATATGGTAACTCGCTGCTCCTCCGTAATAATTTTACAATGAAGTTCTTACATCGACTAGTTACCGAACAACGGTCTCCTAATTTTGCAGCGTGTTTCATTTCATTCGATTTTTCGGATCGGTAGCTGTTTCCAGCATTGCGACTTTGTTTGATCAAAGAACCTTTACGTTTCGATTTTCTCGTCTGATCGTCTGAAGTGCTCTCAATATTTTCTATTGAAAGGTCGTCTACTTGAAATTCTTCTGGAGTGATATCATGATGATTATCATCGACAGTTAATTGATATTCCGACGATGGTTCATCGTCTGGCTGCAGAAGTGCCAAGAGTGAACATGTTTGAATCTCAAAATTCTCAAGCGATGGCCCTGAGTTCTCGTTTATGTAGGATGCAGTATTAGACACTGGAAGTCGATCAAAGATGGTGGAAGATGATATATCTGCAAACACTGTGTCAGTCACAATGAGTTCTGAGGCTGAAGCAATCAGTCCTCCTGTTCGTTCTTCAGCAACGGATGCCTCACTGATGATGCTCGTACTCTTGATAGCTGATATTCTTCTTCGTTTCCTTTCGGGTTCAGCTGATCCTTGCTGGTCTGTGCACATCGACCCACCTGTAAAGAACAACAGCTGTATATACTATTTATGTATATACATATCAGATATGGGTCAATTACTCTCGAAATGTACATGTAATTGATAACAATATATCCACGAGTTTCTCAGTCAAAGCAATTAAACCATTAGTTCCTGAATTTCTCAAAGTTTTTAAATCATAATTATATTTGATTTATGGTCTTTGGAGGGGAGTATAGAAAAAAGATATCAATATTTTTTTCGCACTATCATATTTACTAGGGTGACTATACTATGAACAAGGATGTAGCCTATACCTTTTCTGTGTCTGATGCATTGTCCCTCAAGCACATATTAATAAGAAAACTGATAATTATAGTTTCAAAAATTTCCAAGTAACAAGTTGCTATACCAATCGATCTATAAAATCTATGTAGCACCTACTCGTACATGTACACATGCATGTATATGTGCGCATAAGTAGGCTTCACATGAAATGCATGATATAAACACACACATGTAGATTGTTGACTGCAAGCGTCACTTAAATGAAAAGTACAGCTTCGGTGCACTAAGTAACGTACCAAATGAAGACTAAGCATCGATGGGAAACATTTTGACATCGACGAACAATAAAATCAAATCTACAGATTAGGATTTTAAAGACATAAATGACATGATGTTAAATGGTCGAGAACTCGACCACTAGAAACTTATGTGTTAATAAAACAGTGTGACAGCCACGTCTATCATTATTGGTACTCAAACATTCTTGGAAAGATGTGCATAGCTGATTTTCTTCATGATAGGAAAACAAATCATAAAGTACATCAAAGTAAGGGAATTGAGCAAAAAATAGAAAATATAGTAAATATGAGAACGATTATATGCATTATTTTTGAAACATGATTAGGCTATACATATACTCGTATGTCATAAGCAACTATTTTATGGATAAAATATCGACAGAAACATGTAGGTTTTTGATCTTGCTTAGAACGCTAATATTCAAATTTGATTTCGAGGCTTTCCTCGGGTAGTTAAATTTTACTAAAATTAAAGACACCATTTTAAACAGAAATTATTTTGAAGTGACATATTTTATAATACGGTAGTCCGGTGATGTTTTCTACTTCGTGAAATATAATCCAATTCGAGCATTCATTTTATAAACCATGTGTAACGACGTTTCCAGGACTAGTCAGGTGAACACATTTTTTTTAATGACAGTCTAATTAAACAAATGAAGACGAGTAAGCGTTGCCTAATGATGCATTTTCTTGGCTAATCATAAATAAAACGTAGAGGAGAACTAAACAAACTATATTTGAACAAAATTCAGTATGTGAAATACTTGAAACATTGGTCACTAACTTCTGTCATTAACGATTTTATCATATTTTTTCATTATTTTTTATTACTATTTTATCATATAACTGTTTTTGTCATCTTAAAAAATAATCATACCATTAATACTCTTACATGTAGGCTAATCTAACTACTGACGCACAAACTTGCATTAATTTACATGCATTTTCACTCTATGGGTGATCAGCGGAAAGTGCAACTTAATAGGGCCTATAGACCTACATATAACGTAATGAAACATTTGATTGATATCTTTACCGGTAAACTAGCAGGGGCGTGACCAGAAAATTAGTTTGGGGCATACTTGATATCTTTGGTTGGGGAGGGGGGAATAAGAATTTACTAATGAACGTTGATCCGTTAATTTGTACATAAACTTTTTACAGGAGACCATCAGCTTTCACAGGTAGGTGGGATAATAATAATATCTGTTAATTCAAATTCATCATAAACATATATGAATTATTATAACAGGTCATTAAAAAAGATGGCTACCCGTGTTCCATGTACTACGACGATATAAACACAGCTTTGCAGAGACCATTTCATATCATTGTTTCTGCATGCTTCTACGAGTGTAATGATAAGCAGGATTTCCATGACATAACATACGTACCTTGGGAGATGAACGACTCTCCCAGGAAGGTCTGGGATCTTTTGCAATGCAATTTAGCATACTTCAAATATATTGACCAAGCATTTAATATCAAATTTGGTTCCCGTGTATGTGTTATCACTGAAAATATTAAGCGGGAAAATGGCTCTTCTGTCCTTACTCCAACTGAACACGCCCACTGAAGCTATAGGTATGTACGAGTACATATTATATTATGGAAAGTTAGTGCTGAAATGTCATCTCATAATCGCGAATCTCAAGACAGCAAAGATTATTACATAGATTTGTTATCGTTTCTATCGTTCTAAGATTTCCATCATGGAACCTCACTATATTGAGATTCGCAATTGTAAGACTGACTCAAATGAGCTTAAGTCCATGTTTAAATCCGAGCTGAAGTGATCCATGCTACTTAATCCAATTTTGACATTCAAATAATAGGCTACAAGATCTTGACTTACTTTCGTCATCTTCAAATTGATATCCAACATCTGCATCGAAAATCGGTTCATCGTTGGTATTTTGAGATTCTTCTTCGGACAGATCAAAAATAGCTTTTAGAATATCTTCTGGTTTTTTTCGTCGAGACATCGTTAGCACAATAGCAATTCAAGTCCACAGATGTACGATGAAATGAAGCAATAAACAAGTTTAAGTTGAACATATATTAGCAAGGTTAGAAATCTATATTGTCTAGACAAAGCCGTTCCTAAGATATCGGGTGAGTCATTTGTGTTCAAAACTGCGTGTCCAATATCTGAGTCTGTTTTCACCATTTTCATTTTTAATAAACCTTACATGACGATAAGCTTCTCATATGTTCCATACATTTCTAATAGTAGGCTAACAATATAGGCCTAATGATGGGAAGTGATTGATTTGATACTGTATCAATATCATTAAGCCTATACATTGCAACATGATCATACGAGAGATAGGCCTATTACCAAGACGATTAGATCTGAAGCCATTCATGGTGCAGTTCCTCTATTGCTGGTGTCCAGTCATTTAAATTTTGTCACCTTAGGAAATGAATAGACAAAAATGTAAAAAAATATCTCTATAAGAACCCTGTAAAGTCAAGATGACATGATTTTAACTAGATACCATGGTTCAAAGTATCTTTCGACATTCATTTAGCCTCTTTTAGTCACTTAATCTGATGTCGTATCATTATTTGAAATCTTGTTAATTTTAATCGAACTGACGTATAACTTATACGACACTGATATGTTGTTCAAAAGTTTCGTCTAACTGTCGTATAATTGATACGACAGTTCGACAGAATGAAAATTCGTCTAACTGATTATACAACAAACGAAGAGGGCCTATTACGTCATGATCCAAGTCGAAATCAAATTAGCTATATGGATTGGATGAAAGACTGCTTCATTCTCAGTCAGATGATGTAAATATCTCAAAACTGAAAAATTTGCTTATACGACGGTTCGACAGAAGACCATCGATATAAACCCCCGACAACGTAAGTCTGATCACTTCATCGAAAGACGAGGTAAGCGACGGTCGTCGCTCTGAGCTCCCGATATCGGGTGTTTCAAAGGACTCTATCTTTTGAAGTAGGCAAGCTATCTTCTTACTTCAAAGTTTGTATGATAGAGTTTGATAGTGTCTTTACTACTGATAAAATTTTTTAAAAGTAGTATGAGTAGTAAAATGCGAAATTTTTTAAAAATTCTTAATTTTCTCTTTTTTCAAAGTTTTAACATACAGACTAAGGTTTTCAAGTATCCTGAGTTCAAATCTGCTATCAGATTTGAAATTTGACTAAGTCTAAGGCAGCTTTGAGGGGTTAGATCCCAGCTACTGATCACTACCTTTGACTCGGCGTTCCTGTTACCACTTCGGGGCAGTGACAATGATGTCTTCAGCTGTAAAGAGCGGGTATCGGGGAAGATCTCTCACTTCCCTAGTGATCAGTACAAGGCCTTCGGGCTGTCGACGGGATCGAGTGCCACTCACTACACTCAAATCTATCATTCCTGACTAAGTGTAATACTTTAGGAATATGACTGTACTACATGATTCCAAACTTATACAAATTTCATTATCTTACAGTTAACAATAAATCAGGCATGGCAAACGATAGGAATCGTAAATATCACATCAAAATGTGCTCATGTGGGCGAATTAATCGCAGTGCGGACGCCAAGGCGCATGTGAAGAAGGCGGGCACCGGCCACATGATTATCTTGAATAGGGTTGCGTGTGTGAAGTGTAGAGTGCTGAAGGGTGATGAGGATGAGGCGCGTTTTTACAGAGTGCATGCTGACTGTAGTGGTGGTTTAGTGAGTGATTTGAGATTTACGCAGTTGATTGTGGAAGAGAGGGAGCGAATGTTGGCGATCGAGCGAGAGGGTAAGGTTGAGAATGTTGTTGAGAATGTTGTTGAGAATGATGAGTTGGCGAGAGCGGTTGCGTCGTTGGAGGCTGAGATTGGGCGAAAGAGAGTGCTTGAGAGTGATGATGAGGATGATGTGGATTTAGATAGGGAGCGTGTGAGGAAGCGTGTGAGGAAGTTGAGCTCTTCGTCGTCGGAGGTGTCAAACATTGTGATCACCGACCCCCCGAAGAGCCCATCTTCCCCAAAAGTGAAGAGTGGTGGGATTCGTGTGCAGTCGGGGAGGTGGTTGAAGGATGAAGAGAAGAGGCATGTTTCGCAGCAGATGGCGCATGATTTGTTGGTTAATAAGTATGAGAGTTTGAAGAAAGTGAAGGATGAAGTTGTGAAGGAGTTGGATGAGTTGAAAAAGAAGGAACTGAAGTCGAAGGAGGTAGCGGATGAAAATATTAGAATGAGGCGTAGTGTGACTGATTTGAAGAATAAGACGCGAGAGTTGGAAGAGAAGAATGATGAGTGTGAGAAGAGGGCGAGCCCTGCGGAGAGAAGAATGAGAGATGCAGAAGCGAAGTTTGAGGAGATGATGAAGGAGATGAGTGTGTTGAGAGCGAGGAATGTTGAGTTGGAGAGGACTGTGGCTCGGCGGGGTGATGAGAGGCAGGCGTATGAGAAGTTGGAGCGCATGAGGGATGAGTGGGAACGTGTGAATGAGGATCGTTTGTTTGAGTTTCACATCCCTATTCGGGATAATCATTTGGCCGGCGAAGTACTCGTGAATCAAAATCTGGACGAGTCAATAATATGTTATAATGGCCATCCAACGAAAAAATGTCTCCATGCCAGCCTGAGAATGCGCGGCCATCTGCACAAATTTTATATTCGGAAGCGCGCGAGACTGCCAAAGGATGGCTAACTTGGTAAGTGAAAAAGTAAATAAGATAGTATATCCTATTCTAATACATATCATTTTCATTGCAGATCTTTGCCCGCCTTCACCACCCCATCACATCACTCCTGAGAACGAACCATCGGCTCTCTTAAGGGCCACCTAGGGGCAAGACATGATAGAACCTCCACGCGGTTTGCCCTGGGCAGTCTTCGGACTGGCGAATACTATCATTAAGTTGAATCTGCTATCAGTCAACTTGAACGTTGCATCGCGTTAGAGGGGTATATAAACCACTGCCTCTCATTTCATTTCATTTCAATCATGCAGACGCCGAACAGTCAAGTCAGCTCTCCTCGCGGACCGCAGTTAAGGCCGCGAAATTTATTTGAGGAGTTTGTCAGGCTAGAGGAGCAAGACAGAGTTTTTAATAATCTTGCTCGGATTGGCAATCCGATGACAGCAACTGCTGTCAATCCAACGGAATGGCGCTACATTCCACTTTTTAGTCACGTGCCAATTAGCGTGGAAGTCGACAGTGCTACCAAAGAGAGAGTCAAAGACTCTCTCAGCAGAATTGGTAGGGTGTAAGATGACGTTACTCCCGAGAACGAACCGTCGGCTCTCTTAAGGGCCACCATGGGGCAAGACATGATAGAACCTCCACGCGGTTTGCCCTGGGCAGTCTTCGGACTGGCGAATACTATCATTAAGTTGAATCTGCTATCAGTCAACTTGAACATTAAGCAGTCGATTGCTATCCCTGAAGCATTCTGATTCGCTGTTGAGCAATTCATTGTTGAAAACCCTATATAAGCCAGAAGATTGTAGCGCTTCTCATTCAATTTGAAGTCACGATGGAAGCGACATCTGCCGACAACATTCCCGCCTTCATCGATGAAGACAACGCCATTCCCGAGTTCGTCATCCTCGACGAGTGGGATGAAGAGGATGAGAAGAAGGGGAAGATCAAGAGGATCGTTTGGACGGATGAGGTGTGGACTCCTAAAACCACCCGTATCCGAAAGGTGCCAGATGCACCAGTACGACCTCGGCGGTATAGGGTCTGTGACAACCTAACCGTCATACCCATTGACTATTCCAGCCAATAGTCAAATTCACACCCCCCGAGAACAAACCATCGGCTCTCTTAAGGGCCACCATGGGGCAAGACATGATAGAACCTCCTCGCGGTTTGCCCTGGGCAGTCTTCGGACTGGCGAATACTATCATTAAGTTGAATTTGCTATCAGTCAACTTGAACGTTGCAAATGAAGTTCGGTGTAATACTTCCTTTCGACTGGCGTTCCTGTAAAGGGCGGCGGTGAAACCCGTAGCTATGTATACCGCAAGGGACATTCGGCAATGGTCAATCTTGTAAAACCTCTCTGCGTCATGTTTGCAAGTGATTGCCTCTGTCTCAACGTAGTATGCATTCGCGTCAGGGCGACATTTAGCCAACTGTCGAAGGTTGCCTAAAACTATCCATTGCATACATTATGAGAACCATGAGTTCTACCTGTCTCTATCAATGAGATGAATTGATGAATGGAATGAAATGGGAGGACACTCACGCGCCACACGCAACATAACACACTTCTCTCTTCCGTAGTCTAACAAGCTCTTTACACATGGATCGCAGTCGATTGCTATCCCAGAATCATGTAAGCTATCTTAATTTTATTTCATCTACCATCATCGCCCATATGAAATGTTATAAGATTTACAAGTTAGACTAAGCGTGCTACTATTTCCAAATGAATAAAGTATACATGGTTAAATCATCCACTTAAGCCCATCCGTAGTCTAACAAGCTCTTTACACATGGATCGCAGTCGATTGCTATCCCTGTATCATGTAAGCTATCTAAATTTTATTTAACACTATTTCATCTACCATCATCACCCATATGAAGTGTCATAAGATTTACAAGTTAGACTAAGCGTGCTACTATTTCCAAATGAATAAAGTATACATGGTTAAATCATCCACTTAAGCCCATCCATAGTCTAACAAGCTCTTTACACATGGATCGCAGTCGATTGCTATCCCTGCATCATGTAAGCTATCTAAATTTTATTTAACACTATTTCATCTACCATCATCACCCATATGAAGTGTCATAAGATTTACAAGTTAGACTAAGCGTGCTACTATTTCCAAATGAATAAAGTATACATGGTTAAATCATCCACTTAAGCCCATCCGTAGTCTAACAAGCTCTTTACACATGGATCGCAGTCGATTGCTATCCCTGTATCATGTAAGCTATCTAAATTTTATTTAACACTATTTCATCTACCATCATCACCCATATGAAGTGTCATAAGATTTACAAGTTAGACTAAGCGTTCTACTATTTGTAAATGAAAGATATAGTTTCAACAGTTTACAGATTGAAAATAAAGTTTCAATAGTGTGTGCGTTAGAAATAAAGCTTTATCTGTTTGTATGTTAGAAACAAAATAAAGTTTACAAGATAAAAAGTAAAGTTTCACCACTTTACAAGTTAAAAAATAAAGTTTCAATAGTGTATGCGTTAGAAATAAAGGTGTAACTGTTTGTAAAAATAAGATCGCAAGATTTACTAGTTTACAAGTTAGACTAAGTGTAAATTAAAAACAAAATTATAACTGTTTCAAGAGTTTACAAGTTAGAAATTAAGTTTCAATGGTGTATACGTTAGAAATAAAGTTTTAGCTGTTTGTATATCAAAATAAAGTTTCAAGAGTTTACAAGTTAGAAATAAAGTTTCAATCGTGTATGCGTTAGAAATAAAGTCTTAGCTGTTTGTATATCAAAATAAAGTTTCAAGAGTTTACAAGTTAGAAATAAAGTTTCAATAGTGTATATGTTAGAAATGAAGGTGTAACTGTTTGTAAAAATAAGATCGCAAGATTTACTAGTCTACAAGTTAGACTAAGTGTAAATTAAAAATAAAATTATAACTGTTTCAAGAGTTTACAAGTTAGAAATTAAGTTTCAATGGTGTATACGTTAGAAATAAAGTTTTAGCTGTTTGTATATCAAAATAAAGTTTCAAGAGTTTACAAGTTAGAAATAAAGTTTCAATCGTGTATGCGTTAGAAATAAAGTCTTAGCTGTTTGTATATCAAAATAAAGTTTCAAGAGTTTACAAGTTAGACATAATGTTTCAATAGTGTATATGTTAGAAATGAAGGTGTAACTGTTTGTAAAAATAAGATCGCAAGATTTACTAGTTTACAAGTTAGACTAAGTGTAAATTAAAAATAAATTACAACTGTTCACGAGTTAAAGCGTTGATGCAACGATGAACAATTAATAAGCTGAAAAGTTTTAGATTCACTTTAACATTATCATATGTTTACAGATAGAAATGTATCACAGCAAAGCTACTTCATGAGTTAGTTTGCCAGGAGTGTATCATCTCAAACTTTTACTCCGACTGTGGAACATTGATTTCCATGATGAAGATTTAAATAGTTAGATTCGATGACGAACAAGATTTACTAGTTTACAAGTTGGACAAAGTGTTCTACTATTGTAAATGAAAGATATCATTTCAACAGTTTACCAGTTAGAAATAAAGTTTCAACAGTCTACAAGTAAAAAATAAAATTATAACTGTTTCAAGAGTTTACAAGTTAGAAATTAAGTTTCAATGGTGTATACCTTAGAAATAAAGTTTTAGCTGTTTGTATATCAAAATAAAGTTTCAAGAGTTTACAAGTTAGAAATAAAATGAAGGTTCACCAGTTTACAAGTTAAGAATGAAGTTCTATCTGTTTGTATGTTAGAAATAAAACAAAGTTTCAACCGTTAACAAGTTAAAAATAAAGTTTCAATAGTTTGCAAGTTAAAACTAATGTTTCAATAGTGCATATGTTAAGAATAAAGTTTTATCTGTTCGTATGTTAGAAATAGAATGAAGTTTCACCAGTTGGCAAGTTAAGAATGAAGTTTTATCTGTTTCTATGATAGAAGTAAAACAAATTTTCAACCGTTTACAAGTTAAAAATAAAGTTTCAATAGTTTACAAGTTAAGAATAAAGTTTCAATATTGTGTATGTTAAGAATAAAGTTTCATCTGTTTGTATGTTAGAAATAGAATGAAGTTTCACTAGTTGGCAAGTTAAGAATAAAGTTCTATCTGTTTGTATGTTAGAAATAAACTTCTATCTGTTTATATGTTAGAAATAGAATGAAGTTTCACCAGTTTACAAGTTAAGAATAAAGTTCTGTCTATTTATATGTTAGAAATAAAATGAAGTTTCACCAGTTTACAAGTTACGAATAAAGTTCTATCTGTTTAAGTTAACAAGTTAAAAATAAAGTTTCAATAGTTTGCAAGTTAAAACTAATGTTTCAATAGTGCATATGTTAAGAATAAAGTTTTATCTGTTTGTATGTTAGAAAGAGAATGAAGTTTCACCAGTTGGCAAGTTAAGAATGAAGTTTTATCTTTTTCTATGATAGAAATAAAACAAAGTTTCAACCGTTTACAAGTTAAAAATAAAGTTTCAATAGTTAACAAGTTAAGAACAAAGTTTCAATATTGTGTATGTTAAGAATAAAGTTTTATCTGTTTGTATGTTAGAAATAGAATGAAGTTTCACCAGTTGGCAAGTTAAGAATAAAGTTCTATCTGTTTGTATGTTAGAAATAAAACAAAGTTTCAACCGTTAACAAGTTAAAAATAAAGTTTCAATAGTTTGCAAGTTAAAACTAATGTTTCAATAGTGCATATGTTAAGAATAAGGTTTTATCTGTTTATATGTTAGAAATAGAATGAAGTTTCACCAGTTTACAAGTTACGAATAAAGTTCTATCTGTTTAAGTTTACAAGTCAAGAATAAAGTTCTATCTGTTTGTATGTTAAAAATAAAACAAAGTATCAACCGTTTACAAGCTAAAAATAAAGTTTCAATAGTTTAAAAGTTAAGAATAAAGTTTCAATAGTGTGCATGTTCAGAATAAATTTCTATCTGTTTATATGTTAGAAATAGAATGACGTTTCACCAGTTTACAAGTTAAGAATAAAGTTCTATCTGTTTATATATTAGAAATAAAATGAAGTTTCATGATTTTACAAGTTAAGAATAAAGTTCTATCTCTTTGTATGTTAGAAATAAAACAAAGTTTCAACCGTTAACAAGTTAAAAATAAAGTTTCAATAGTTTGCAAGTTAAAACTAATGTTTCACCAGTTGGCAGGTTAAGAATAAAGTTTTATCTGTTTGTATGATAGAATTAAAACAAAGTTTCAACCGTTTACAAGTTAAAGATAAAGTTTCAATAGTTTACAAGTTAAGAATAAAGTATCAATAGTGTACATGTTCAGAAAAAAGTTCTATCTGTTTATATGTTAGAAATAGAATGAAGTTTATCCAGCTTATAAGTTAAGAATAAAGTTCTATCTGTTTATATGTTAGAAATAAAATGAAGTTTCATCAGTTTACAATTGAAGAATAAAGTTTTATCTGTTTGTATGTTAGAAATAAAACAAAGTTTCATCCGTTAACAAGTTAAAAATAAAGTTTCAATAGTTTGCAAGTTAAAACTAATGTTTCAATAGTGCGCATGTTAAGAATAAAGTTTTATCTGTTTGTATGTTAGAAATAAAAATGAAGGTTCAATAGTTTACAAGGTAAGAATAAAGTTTTATCTGCTTGTATGTTAGAAATGAAATAAAGTTTCAACCGTTTACAAGTTAAAAAGAAAGTTTCAACAGTGTGTATGTTAGAAATAAAGTTTTATCTGTTAATATGTTAGAAACAAAACAAAGTTTCAACAGTTTACAAGCCGACAAATAAAGTTTCAACAGTGTGTACGTTAGGAATAAAGTTTTATCTGTTTGTAAGTTAGAAATAAAGTTTTAACTGCTTGTATGTTAGAAATAGAGGTATGACAGTTTATATGCTAGAAAGAAAGGTATAACTGTTTGTAAGACAAGATCGTAAGATTTACTAGTTTGCAAGTTAGACTCAGCCTTCTACTAGTTGTAAATGAGAAATATCGTTTCAACAGTTTGCAGATTAAAATAAAGTTTCAATAGTGTGTATGATGGAAATAAAGTTTAAGCGCTTTGTGCGTTAGAAATAAAGTTTCAGCTGTTTACTAGTTAAAAATAAAGTTTTAACAGTGTGTACGTTAGAAATAAATGAAAGTAAGAACTTCATCGTATGAGTATTCAAAGCATGTTTTGTAAATCAAATGTGTGTAGTACTAACATGATAGAATCAAATGAACTTGACAAATGCGTTTGTCAAGCTTGATTCTATAATGTCAGTACTACACACATTTGATTTACAAAACATGCTTTGAATACTCATACGATGAAGTTCTTACTTTCATTTATTTCTAACGTACACACTGTTAAAACTTTATTTTTAACTTGTAAATGGCTGAAACTTTATTTCTAACGCACAAAGCGCTTAAACTTTATTTCCATCATACACACTATTGAAACTTTATTTTAATCTGTAAACTGTTGAAACGATATTTTTCATTTACAACTAGTAGAACGCTGAGTCTAACTTGCAAACTAGTAAATCTTACGATCTGGTCTTACAAACAGTTATACCTTTCTTTCTAGCATATAAACTGTCATACCTCTATTTCTAACATACAAGCAGTTAAAACTTTATTTCTAACTTACAAACAGATAAAACTTTATTCCTAACGTACACACTGTTGAAACTTTATTTGTCAGCTTGTAAACTGTTGAAACTTTGTTTTGTTTCTAACATATAAACAGATAAAACTTTATTTCTAACATACACACTGTTGAAAGTTTCTTTTTAACTTGTAAACGGTTGAAACTTTATTTCATTTCTGACATACAAGCAGATAAAACTTTATTCTTAACTTGTAAACTATTGAACCTTCATTTTTATTTCTAACATACAAACAGATAAAACTTTATTCTTAACATGCGCACTATTGAAACATTAGTTTTAACTTGCAAACTATTGAAACTTTATTTTTAACTTGTTAACGGTTGAAACTTTGTTTTATTTCTAACATACAAACAGATAAAACTTTATTCTTCAATTGTAAACTGATGAAACTTCATTCTATTTCTAACATATAAACAGATAGAACTTTATTCTGAACATGTACACTATTGAAACTTTATTCTTAACTTGTAAACTATTGAAACTTTATTTTTAACTTGTAAACGGTTGAAACTTTGTCTTATTTCTATCATACAAACAGATAAAACTTTATTCGTAACTTGCCAACTGGTGAAACATTAGTTTTAACTTGCAAACTATTGAAACTTTATTTTTAACTTGTAAACTATTGAAACTTTATTCTTAACTTGTAAACTGATGAAACTTCATTTTATTTCTAACATATAAACAGATAGAACTTTATTCTTAAATTGTAAACTGGTGAAACGTCATTCTATTTCTAACATATAAACAGATAGAACTTTATTCTGAGCATGCACACTATTGAAACTTAATTCTTAACTTGTAAACTATTGAAACTTTATTTTTAACTTGTAAACGGTTGAAACTTTGTTTTATTTTTAACATACAAACAGATAGAACTTTATTCTTAACTTGTGAAGTTAAACAGATAGAACTTTATTCGTAACTTGTAAACTGGTGAAACTTCATTCTATTTCTAACATATAAACAGATAGAACTTTATTCTTAACAAACACACCAATGAAACTTTATTCTTAACTTGTAAACTATTGAAACTTTATCTTTGACTTGTAAACGGTTGAAACTTTGTTTTATTTCTATCATAGAAACAGATAAAACTTTATTCTTAACATATGCACCATTGAAACATTAGTTTTAACTTGCAAACTATTGAAACTTTATTTTTAACTTGTTAACGGTTGAAACTTTGTTTTATTTCTAACATACAAACAGATAGAACTTTATTCTTAACTTGCCAACTGGTGAAACTTCATTCTATTTCTAACATACAAACAGATAAAACTTTATTCTTAACATATGCGCTATTGAAACATTAGTTTTAACTTGCAAACTATTGAGACTGTATTTTTAACTTGTTAACTTAAACAGATACAACTTTATTCGTAACTTGTAAACAGGTGAAACTTCATTTTATTTCTAACATATAAATAGACAGAACTTTATTCTTAACTTGTAAACTGGTGAAACTTCATTCTATTTCTAACATATAAACAGATAGAAGTTTATTTCTAACATGCAAACAGATAGAACTTTATCCTTAACTTGCCAACTGGTGAAACTTCATTCTATTTTTAACATCCAAACAGATAAAACTTTATTCTTAACATACACAATATTGCAACTTTATTCTTGACTTGTAAACTATTGAAACTTTATTTTTAACTTGTAAACGGTTGAAACTTTGTTTTATTTCTATCATAGAAACAGATAAACTTCATTCTTAACTTGCCAACTGGTGAAACTTCATTCTATTTCTAACATACAAACAGATAAAACTTTATTCTTAACATATGCACTATTGAAACATTAGTTTTAACTTGCAAACTATTGAAACTTTATTTTTAACTTGTTAACTTAAACAGATAGAACTTTATTCGTAACTTGGAAACTGGTGAAACTTCATTTTATTTCTAACATATAAATAGATAGAACTTTATTCTTCAATTGTAAACTGGTGAAACTTCATTCTATTTCTAACATATAAACAGATAGAAGTTTATTTCTAACATACAAACAGATAGAACTTTATTCTTAACTTGTAAACTTAAACAGATAGAACTTTATTCGTAACTTGTAAACTGGTGAAACCTCATTCTATTTCTAACATATAAACAGATAGAATTTTATTCTTAGCAAACACACCAATGAAACTTTATTCTTAACTTGTAAACTATTGAAACTTTATTTTTAACTTGTAAACGGTTGAAACTTTGTTTTATTTCTATCATAGAAACAGATAGAACTTTATTCTTAACTTGCCAACTGGTGAAACTTCATTCTATTTCTAACATACAAACAGATAAAACTTTATTCTTAACATATGCGCTATTGAAACATTAGTTTTAACTTGCAAACTATTGAGACTGTATTTTTAACTTGTTAACTTAAACAGATAGAACTTTATTCTTAACTTGTAAACTGGTGAAACTTCATTTTATTTCTAACATATAAATAGATAGAACTTTATTCTTCAATTGTAAACTGGTGAAACTTCATTCTATTTCTAACATATAAACAGATAGAAGTTTATTTCTAACATACAAACAGATAGAACTTTATTCTTAACTTGTAAACTTAAACAGATAGAACTTTATTCGTAACTTGTAAACTGGTGAAACCTCATTCTATTTCTAACATATAAACAGATAGAACTTTATTCTTAACAAACACACCAATGAAACTTTATTCTTAACTTGTAAACTATTGAAACTTTATCTTTGACTTGTAAACGGTTGAAACTTCATTCTATTTCTAACATACAAACAGATAAAACTTTATTCTTAACATATGCACTATTGAAACATTAGTTTTAACTTGCAAACTATTAAAACTGTATTTTTAACTTGTTAACTTAAACAGATAGAACTTTATTCGTAACTTGTAAACTGGTGAAACTTCATTTTATTTCTAACATATAAATAGACAGAACTTTATTCTTAACTTGTAAACTGGTGAAACTTCATTCTATTTCTAACATATAAACAGATAGAAGTTTATTTCTAACATGCAAACAGATAGAACTTTATTCTTAACTTGCCAACTGGTGAAACTTCATTCTATTTCTAACATCCAAACAGATAAAACTTTATTCTTAACATACACAATATTGCAACTTTATTCTTGACTTGTAAACTATTGAAACTTTATTTTTAACTTGTAAACGGTTGAAACTTTGTTTTATTTCTAACATACAAACAGGTAGAACTTTATTCTTAACTTGCCAACTGGTGAAACTTCATTCTATTTCTAACATACAAACAGATAAAACTTTATTCTTAACATATGCGCTATTGAAACATTAGTTTTAACTTGCAAACTATTGAGACTGTATTTTTAACTTGTTAACTTAAACAGATAGAACTTTATTCTTAACTTGTAAACTGGTGAAACTTCATTTTATTTCTAACATATAAATAGATAGAACTTTATTCTTCAATTGTAAACTGGTGAAACTTCATTCTATTTCTAACATATAAACAGATAGAAGTTTATTTCTAACATACAAACAGATAGAACTTTATTCTTAACTTGTAAACTTAAACAGATAGAACTTTATTCGTAACTTGTAAACTGGTGAAACCTCATTCTATTTCTAACATATAAACAGATAGAACTTTATTCTTAACAAACACACCAATGAAACTTTATTCTTAACTTGTAAACTATTGAAACTTTATCTTTGACTTGTAAACGGTTGAAAATTTGTTTTATTTCTATCATAGAAACAGATAAAACTTTATTCTTCACTTGCCAACTGGTGAAACTTCATTCTATTTCTAACATACAAACAGATAAAACTTTATTCTTAACATATGCACTATTGAAACATTAGTTTTAACTTGCAAACTATTGAAACTTTATTTTTAACTTGTTAACGGTTGAAACTTTGTTTTATTTCTAACATACAAACAGATAGAACTTTATTCTTAACTTGCCAACTGGTGAAACTTCATTCTATTTCTAACATACAAACAGATAAAACTTTATTCTTAACATATGCGCTATTGAAACATTAGTTTTAACTTGCAAACTATTGAGACTGTATTTTTAACTTGTTAACTTAAACAGATAGAACTTTATTCGTAACTTGTAAACAGGTGAAACTTCATTTTATTTCTAACATATAAATAGACAGAACTTTATTCTTAACTTGTAAACTGGTGAAACTTCATTCTATTTCTAACATATAAACAGATAGAAGTTTATTTCTAACATGCAAACAGATAGAACTTTATTCTTAACTTGCCAACTGGTGAAACTTCATTCTATTTCTAACATCCAAACAGATAAAACTTTATTCTTAACATACACAATATTGCAACTTTATTCTTGACTTGTAAACTATTGAAACTTTATTTTTAACTTGTAAACGGTTGAAACTTTGTTTTATTTCTATCATAGAAACAGATAAACTTCATTCTTAACTTGCCAACTGGTGAAACTTCATTCTATTTCTAACATACAAACAGATAAAACTTTATTCTTAACATATGCACTATTGAAACATTAGTTTTAACTTGCAAACTATTGAAACTTTATTTTTAACTTGTTAACTTAAACAGATAGAACTTTATTCGTAACTTGGAAACTGGTGAAACTTCATTTTATTTCTAACATATAAATAGATAGAACTTTATTCTTCAATTGTAAACTGGTGAAACTTCATTCTATTTCTAACATATAAACAGATAGAAGTTTATTTCTAACATACAAACAGATAGAACTTTATTCTTAACTTGTAAACTTAAACAGATAGAACTTTATTCGTAACTTGTAAACTGGTGAAACCTCATTCTATTTCTAACATATAAACAGATAGAACTTTATTCTTAGCAAACACACCAATGAAACTTTATTCTTAACTTGTAAACTATTGAAACTTTATCTTTGACTTGTAAACGGTTGAAACTTTGTTTTATTTCTATCATAGAAACAGATAAAACTTTATTCTTAACATATGCACTATTGAAACATTAGTTTTAACTTGCAAACTATTGAAACTTTATTTTTAACTTGTTAACGGTTGAAACTTTGTTTTATTTCTAACATACAAACAGATAGAACTTTATTCTTAACTTGCCAACTGGTGAAACTTCATTCTATTTCTAACATACAAACAGATAAAACTTTATTCTTAACATATGCACTATTGAAACATTAGTTTTAACTTGCAAACTATTGAAACTCTATTTTTAACTTGTTAACTTAAACAGATAGAACTTTATTTTTAACTTGTAAACTGGTGAAACTTCATTTTATTTCTAACATATAAATAGATAGAACTTTATTCTTCAAGTGTAGACTGGTGAAACTTCATTCTATTTCTAACATATAAACAGATAGAAGTTTATTTCTAACATACAAACAGATAGAACTTTATTCTTAACTTGTAAACTTAAACAGATAGAACTTTATTCGTAACTTGTAAACTTGTGAAACCTCATTCTATTTCTAACATATAAACAGATAGAACTTTATTCTTAACAAACACACCAATGAAACTTTATTCTTAACTTGTAAACTATTGAAACTTTATCTTTGACTTGTAAACGGTTGAAAATTTGTTTTATTTCTAACATACATACAGATAGAACTTTATTCTTAACTTGCCAACTGGTGAAACTTCATTCTATTTCTAACATATAAACAGATAGAAGTTTATTTCTAACATGCAAACAGATAGAACTTTATCCTTAACTTGCCAACTGGTGAAAGTTCATTCTATTTCTAACATCCAAACAGATAAAACTTTATTCTTAACATACACAATATTGCAACTTTATTCTTGACTTGTAAACTATTGAAACTTTATTTTTAACTTGTAAACGGTTGAAACTTTGTTTTATTTCTATCATAGAAACAGATAAAACTTCATTCTTAACTTGCCAACTGGTGAAACTTCATTCTATTTCTAACATACAAACAGATAAAACTTTATTCTTAACATATGCACTATTAAAACATTAGTTTTAACTTGCAAACTATTGAAACTGTATTTTTAACTTGTTAACTTAAACAGATAGAACTTTATTCGTAACTTGTAAACTGGTGAAACTTCATTTTATTTCTAACATATAAATAGACAGAACTTTATTCTTAACTTGTAAACTGGTGAAACTTCATTCTATTTCTAACATATAAACAGATAGAAGTTTATTTCTAACATGCAAACAGATAGAACTTTATTCTTAACTTGCCAACTGGTGAAACTTCATTCTATTTCTAACATCCAAACAGATAAAACTTTATTCTTAACATACACAATATTGCAACTTTATTCTTGACTTGTAAACTATTGAAACTTTATTTTTAACTTGTAAACGGTTGAAACTTTGTTTTATTTCTATCATAGAAACAGATAAACTTCATTCTTAACTTGCCAACTGGTGAAACTTCATTCTATTTCTAACATACAAACAGATAAAACTTTATTCTTAACATATGCACTATTGAAACATTAGTTTTAACTTGCAAACTATTGAAACTTTATTTTTAACTTGTTAACTTAAACAGATAGAACTTTATTCGTAACTTGTAAACTGGTGAAACTTCATTTTATTTCTAACACATAAATAGATAGAACTTTATTCTTCAATTGTAAACTGGTGAAACTTCATTCTATTTCTAACATATAAACAGATAGAAGTTTATTTCTAACATACAAACAGATAGAACTTTATTCTTAACTTGTAAACTTAAACAGATAGAACTTTATTCGTAACTTGTAAACTGGTGAAACTTCATTCTATTTCTAACATATAAACAGATAGAACTTTATTCTTAACAAACACACCAATGAAACTTTATTCTTAACTTGTAAACTATTGAAACTTTATCTTTGACTTGTAAACGGTTGAAACTTTGTTTTATTTCTATCATAGAAACAGATAAAACTTTATTCTTCACTTGCCAACTGGTGAAACTTCATTCTATTTCTAACATACAAACAGATAAAACTTTATTCTTAACATATGCACTATTGAAACATTAGTTTTAACTTGCAAACTATTGAAACTTTATTTTTAACTTGTTAACGGTTGAAACTTTGTTTTATTTCTAACATACAAACAGATAGAACTTTATTCTTAACTTGCCAACTGGTGAAACTTCATTCTATTTCTAACATACAAACAGATAAAACTTTATTCTTAACATATGCGCTATTGAAACATTAGTTTTAACTTGCAAACTATTGAGACTGTATTTTTAACTTGTTAACTTAAACAGATAGAACTTTATTTGTAACTTGTAAACTGGTGAAACTTCATTTTATTTCTAACATATAAATAGACAGAACTTTATTCTTAACTTGTAAACTGGTGAAACTTCATTCTATTTCTAACATATAAACAGATAGAAGTTTATTTCTAACATGCAAACAGATAGAACTTTATCCTTAACTTGCCAACTGGTGAAACTTCATTCTATTTCTAACATCCAAACAGATAAAACTTTATTCTTAACATACACAATATTGCAACTTTATTCTTGACTTGTAAACTATTGAAACTTTATTTTTAACTTGTAAACGGTTGAAACTTTGTTTTATTTCTATCATAGAAACAGATAAAACTTCATTCTTAACTTGCCAACTGGTGAAACTTCATTCTATTTCTAACATACAAACAGATAAAACTTTATTCTTAACATATGCACTATTGAAACATTAGTTTTAACTTGCAAACTATTGAAACTTTATTTTTAACTTGTTAACTTAAACAGATAGAACTTTATTCGTAACTTGGAAACTGGTGAAACTTCATTTTATTTCTAACATATAAATAGATAGAACTTTATTCTTCAATTGTAAACTGGTGAAACTTCATTCTATTTCTAACATATAAACAGATAGAAGTTTATTTCTAACATACAAACAGATAGAACTTTATTCTTAACTTGTAAACTTAAACAGATAGAACTTTATTCGTAACTTGTAAACTGGTGAAACCTCATTCTATTTCTAACATATAAACAGATAGAACTTTATTCTTAGCAAACACACCAATGAAACTTTATTCTTAACTTGTAAACTATTGAAACTTTATCTTTGACTTGTAAACGGTTGAAACTTTGTTTTATTTCTATCATAGAAACAGATAAAACTTTATTCTTAACATATGCACTATTGAAACATTAGTTTTAACTTGCAAACTATTGAAACTTTATTTTTAACTTGTTAACGGTTGAAACTTTGTTTTATTTCTAACATACAAACAGATAGAACTTTATTCTTAACTTGCCAACTGGTGAAACTTCATTCTATTTCTAACATACAAACAGATAAAACTTTATTCTTAACATATGCACTATTGAAACATTAGTTTTAACTTGCAAACTATTGAAACTCTATTTTTAACTTGTTAACTTAAACAGATAGAACTTTATTTTTAACTTGTAAACTGGTGAAACTTCATTTTATTTCTAACATATAAATAGATAGAACTTTATTCTTCAAGTGTAGACTGGTGAAACTTCATTCTATTTCTAACATATAAACAGATAGAAGTTTATTTCTAACATACAAACAGATAGAACTTTATTCTTAACTTGTAAACTTAAACAGATAGAACTTTATTCGTAACTTGTAAACTTGTGAAACCTCATTCTATTTCTAACATATAAACAGATAGAACTTTATTCTTAACAAACACACCAATGAAACTTTATTCTTAACTTGTAAACTATTGAAACTTTATCTTTGACTTGTAAACGGTTGAAAATTTGTTTTATTTCTAACATACATACAGATAGAACTTTATTCTTAACTTGCCAACTGGTGAAACTTCATTCTATTTCTAACATATAAACAGATAGAAGTTTATTTCTAACATGCAAACAGATAGAACTTTATCCTTAACTTGCCAACTGGTGAAAGTTCATTCTATTTCTAACATCCAAACAGATAAAACTTTATTCTTAACATACACAATATTGCAACTTTATTCTTGACTTGTAAACTATTGAAACTTTATTTTTAACTTGTAAACGGTTGAAACTTTGTTTTATTTCTATCATAGAAACAGATAAAACTTCATTCTTAACTTGCCAACTGGTGAAACTTCATTCTATTTCTAACATACAAACAGATAAAACTTTATTCTTAACATATGCACTATTGAAACATTAGTTTTAACTTGCAAACTATTGAAACTGTATTTTTAACTTGTTAACTTAAACAGATAGAACTTTATTCGTAACTTGTAAACTGGTGAAACTTCATTTTATTTCTAACATATAAATAGACAGAACTTTATTCTTAACTTGTAAACTGGTGAAACTTCATTCTATTTCTAACATATAAACAGATAGAAGTTTATTTCTAACATGCAAACAGATAGAACTTTATTCTTAACTTGCCAACTGGTGAAACTTCATTCTATTTCTAACATCCAAACAGATAAAACTTTATTCTTAACATACACAATATTGCAACTTTATTCTTGACTTGTAAACTATTGAAACTTTATTTTTAACTTGTAAACGGTTGAAACTTTGTTTTATTTCTATCATAGAAACAGATAAACTTCATTCTTAACTTGCCAACTGGTGAAACTTCATTCTATTTCTAACATACAAACAGATAAAACTTTATTCTTAACATATGCACTATTGAAACATTAGTTTTAACTTGCAAACTATTGAAACTTTATTTTTAACTTGTTAACTTAAACAGATAGAACTTTATTCGTAACTTGTAAACTGGTGAAACTTCATTTTATTTCTAACACATAAATAGATAGAACTTTATTCTTCAATTGTAAACTGGTGAAACTTCATTCTATTTCTAACATATAAACAGATAGAAGTTTATTTCTAACATACAAACAGATAGAACTTTATTCTTAACTTGTAAACTTAAACAGATAGAACTTTATTCGTAACTTGTAAACTGGTGAAACTTCATTCTATTTCTAACATATAAACAGATAGAACTTTATTCTTAACAAACACACCAATGAAACTTTATTCTTAACTTGTAAACTATTGAAACTTTATCTTTGACTTGTAAACGGTTGAAACTTTGTTTTATTTCTATCATAGAAACAGATAAAACTTTATTCTTCACTTGCCAACTGGTGAAACTTCATTCTATTTCTAACATACAAACAGATAAAACTTTATTCTTAACATATGCACTATTGAAACATTAGTTTTAACTTGCAAACTATTGAAACTTTATTTTTAACTTGTTAACGGTTGAAACTTTGTTTTATTTCTAACATACAAACAGATAGAACTTTATTCTTAACTTGCCAACTGGTGAAACTTCATTCTATTTCTAACATACAAACAGATAAAACTTTATTCTTAACATATGCGCTATTGAAACATTAGTTTTAACTTGCAAACTATTGAGACTGTATTTTTAACTTGTTAACTTAAACAGATAGAACTTTATTTGTAACTTGTAAACTGGTGAAACTTCATTTTATTTCTAACATATAAATAGACAGAACTTTATTCTTAACTTGTAAACTGGTGAAACTTCATTCTATTTCTAACATATAAACAGATAGAAGTTTATTTCTAACATGCAAACAGATAGAACTTTATCCTTAACTTGCCAACTGGTGAAACTTCATTCTATTTCTAACATCCAAACAGATAAAACTTTATTCTTAACATACACAATATTGCAACTTTATTCTTGACTTGTAAACTATTGAAACTTTATTTTTAACTTGTAAACGGTTGAAACTTTGTTTTATTTCTATCATAGAAACAGATAAAACTTCATTCTTAACTTGCCAACTGGTGAAACTTCATTCTATTTCTAACATACAAACAGATAAAACTTTATTCTTAACATATGCACTATTGAAACATTAGTTTTAACTTGCAAACTATTGAAACTTTATTTTTAACTTGTTAACGGTTGAAACTTTGTTTTATTTCTAACATACAAACAGATAGAACTTTATTTTTAACTTGTAAACTGGTGAACCTTCATTTTATTTCTAACTTGTAAACTCTTGAAACTTTATTTTGATATACAAACAGCTAAAACTTTATTTCTAACGTATACACCATTGAAAATTAATTTCTAACTTGTAAACTCTTGAAACAGTTATAATTTTATTTTTAACTTGTAGACTGTTGGAACTTTATTTCTAACTGGTAAACTGTTGAAATGATATCTTTCATTTACAAATAGTAGAACACTTTGTCCAACTTGTAAACTAGTAAATCTTGTTCGTCATCGAATCTAACTATTTAAATCTTCATCATGGAAATCAATGTTCCACAGTCGGAGTAAAAGTTTGAGATGATACACTCCTGGCAAACTAACTCATGAAGTAGCTTTGCTGTGATACATTTCTATCTGTAAACATATGATAATGTTAAAGTGAATCTAAAACTTTTCAGCTTATTAATTGTTCATCGTTGCATCAACGCTTTAACTCGTGAACAGTTGTAATTTATTTTTAATTTACACTTAGTCTAACTTGTAAACTAGTAAATCTTGCGATCTTATTTTTACAAACAGTTACACCTTTATTTCTAACATACACACTATTGAAACTTTATTTCTAACTTGTAAACTCTTGAAACTTTATTTTGATATACAAACAGCTAAAACTTTATTTCTAACGTATACACCATTGAAACTTAATTTCTAACTTGTAAACTCTTGAAACAGTTATAATTTTATTTTTAATTTACACTTAGTCTAACTTGTAGACTAGTAAATCTTGCGATCTTATTTTTACAAACAGTTACACCTTCATTTCTAACATATACACTATTGAAACTTTATTTCTAACTTGTAAACTCTTGAAACTTTACTTTGATATACAAACAGCTAAGACTTTATTTCTAACGCATACACGATTGAAACTTTATTTCTAACTTGTAAACTCTTGAAACTTTATTTTGATATACAAACAGCTAAAACTTTATTTCTAACGTATACACCATTGAAACTTAATTTCTAACTTGTAAACTCTTGAAACAGTTATAATTTTATTTTTAATTTACACTTAGTCTAACTTGTAAACTAGTAAATCTTGCGATCTTATTTTTACAAACAGTTACACCTTTATTTCTAACGCATACACTATTGAAACTTTATTTTTTAACTTGTAAAGTGGTGAAACTTTACTTTTTATCTTGTAAACTTTATTTTGTTTCTAACATACAAACAGATAAAGCTTTATTTCTAACGCACACACTATTGAAACTTTATTTTCAATCTGTAAACTGTTGAAACTATATCTTTCATTTACAAATAGTAGAACGCTTAGTCTAACTTGTAAATCTTATGACACTTCATATGGGTGATGATGGTAGATGAAATAGTGTTAAATAAAATTTAGATAGCTTACATGATACAGGGATAGCAATCGACTGCGATCCATGTGTAAAGAGCTTGTTAGACTACGGATGGGCTTAAGTGGATGATTTAACCATGTATACTTTATTCATTTGGAAATAGTAGCACGCTTAGTCTAACTTGTAAATCTTATAACATTTCATATGGGCGATGATGGTAGATGAAATAAAATTAAGATAGCTTACATGATTCTGGGATAGCAATCGACTGCGATCCATGTGTAAAGAGCTTGTTAGACTACGGAAGAGAGAAGTGTGTTATGTTGCGTGTGGCGCGTGAGTGTCCTCCCATTTCATTCCATTCATCAATTCATCTCATTGATAGAGACAGGTAGAACTCATGGTTCTCATAATGTATGCAATGGATAGTTTTAGGCAACCTTCGACAGTTGGCTAAATGTCGCCCTGACGCGAATGCATACTACGTTGAGACAGAGGCAATCACTTGCAAACATGACGCAGAGAGGTTTAACAAGATTGACCATTGCCGAATGTCCCTTGCGGTATACATAGCTACGGGTTTCACCGCCGCCCTTTACAAGAACGCCTGTCGAAAGGAAGTATTACACCGAACTTCATTTGCAACGTTCAAGTTGACTGATAGCAAATTCAACTTAATGATAGTATTCGCCAGTCCGAAGACTGCCCAGGGCAAACCGCGAGGAGGTTCTATCATGTCTTGTCCCATGGTGGCCCTTAAGAGAGCCGATGGTTCGTTCTCGGGGGGTGTGAATTTGACTATTGGCTGGAATAGTCAATGGGTATGACGGTTAGGTTGTCATAGACCCTATACCGCCGAGGTCGTACTGGTGCATCTGGCACCTTTCGGATGCGGGTGGTTTTATGAGTCCACACCTCATCCGTCCAAACGATCCTCTTGATCTTCCCCTTCTTCTCATCCTCTTCATCCCACTCGTCGAGGATGACGAACTCGGGAATGGCGTTGTCTTCATCGATGAAGACGGGAATGTTGTCGGCAGATGTCGCTTCCATCGTGACTTCAAATTGCATGAGAAGCGCTACAATCTTCTGGCTTATATAGGGTTTTCAACAATGAATTGCTCAACAGCGAATCAGAATGCTTCAGGGATAGCAATCGACTGCTTAATGTTCAAGTTGACTGATAGCAGATTCAACTTAATGATAGTATTCGCCAGTCCGAAGACTGCCCAGGGCAAACCGCGTGGAGGTTCTATCATGTCTTGCCCCATGGTGGCCCTTAAGAGAGCCGATGGTTCGTTCTCGGGAGTAACGTCATCTTACACCCTACCAATTCTGCTGAGAGAGTCTTTGACTCTCTCTTTGGTAGCACTGTCGACTTCCACGCTAATTGGCACGTGACTAAAAAGTGGAATGTAGCGCCATTCCGTTGGATTGACAGCAGTTGCTGTCATCGGATTGCCAATCCGAGCAAGATTATTAAAAACTCTGTCTTGCTCCTCTAGCCTGACAAACTCCTCAAATAAATTTCGCGGCCTTAACTGCGGTCCTCGAGGAGAGCTGACTTGACTGTTCGGCGTCTGCATGATTGAAATGAAATGAAATGAGAGGCAGTGGTTTATATACCCCTCTAACGCGATGCAACGTTCAAGTTGACTGATAGCAGATTCAACTTAATGATAGTATTCGCCAGTCCGAAGACTGCCCAGGGCAAACCGCGTGGAGGTTCTATCATGTCTTGCCCCTAGGTGGCCCTTAAGAGAGCCGATGGTTCGTTCTCAGGAGTGATGTGATGGGGTGGTGAAGGCGGGCAAAGATCTGCAATGAAAATGATATGTATTAGAATAGGATATACTTATTTACTTTTTCACTTACCAAGTTAGCCATCCTTTGGCAGTCTCGCGCGCTTCCGAATATAAAATTTGTGCAGATGGCCGCGCATTCTCAGGCTGGCATGGAGACATTTTTTCGTTGGATGGCCATTATAACATATTATTGACTCGTCCAGATTTTGATTCACGAGTACTTCGCCGGCCAAATGATTATCCCGAATAGGGATGTGAAACTCAAACAAACGATCCTCATTCACACGTTCCCACTCATCCCTCATGCGCTCCAACTTCTCATACGCCTGCCTCTCATCACCCCGCCGAGCCACAGTCCTCTCCAACTCAACATTCCTCGCTCTCAACACACTCATCTCCTTCATCATCTCCTCAAACTTCGCTTCTGCATCTCTCATTCTTCTCTCCGCAGGACTCGCCCTCTTCTCACACTCATCATTCTTCTCTTCCGACTCTCGCGTCGTATTCTTCAAATCAGTCACACTACGCCTCATTCTAGTATTTTCATCCGCTACCTCCTTCGACTTCAGTTCCTTCTTTTTCAACTCATCCAACTCCTTCACAACTTCATCCTTCACTTTCTTCAAACTCTCATACTTATTAACCAACAAATCATGCGCCATCTGCTGCGAAACATGCCTCTTCTCTTCATCCTTCAACCACCTCGCCGACTGCACACGAATCCCACCACTCTTCACTTTTGGGGTAGATGAGCTCTTCGGGAGGTCGGTGATCACAATGTTTGACACCTCCGACGACGAAGAGCTCAACTTCCTCACACGCTTCCTCACACGCTCCCTATCTAAATCCACATCATCCTCATCATCACTCTCAAGCACTCTCTTTCGCCCAATCTCAGCCTCCAACGACGCAACCGCTCTCGCCAACTCATCATTCTCAACAACATTCTCAACAACATTCTCAACCTTACCCTCTCGCTCGATCGCCAACATTCGCTCCCTCTCTTCCACAATCAACTGCGTAAATCTCAAATCACTCACTAAACCACCACTACAGTCAGCATGCACTCTGTAGAAACGCGCCTCATCCTCATCACCCTTCAGCACTCTACACTTCACACACGCAACCCTATTCAAGATAATCATGTGGCCGGTGCCCGCCTTCTTCACATGCGCCTTGGCGTCCGCACTGCGATTAATTCGCCCACATGAGCACATTTTGATGTGATATTTACGATTCCTATCGTTTGCCATGCCTGATTTATTGTTAACTGTAAGATAATGAAATTTGTATAAGTTTGGAATCATGTAGTACAGTCATATTCCTAAAGTATTACACTTAGTCAGGAATGATAGATTTGAGTGTAGTGAGTGGCACTCGATCCCGTCGACAGCCCGAAGGCCTTGTACTGATCACTAGGGAAGTGAGAGATCTTCCCCGATACCCGCTCTTTACAGCTGAAGACATCATTGTCACTGCCCCGAAGTGGTAACAGGAACGCCGAGTCAAAGGTAGTGATCAGTAGCTGGGATCTAACCCCTCAAAGCTGCCTTAGACTTAGTCAAATTTCAAATCTGATAGCAGATTTGAACTCAGGATACTTGAAAACCTTAGTCTGTATGTTAAAACTTTGAAAAAAGAGAAAATTAAGAATTTTTAAAAAATTTCGCATTTTACTACTCATACTACTTTTAAAAAATTTTATCAGTAGTAAAGACACTATCAAACTCTATCATACAAACTTTGAAGTAAGAAGATAGCTTGCCTACTTCAAAAGATAGAGTCCTTTGAAACACCCGATATCGGGAGCTCAGAGCGACGACCGTCGCTTACCTCGTCTTTCGATGAAGTGATCAGACTTACGTTGTCGGGGGTTTATATATGCTCGGAAGAAAACTTAAAATGGCTCTATCTCCGAAAGTATTCATAGTAGCGACATGCGGTTTGCTGCAAACGATTCGTCTCATCATTCTCTATCATATGACACCTGAACCATTCTGATATGACCACGGAAAGTTGGTCCGTCAGCACATGTCCATGTAACATGCCACAAGTGAAAAAATTCCTAAGTGTGAGAGCTCCAGTGTGGTGAAAATTTTGAAAAATTTAAAACTTCCGAATTTCGACCTGGGACCTTTACCAAAACATTTTTCACCAAATTTCACTTACCCCCCCTCCCCCCCTCGTTCAGAGGAATTTGATGAAAAATGTTTTGGTGACGGTCCCAGGTCGAAATTCCACACTTTGGAAAATTTTCAAAATTTTACCCATACAAAGCCACTCTGACACTTAGGATTTTTTCAGGTGAGCGAGCTCCGACCTAAAATCTTGTAACCGCTCTAACTTTTGAACGAAGACAGATATGAACAAGCCGTTTCCTTCACTGAATTTGTCTCACTCTTAGCTTTCAAACGAGCTATGGCACGACAAAATCCATCCACTAGAAGCCAAGATTGAAGCTAGCTGTCCAGAGGGGGGGGAGGTCAGTGAAATTTGATGAAAAATGTTTTGGTGACGGTCCCAGGTCGAAATTCCACACTTTGGAAAATTTTCAAAATTTTACCCATACAAAGCCACTCTGACACTTAGGATTTTTTCAGGTGAGGGAGCTCCGACCTAAAATCTTGTAACAGCTCTAACTTTTGAACGGCTGGTCCGATTGACTCGCAACAAAAAATGTTGTCGAGCAGATTTTTCTCCTCTTTCAAACGAGTAGCCTTAAGACAAAATCCGTTCACTAGAACCAAAGTTAGAAGATTGCTGTCGGGGGGGGGGGGGTCAGTGAAATTTGATGAAAAATGTTTTGGTGACGGTCCCAGGTCGAAATTCCACACTTTGGAAAATTTTCAAAATTTTACCCATACAAAGCCACTCTGACACTTAGGATTTTTTCAGGTGAGCGAGCTCCGACCTAAAATCTTGTAACAGCTCTAACTTTTGAACGACTGGTCCGATTGACTCGCAACAAAAAAATGTTGTCGAGCAGTTTTTTCTCCTCTTTCAAACGAGTAGCCTTAAGACAAAATCCGTTCACTAGAACCAAAGTTAGAAGATTGCTGTCGGGGGGGGGGGGAGTCAGTGAAATTTGATGAAAAATGTTTTGGTGACGGTCCCAGGTCGAAATTCCACACTTTGGAAAATTTTCAAAATTTTACCCATGCAAAGCCACTCTGACACTTAGGATTTTTTCAGGTAGGCTACGACAGTCCACCCTCCCAACCTGGCCGGCACACCACGCCAGCCTGGCCGGCACACCACGCCAACCTAGACACCACATCACCGCGCGCTATACGACGGTCGGCCAGAGGGGGGGGACGTCAGAACCAAAGCACCACGGCGGCCGACCACGACACTCTGCCGTCCCAGAGGGGGGGGACGTCAGCGACGGCGGCCATCTTGCGCTATCCAGAAGTGGAGTTTTGCTTACTACTGTCATGGAAAACCAATAATCCCAATGATGTCGGATTTGCCAAGTCATCGTCTTCAAGGTGATCAGCCCCCTTTCACTAACGTATGTGTTGATTGTTTCGGTGCTTTCCAAGTTATTCAAAAGAGAACAAAATTGAAACGATATAGAGTCATTTTCACATGCCTTGTAAGTCGTGCAGTTCATATAGGAATTTGTCATACACTTGAAACGAATTCATTTATTAACGCTCTTCGACGGTTTATTGCCCGAAGAGGAAATGTCAAAATGACACGAAGCGATAACGGAAAAATTTGGCAGGTTCTAATATAGAATTACGTCGTGAATTCAAGCGACTAGATAATATTTTCATCGGTGAGACATTGAAACAGAAAATTATCGAATGGATATTTAATCCTCCATCTGGTTCCCATTTCGGAGGTGTTAGAGATATTCGATCAATCTGCAAAGTTCTTGATTCGGTTATGCATGAACAGAACAATTCAACTCCATCCTTTCTTTCATTTTAACTGTATATAATGACTTAATTTTTCTTTTATTGTACGCGTTCCAAATTGTTGCCCGAAAAGAATCGGCGAAAGGCCTCGCAACTAATGACATCGTTTTGTCTTATCTTTATTACCAATACGATTACGGCCAACAAGTGTTTCATTGCATACTCTCATGTGTGAGGTTGAATCTATTTTGAATTGTAGACCTTTGACCCCTATCTCAGCTGATCCTAACGATCCATGTTCCATAACAGCAAATCATATATTGTTGCTAAAGTCTGAGACAACTTATCCTCCGGGTCTTTTCTCAAAAACTGATTCTTATGCTGGACGCCGATGGAAACGAATTCAATATCTTTCCGATTTATTCTGGACACGATGGAAGAAAGAATACCTATCAGTTCTAAAAAGTAGACAAAAATGTAATTTTCTTCGTCCAAATTACTGTGTTGGAGATTTAGTCCTGTTGATGGATGATAACTTACCACGAAATCATTGGTTGAAAGAAGTCATAACTCGATTATTGTTTGGTGATAACGGACAAGCTCGTGCTGCTGTCTCCCTGCGTACCACAAGTCGTGCTCTTATCAAAAAGTAAAGCGACTATAAACCTTACCTAAAAATACGGAATTGATTATACCGGTGTCGAAATTGATACTTTTGCGACCCAAAAGTGATTTATAGTTTGCAAATAAACTGTGTTGTATTTGTGGGGCCGGTGTAAAGTTTTTGGGGATCATCCTATTTTATAAGTTCCAATCGTTCTCTTCTTGACTTTTATGTTTATGGTCACCATAGAATTCTTGGTGTTGAGTTGATCACTGTACTATGATTGTGCTATGTACAAGTCTATGACATCTATGACATCTATCTCATTATAGACGTCCATGTATATCCCAATTTTAAATTTTCCTACCTATAGTTAGCCTACAAAGCAAATAATTCTATGCATGGTGAAATGTCAAACTAAGTTGGTGAGTTTTGTGAATTGTCAATTTCTGTTATAAATGCATATTTCATTCCCCATTTACGTCATTTTTAGAAACCGTCTCCCTAAGGCCATCCTTTACTTGGTGTATAATTACTGAATACAAGTCCATAAAATACCGAAAGGATGAGTTTTAACGACGCGTTTTACACTCAGTTATAGCTAGCCGACAATGGGCTTGCGTTCGAGTGAGGAGCACCTGGTGCGATCGGTGCAAGTCAAAGTAAGAGAATGTATAATCAGGTCTGTGACACTGAGGAACATTGTGGGAGACTCACATGCTGAGAGGATGCAAGAACCGCAACCCTCCCACTGGTGTGTTTTGACAAGCGCGCGCTGGTTATTTGCAAAGTTAGAAGGTCTAAATTCAAAACAAACGACTTGAGATGAAAGCTCTCGTCATGATGTGTCAGAAAGTTTTCTTTGCTTTGAAATTTAAGGTCATAATAGAAGTCAAACGATGTGCTCCTTACATGCACATATACTAGATACATAGGCCTAAGTTTATGTGCATGTAGGTATCAGTTTGTAGTAATTTTCTATGAAATAGGTCTAAAATATAGTTGAGTTGAAAGGAAGCGCAAATATTAGCAGGAAATATGATGAAAAAGATATGTAAGAAGTGAAAACGGTGAGATTAGAAATACCAACAGATACTAGGCCTAGTAACTGTATTTTTTATAATGCGGTCCAATCACGAAAATTTCACATTCTTTAATTTTATATTTTGAATTTAAAATTTTCAAGTCTAGACAGAATTTAGAAGGAAATTGTCATTCTCTGTTCAAATTGACATGCAAACAGGTTCTTTAACAAATTCGAATAGCTTCAGTATTAAGAATGACATCTGAAATCTTTCAAAATGAAATTAGTGCAAAATTCGACTATTCTGTTGAACATTGAATTTTTAACTCTAGAACGTACAATTTTTTCTACTACTTAATTAGTACACTGAGGTCTTTTTGTCCTCATTAATGTATTAACCAAAGCAATGGGCTTTATTGCATCTTTTATACGTATTTCTGCATCTAATACGAATATTGTATCTATTGGCGAATGTGACGCTAATGGAATAATCAGAAAGCATCGCAATAATTCTCTTTGGTAATGCTAAACAAGGGAGACGAAAAATAATATATAATTAACTTTTTACAGAACAGTTATTTCTACATTGCAAACGCTGTACTCGTACATAATTCGCCAACACATCTAGGCAAATTTCGAAACAAGGCAATGCATCTACTAACAGCTGAAGCAAGTGGGACGTTTTGAAGAATGCTTTCCACAGATCCACTTATTGCATTGAAGGCACTGGTTGTCTTTTTCCGGTTCTGCCAATCACAAAACTGACAGTTGCTTCGTTTTCCGGATGGAAACTCCACATGCGTTTCCCCCAAGGATTCAATCGCCCGTGCTGTACTTGGCTGCAGCGGTAAAGCTGCTCGAAGTCTGCGATGTGGAGCGATCAAAACCGAAGGAAGACGATACGGGTAATTATGACGCGATAATTTCGGAGAATTTGAAGTGAATTTCCAGAGTACGTGGGCATTCAAACCAGATATATCCAACATATTAGAGAAGACTGCTAACGGCCAACGACGAGATGCTATGTGCGTGGCAAAGTGAAGCAACATTTGGTCGACACACCGCATTTAAGCTTATTATAGTCCAATACCATAATTCAATACCGACTCTCATACCAATACCGACTCTCATGACTTTGATTTTCTTTATGAAACACCAAAGTTTGTAGATTTCTATGTTGTTTATTATTCCATCAGCGAAATCACGTGAATATGACATGATATATGAAGGCATCCCTTCATAGAAATAGATTGTTTATCTGAAGTTGACTAGAATGGAAATTGACTCAAGGTCGCGGCACAGCCGGTGGAACTAAGTTGCGGCATGAATCACCAATGAAAAGCTTAGAATCACGCATGTGACTGATTCTAACCCAATGATACAACCGTTGACAAGTGTATCTAAGTGAAAATGCGTGCGATTCATGTGCCACTATTGTGTATTGCATGAAGCTTAATTTCCATTCTAGAGGTTTCATTGCTGTCAATTTCTATGCATCCCTTATTGACATTCTTTTCAATGAAACACCAAAGTTTGTAGATTTCTATGTTGTTTATTATTCCATCAGCTAAATCACATGAATATGACATGATATATGAAAGCATCCCTCATTGACATTCTTTTCGATGAAACACCAAAGTTTTCGTAAAGTCAATTTGAATTGTTCTCGTTAAGTACTCGCAGTATATACATGATTTATGGCGATTCATCATCGGTCGCATGGAAGTAACATGTGTGACCAAATGTGACTGATGTGACGAAAATGCGTCGGGCACATAATTGGTCACATATTGGGCACAGTTTGGTTTACAGTGCACCATGGAGTCCTAGAGAGACAGGAGATGACATGGTCGTGGAGGAGCCGCATAGCGGTACCGTATGAGGCCATTGTCGATTTGTGCCCTAACTCTTACTTTCATCTCCACTAAGTTGTTGTTTCACCTTGTTGTTGTCAGTTCCTATATCTGACATCAAAACAGTTAATTCATCGTAACCTTGACGGCTGTGTGATGCATTCGGGGTTCAGTGTAACGTATGGGAGGATATCGATCGAATGATGCGTAAATCAACGCACGCACGAGCAATGACATCTCATAATACGTTTCATTTACTTAGTGCGGCAGTGTTCATACGACTATAGCTGTCATAGCGTGCTGCTCTGTGCAATGCTGAATAAATGTGTCGTTCCAGGATGTAAAAGTGGTTACTCCTCTAATACAAAAGAATCTAATATATCCTTCCACAAATTTCCGACAGATGAAAATCAACTTCATTAGTGGCTCCGTAAAATCCCTCGTCATAATATCGCCGTTACTTCTCATACTCGAATATGCTCATTACATTTTCATCGTGAAATGTTTGTACTTACCAGCTGTGATTCTAAAAAGCGAAGAAGAACTGAAGATGGTGATTATGCTGTTTTGAACAAACGTCGTTTGACTGCTGATGCAATACCGTCTATATTCCCTAACCTTCCGTCGTATCTAAATGTGAATCTTCCACCTAATTTTCATCGAGAAATAATTCTTAGAATAGGCATTTGGTTTTTTCTATATCATGAAATGGAAATAACATTATAATTTATCTTTACATTGTTCATCAAATAAATTAAACTACAAGGCCGTTCCATAAGGATAGGCTACTAGGATAGCCATAAGGATAGCAGATTAAATAGTAATTCGAGTGACATAAATGTAATGACAGCAAAATATCTGGCGTAGATACAAATAATACTTTGGTTGCTACTTAAACTGGAAATCTGGTTAATGGCCTCATCCGGTACCACTCCAGATTCCATGTCACCTCCTGTCTCTCTAGGACTCCATCAGTGTACACAAGGACAGGAACACTCATTTATTAAAATGAAAAAATTGCTTCTAAGTGCTGCATGTAGACCTCCATAATGGACAAATTCTTAATTCATACGAATAATCAAAATAGAAATCGGAGCAGAATATATTTTGATCATCAATGCTATTTTCAGTGAAAGAAAGTTAGTTAAGTCTTTGCTTGTGCTTGAAGACCAAATTACTCTAGCAGTCTCATTTGCAAGTTGAAATGAGATTTAGATCCTCATCTTTCATATGCATAGGCAATAAGCGATTCGCCATTTAAGCAAGAATTAAAGTAGGCAATTTTTGACTCTCTGAAATTTGTGGCGTTATACTTATAACTGTCCTTGCCCTGCTGATTGCATTTTCATATATTAACATTAATGTATTTATCACAGAAAGGGTTGCAGCTGAATTTACAATTATTCAATGTTGGCTAATCTTTTTCAGGGAAAGTAATTTAGAAAGGATGTAGGCATTCATTTTTCATCAATCAATGAAAAACATAATTTCTTCTCTAATCATATGGATTGCGCCTCTAAAATCGTATTTGACTTTATTGATTCCTGCTTATGAGAATGAACACATGCGCACACATTTTCAATATTACAAAACTGAAAACAACCCCACGTTAGTGCTTCGAATATAATTTAAGTTTTTTTATAATTTGGTGCAATGAACACAAGAAAAGTGCTGAAAATATCCCAAAGAATTAATAGTAAGCAATATCAGCCAAGCATTGATTGTTGATTAATTGTTTCATACAACATAAGAAAAATAAGCATTGTTAATGATCGATGCATATCATCAGAAAAATGGTGACATGACTTCCATAAATCGTAACAATCTCTTAGCCGAAAGTTCTCATTTATGCAAGTAATATAAGCAAAAGTTCAAGAAATGAGGTGATTCACTTTGAAGACCGTCCTCGTTTTGGTAAATAGCTCTTCAAAATTTGAATGATCTGTCGGTCCCCCAAAAAGAATATTATGATGTTCCAAAATCCGGACGACAGCTGAAGGCACAATGCAAGTGTCAATGGAATTATCTCTTTCCTAACATCAAAGAATTTCAGCAATACTTTATACTGTGAAAGAGATGATGTAAGCACATTCAGAATGACAATGGCAAACAGACGCAGTGCCATTTTTAGCAATTTATCAGTTTCTGAAGCCTTCCTACGATAATTACCAGTAATCTGCTTTTTTCTCTTGAATGCCAATAAGATGCCTATGCCGATGGCTACATTCATTACAAAAAGAATAACATAGTTAGCATTGAATACTGTGATTGAAAATGTAATGTAGTTGTGAGTCATTATTTGAAATGTCATGCAAAAATCAGCTAAATAGCCATCCATTTCTAATCCATAGGTATATAGAGGGTAAATTATGAAAATGACTGTAAAGGCAATAAAGAAAATAAGATTCACTATTATAATTCGCCTTCCAGTCATGATCTCTCTGTACTTAAGTGGAAAATAAACGGCAACTAGACATTCGGTGGACAAGCTATTTAGTGATAAGTAGAACCCTGCGAAGGAAAATGACATAAGTTGATATCCTAGTGAGCAAGTGATCCTATTCAGTGGCAGCACGAAACGCTGAAGGCAGAAAAACAAAATTGTTGTAGCTGTAAAAATACTTGTAGCATTGAGGTACATCAGCTGCTGATTCTTTTTAGAGCGATTCAATTTATGCCATATGATGAAAATGATTGTAAGAATATTTAGCACAACACTGACTATTATTTCAATTACAAGAATGATGACATAATTGTAGTAATAACATTGGTTAGAGAACCTCGAATGATACGAATATCGAAAGGCACCTACAAAAGTCGTAACTTTTTTATAACATCCAACGTTTGGAATGTCCACCTCTTCAGGAATGGAGCTGAAGTCGAGAGTTGATCCTCCTGAAAAAAATGATCATTTATTGAGGCACATTTTCATTTATGTCGCGTCAGCAAACTACAGGGCTCCGCTAAAAAAGCGGAGTGTTCGTTTGCTGCAGACTTAATTTTATGTGGGTATGGAACAACTTGCCGAAGTAAACTAAATGGTGACAGTTTCCAGGAGATCACTTTATAAACAAAAAAGATGTCTAAGAAAATACATTTCTTTCAAGTGAAACATGCAAGTCACTTGATTGCTCCCTTAATGCTTCATCCACCGTCATAAAGACGCTGAACAGCGAAGGTCCGTGCTGTAAAGCGACTTATACACTGTAAAAAAATTCTGTAATTCGACAAATTCGGCAATGTAATTTTACCCTACAACTTTCGGGTCACGTGAAATTACATGCTGTTCTATGTAAAAGCAACACTATGAAAAAATATGTACTTTAACATAGATGAGCCTGTAAAATAACGAGTACTGCTAATGAGAAAGTTATGCAAGGTAATTAAAACTCCCCTTTTTAGTTTAGGCCAATATAATCAAGTTAAAGTTGGCAGACTTAATCAAGTATGACAGACATGCCTTCGGCGTCCAGCGCCTTCAATGGCTGTTCAATCTGTTGTTTACAAAAGGAAAAAAATTTACCATCTTATGTGGTTTTGGTTTTCGTTGCTTATTCTTAGGTTTTGCCTCTCGGCAGTCATTTTTTTAATGTAAAAGAAACATTTGCCGGAAAAAGTTTTTTGTGTACAAATACACCTGTAGAATGTGTAATGAATTCTACGTCGGCAAAACAGCGAGAATGTTTAAGACGAGGCATGAAGAACATAAGCGAGCTATGAAAAACAAAAGTACATCGAGCGCCCTTTATCATCATTTAATAGAAAAACATAATGGCGCTGGCGACATCGGGACTTTTCAGGTCGGTCTCATTAGCAAACTGACCAACACATGAGATACAACAATAACAGAAGCCAAAGCAATCACACAACTTAAGCCAGCAATCGATAGGAAACATGAATTACCTTTTTACAATCTAACCTCACAGTTCAACAGCCAATCATGCATGCAACATAGTTCTTGATATCATTCACTCTTACACTCGCGGTCAGAATGTTTGCAACAGTGCACAAAAAGTACATCTTCAAAGTACAAAGCAGCCTTTCATTTCTATTTCTATGTGCTTAACTTCTGCTTTGCTCTCAAACATGACGATATAACTAAAACAACATATTTTCATGGCTCCTACAATTTTCAGACTATTTATAAGGTGATTTAGGAACATTGTAAGTCATGCGTAGGTATACGTGCTAATATTAGTGATTTTCGATGATATGCATGTCTCCTGCTTTTTATTCTCACATACTTGTTGTTAGTTCTCTTTCGTCAAAACTGCGTCTTGTTCAAATTAAGCTGACAGTTTTCATTGACATTCACTAGAAAATAAGTACTGTGATCGGAACGGAGTGGCTTGACATCTTGGATTTGTTCTTTGATTGCTGATAGGATCAATGCTTTTTTTTCTTTATCACCATTCGTTAAATTGCTATTGTCTGGGCAGTGACTGCATGTTAACGCATGAAGCACGATTGTAGTGACGGCGTGTCCTTGTTCCAGTTGTTTGTCAACTTTTTGACTGATCAATGTATCGAAAAGTGTCAACAATAGCACTGAACGTGCAAACGCAGACTCCAGCAGCGATCATTTGCAACTGCAGCTAGTCGATGAACGGATTAGAGTGAGCGTGAAACTTTTGTTACTCGTACTAATGCACTGAACGTCATGACAGTACGAAGAAAAAGGCTTGAGATCAAGGACTACTTATATCCAGCAATAAAGGTATTAGGCTTGAGCTGAAAATTGGTCGACGCTTGAAGTGTTGACAAAATCAAACTGTCTCTAGAGCGCTGTGTCAAACAACTTCGTGAGTTCTGGCACATTCGAGGCTCAAGTACAGCCAACTTGTGACCGCAAACCCATCTTGAATGAACGTGATCGTTCGAAAAAAAAGACCAACGACTTGTGTAAAAAAAAACCAAAGATTACTCAGCACATGATATTGTTTGAAGAGGTCGATGTGCGGAGATGCTCAGGAAATCGGACCTATGAGAAGAAGTTGGCGCATGTGAGATTGGATGCAAGGCCCACCAAACCTGGACGTAGGCCCTTTGTCATCCAGATAACTTCCGACAAAATGATGTGTAAAAGCGCGCGAGTAGATGGGGTCTCTCTCAACTATCTCGACTGGACTTGTTGACGAATTTAGGAAGAGGGTCATTTTCAGTTACGAGTCAACATAATTGATAGAATACGCGAATGGATTGCCCCCATTATGTACAGAATTTGTTGGGATTGGAACCGAACTTGTGCCCTGGAAACACTTCATAAGAAAACTATATCGCGAAGCAATCAAACCAGCGTTCATGATATGGGCCCTATTTCGGTTGCGGAAAGGGACCGGTCGCTGTCATGTCTATGTAAGAAACGTTGAATGGAATTCTGAGTGCTATATCAAAACGAAATTGTGGACGCGCCCCCTGCAGCAATATGCGAAGGATAGTGGTTTCCGGATGGATCCGGCTATTTTTCAGCAAGACTAACGCTCCTTGCCATGTGAATCGAAGGAATATGCACTCATTTCGATGAGAAGAGGCATGCGACTTCTCCTTAGGCCCCATTCAAGACACAGGATGACGAACCCCCATCGAACGACAGTCTCTGGTCACTGCAATAAAACGAAGCGTCTAAAGTCGTCGAGATGTTCGTCGAAGTCTGCTTGAATAGCAGCCTTTATTCAATTGTGGAACCACGAAGAAATTCAGCAAATGTGTAAGAAATTGATTCAATCAATGCCTGACAGAATAATCTACTCGAAGTGACTTTCAGAATCACAAAATACATATTTTTGAAATGGAGTTGTTATTGCATATAAATTACTTTAAAATAATAGGAGCACTGAGTAGAGGTAGGTGGGCACGACATATTGAATAAGTAAATTCCAAATTACATACTGTGTTGCAAACTTTCTGTCCGCGAGTGTATATAAACCTTCACAAAGGCTGCATCTGTGGCATCCAAATATCGTCCATTGAAGGCGTTGGACACCGAAGGCATGTCTGCCATACTTTTAACTTTAACTTGATTATATTGGCCTAAACTAAAAAGGGGAGTTTTAATTACCTTGCGTAACTTTCTCCAGAAAAGATGATATCTCCGTCAAACCTGGTCAACTACAAGTGTACTGTCTAATTGATTCCACGGAGAAATACCGGCAAAATTTACTGTAAAGGTCACAGTGTCAGTCTGGAACTTGCTTTTGACATATACCGTGCGTGCTATCAAATATTTTTCATAGCTAATGACAGTTAAATGCATAATTCGCCATAGCGATCATCATTTCCATTGCCCGGTGTCAGAAAAGGATTTCATTATTCTGAAGCCATGTGGACCGGGTCTTTGAAATTTTTGCCAATGACATTGAAGACATTACATTCCGACTAATAGTAATCTTTGGACACTGGATCCTCACTTCAGCATGGATGGTTTTCAAAAAAATGGAAAATATTTTGTAAAAAGTTATAGAATCAAAATTTTCACATATGTGAATTAAATTTTGAATAAATTAGCATTCGAAAATTTTTACAAGTTTAAAATGTTAGATCAAAAGTATGATTTTAATGTTAACCATTTGCTCCCAATAAACCAGTAATGTACGGTATTGACGTGTATCAAGTGCAACGTTATCCTTGGGACAGTCTGATTATCATTTTCACGAGGCACTTGAATGCTTTTTACTAACACGCAATGGGTGCAACTTACTAAATTATATGAGTATCTCAAATCATAGAAAATCTTTGAAAATGAATGACTATTTCATACGCCCTTGCACATATAAATAAATCAAATTTTATGTACATTGTATATAAATTTGTGAAAATATATTGTAAGTATTTTCAGGATTTTGGTGCATTACACCAATAATTTGAAAAGGGTTAGCATCGGTCTTGGAATTTTTACTAACATACATTAGAATGTGTTCAAGCATACATTAATTAATATAAACTTATGATAATGAAACAATACTTCGAAACATCATTATTATGTATATATTATGAGTAATCAAGCATATTATAGTCATATACTTGATACATTGTCTCGTACGCCATAAAAACATATCTAACGGTTATGTTAATTTGCTTATGTAAACACGATACATTTTATTATCAAATATAATAATTAGCTAATATTTTTCTCAAGCGAAGTCTAAACATAAAGTTTTATCATCTCGATCCTTTCGATCATTAGGTCGTTGTATCTATTAAAGAATCTTTCATGTACTTTTGAGTACTTTACTTTTTCTTCCATTATAAACTTGTGTTACGGGTTAATTATTTCTTTCTTAATATTCCCAAAACATATGATTGAAAAATGTAAATGAAAAAATGTGGATGAACATATATTGTGAAAATAAATAAATGGTGCAAACAGTCCTTACAAGGACAGATGGTACGTTCACAGTTATAAGAGTTACAGCACCAGCAGAGTCTCCAGATTCTTCCAGGACCACAAGCCGTGGTGATCACGTCCGCAGCAGTTCGATGATAGTTCGCACATAGAAGATAGGCTGCAACACCGTCAACGGCTTTCGCCGACAACTTCGCTTGGACAGACCAGATTGCGTGAGCGGGCGTTGTTCATGCCGCTTTAAATACGTCTGTGAAGATTCGCTCACGGTCAGCTACCAATTGTTTGGTCATCCATTGTCTGATGACATGACATGTCTGTTGTCAGTCATGTACCGTAGATAGCTGACAAGCTGCGACTTTTTGTATGACATTGGAACTTGTAAATGCATGCCGCGGAAAAGTTATTGCTCTAACAATGGAATGGAGATTGCTCTCACCAAACAATAATATGCATAATAGAGAAGCAAGAAGACAAACTTGCCTAGCACCACAACACTTGGTTTGAACTTTATGTAACATGTATACATTTTTGATTCACTTTATTGATTCAATATAACGTATCTCTCTCTCTCTCTCTACAGTTGGATAATAAAAAAGAAGCGGAAATACTATATTTCCTCATTTCAATGTAATTGGTGGCTACAACTGCATGTATATGCTTACAACTATGATTCAGTTTGTACCTTAAAATAGGGCATTGCAACGATTTATGAAACTGACTGTTATCATATATTATTCCTTCGGCTGACCTGTTCTAAAATATGTTTTCCAATATCGATTTTCACTATAGATATTTACATTGCTTATTTTCATATATAAGGCTTATATTATCATCATGAAACCATTTCATTTAAAAAATACATTATTAAAGCAATCTGTTTAGAAAATATTGTGACCGCCTGCTGGAACCAAAATGTGTATGCGGAGATAAAGCATTTATTATCATCTTTCTATTATTTTACTTATTTGAAGAAATCACAAGGATGACGTAATGTTTACGCATTAGAGTATCTAGAGTTGTTTCTAATCATGAATCTTATGTGCAGCTACCTCTATGTAAAAGCCATATTGCTAGTATTCATTCCATATTGTAGTTATAGAGCTGAACTTAAAATATGGTATAAACATTAAAATGTTCATTTTAATTTCAAAAACATTTAAATGTTCCGTAACAATGCTCCGCCAATACGAACGAATTGTTCAACTCAAGCTTCTATAGGTCTTTATTAGTCTTGAGTGGACAAAACAGGACATGCCATAGAGTAGGGATATATCGGTAGTGTCGACTAAAAAAATACCTGTATGCAGTGAAAATTTTTTATATGACAAAATTCCATTTTTTGCGCGTGGTCCAATAAAAGAAATATATATATAAGTAGTTCTAAAACAAGTCAAAATTTTGCCAATTTTTACTACTGAGATGACTCCTCTATATAAGTAGTATGCAAATTGGATATCAAGAGGAATGAATATTTGCTAACAAGCATCCCAACTAAGCAGAAATTAAGCTGATTATCAAGGGAATTTCATGATCCGCATCATAATGGAAGTCTTCATGAAAAAGTCGCGATATTATTCGTGCTTTCTTGGCTGAAATTTAAGTTTTTAATTCAATTTTCACCGGCATGATTTTATGATTCACTAAAGTCATGTTTCATTTCTTGAATCTGAATAACGATGTGGACCCATTTTCATTTTTCAAAGCTAATTGAAATTATTGTCTTTGATCGTGATTTTGCTATGTCACTGGCAGGTTGCCTGTGACATGATCACACTCACGAAAATACTCTTGAGGTTGAGCATGAATGCAATAGCAGGTCATCGAGTTGCTAATTTAACAAACATTAAACCTACAAGGCTGTCATGACACGGACGATTTGTAAAATAATTAACATCTGCAACATAATTCCCTTTGCTTTACCACTGGACTATTGATGAAAGCAATGTGCAAGTTAGACTACAAATGAGATAGATTGACACCAATCAGTGACTATCAATATTGACAAACTATGAGACTCATTAATTTGAGTTGCGATCCGCATCTAGAATTTCATTGGAGTAAACGTGTTTACTGAGGCTGAATGTGTTCATTATATTTCGAAAAGGCTCACTATTGGCTTGGTGGGTCCCATTTAAATGCTAGATTTATATAACAATATGTGTAAATAACAACCAGGTGTTAGCAATTTGTAAAATGAAAACTGAGAGTGAAGATGCTTTCTATAATCAAAGGATAGCAAGCCTAATATTTGATGTTAAACAGGATATAACTGCTTAATGCGGGATTTAACTTGATTAATTTCAAGTTCTTTTCAAAAATCTTCCACTCCTCCCATTGACCGTGTGAATATCATTTTGGTACGTGCCTTAATGTTGCACCATGAACCATGTACCCAAAAAGAATGTGGAAAAACAAAGTTAAATGAAAGCGGCTTTGCTTTAGAATGGAAAAAGTCATCGAGAAGACCGGAACAACGCTCTGGAAATCAAAACATGCAAAAATCACATTTTTTCTGAAAAACAAACTGCCAAAGAGATTGCTTATTGTGCAAATCAGGAGGAAAAGGAAATTGTGAAACAACAGGAATAACTTATGAGATAGACCGCTGGTTGCAGAAATGATTGCTAACTAATACAGTCCGTTTCATAAAAAGTGGATCATCCTAAAATTTGACTAAATAAAACATAAGTATGATACAGAAAGCATTTTTCATGTTATTTCATGTTCCTAATATATTTAAATGTCCTTATATAATCTGATAAGCTATGATACAGTAACGGTTCTAAAGAAGCTAATATTTTGTGGCCCTACCCTTATTGTCAATGACATTACCAATTCGTCTAGGCATTGATTCGATGATATCGTTGATTTTTGACTGATCTAACTTTCTCCACTCTCTTTTTAACAGTGACGTAAGTTGTGATACGCCATCTGTAGGTACGAGTAGCAGTGAACGACGAACGTTACGTTTTAGAATACTCCATACATTTTCTATGGGATTCAGATCAGGAGAACGAGCTGGACAAGATAATGTCCTAAGCCCTAATTGAGACTTGCATAAGTTGACTCTACTACTCCTGTGACACGTAGCATTATCATCCATAAATAACCAAGTCGATGGATCACCAAGTTGATCTGGTCCATTTGCCAATGTTCATTCGTAAAACATTCACATAGCGCATTCAGTATTCATGGTTCCTTGCTGTATGTGAAGTCTTCTCTACGAACTAGTGGACTTAGAAATAGACGTGTATAGTGCAGCCATTCATGTTAACGATGAGACTTGGATCAACTTTAAACCAATCTCAAATTAGGCGGTCTCTACGTTTGGATGTTTTGCGGTGGTCGGCCAGAGCCCTCTTTACGACAGAGTCGAAAATCATCATTATGCCATCGATGCACATTTGTGTAAAGGACATTTAGTAGCTTGCTTGTAGCTCGCGAAGGGAAAACCCTGACACTTTGCCTTTTGTGAATGCGATCTCTTATTGTTCATTTGTGCTTTGTATTGTTTTCAACCGGTAAGAGATAGATTTCTAGCTGAAAGCAATCAGGAGTGCTGCCAACACCACCGCAACGAAGTCAGGAAGCTATGGAACATGAAGTCCAGTTAATCACATTGTAGCAGTTATATTTTTGTTGATGAAGAATGTTGCTATACTTGGCTCTGATTGACCGATTTTCTTTAATTTTTGTTTTGCTTGATTGCTTTTGGCTTGTAGGAACAAATATTACATAACTAAGGTACAAATGTTATTTTTCTAGTGTGTGTATGTATTTTTTGGTGACATTTCTAAAGGAGATAAAATTATTGCTACTTTTTTATACTATAACAGGAAAACAATCCTATATTCATGCTTGAAATTTCCAACAATGATATTAGTAAGCACAACTGACATATCTTCCAAATTTCAGAGAAATTCGTTCAAGTTTGGCGGAGTTAGACAAAGTTGAAGTTAAGGCGATGTTTAAGGGTGATCCATTTTTTATGAAACAATCTGTAGTAACCTGTAACTAATGCTGAGCTCTAACTACAGAATTTAGAGATCACCTCCAAATCGGCTTGCAGAAACTGTTTACTAGCTGATTGCTAGGTAGCTGGCAGCTAAATATTATAGCTGATTGTTAAAAGTTAGTGAAACAGCTCTGTGAGTCACGCATCATAGATATACGACCTGACATATTTTCATGCCATTGTTTGGCCGACGCTCGGCAAGTTGATTTGAATTGAATCCCGAATACCGCAATGGTAATAACAGTACGTCTTGGACAGATTCAGTTAGCATTCCTAAAAGTTTATGAAATATCGGACGAAGCGATCGGCAAAACTTCTCACAACACGAAATTAGTATTTTGCACTGAATTAGTTGCCTATTAACGAGAAAAAAATCAAAATTGCAAAGTTTAGAAGAGGAAAAAGGAAGAAGCGTGGGATGAGTTGTTACAAAAATTCAATGCACAGGAGAACGAGCATCCCACGTGAAACAGAGGCAACTAAAAGTAAATACTCCTTATCCCTGTATTTCTTTTCAAATATAATTGGTAGTATGTAATGTGTCGTACGTACGTATACTTATAATACAGAATCATATCAGTCATTAGGGCCTATCACTTCAATCTTATGTCATGATTATGTAGCTAATTTGCGCATAGAGGAATAGCGTATAATAATAATAATAATAATAATAATAATA